>NW_024102691.1:0-201183 GCF_013122585.1 Styela clava
AAGGCAAGCGTAATGCATGAATATATCTTGCTGAAAGAACTTTACGTTCGCGAGCGTTGTGGAATATAAGGAGGGAAACACAATAAGGTACTTCTTAGTCAGCTTTCAGATTGTGATAATTGTGAGAAAGATGCAATTCCCCCTCAAACCATAGTAGCATTTTAGAATTACTGCTTGTAAAGAGTCTTTTTCGAAGAGAAAAGAGTTGTAATTATCAAATAAATACCTGTTTCGGGATTTTTCATATCGTCGATGTTTCTTATTTCCATCCAAAAGTTGGCTGAGGCAACAGTTATTGTAAATTTATTCACAAATATGTATTCATGATATAATCTAATACAAGCTGATAATGTAAATAATATGAAATGTAATATAAAATATGAATATCCTCGGATATAAGCAGACCTCTTGAATACGACGACCCCATAGCCTGGTAAAAATTTTTATTTTTAAACTCCGCTTACATGCGGGCATATACGGTAACAGAGCGATGCTCAGATATATGGACACGAAGACCAAAATGAAGTAGTACGGTATGCAATCTGTCACAGTAGACTACCGGTACCGCAGAACGTAGAACCGACATAAAGTGCCAGTTCATTGAACACGTAGTGGACATAACGATCGTTTCAAAATTTTGTTGTTATTGTTATTATTTGTCTCCATCATTTTTAAAAAATTCGGTTTTCTCTTTGACTAGTGGACCGATTGCTTTGAAATTTTCAGTGAGTAAAGATTGATTTTTTTGCCAGAAGGCTATTACTTTTATTTATTTCTAAATTTCGCACGAAATCTGATATTTCGTCTAAAATTTCGCTGTATTATTTTATCCATTGGAACACTAGCTGTCCGGTTTGATTCTGTAAATTATTTCTACGCGAAACTCGGAATATTTTGTGGGTACCGGTGGGGTCAAAGGTAAATACTGCTTCGCTCTGGTTAACGTGTCCATATATTTGAGCACAGCTCTCTTGTACTTTTAATGACGTCATCGCACGCAAAAAGAGACCGCAGAAATTTTTGAAATAAATAAAAGTAATCACCTTCTAGTGGAAAAAACCATCCTCTGAACCATCCACTGAAAAGTTCAAAGCAGATGGTCCAATAGTTAAAGAAATAGGCGATTGTTTCAGAATAACAAGAAAAATACCAACACCATAATGGCAAAACGATCCATAATACGCTTCATGGCAAATATTTGCCTAAAACTTCTCCTTAGTAATTCCCAAATAACCTGGGCTCTGTTTTCTTCAATCCACCCTGTTTTTAAGCAATATTATGTCGCTTCAACATATTTATTTAACATATTAGATTCTATTTGTTTTCGAAAACATGTAATTTATGGTGAAGGAAGCCCGAACCGAACAGCAGATTCCTGAACCACACTACGGCCTGCGAACCCACACTTGGTAATCAGAGATGCGATGGAGAGCGTATTCGTAACGCTTAGCACGATGTGCCACACCGCCGACCCATTATCTTTTCTATATAAATATATATTTTTCTAAATAATAATTCTAATTAATCTTTTTTTAATTAAAAATTATAACTAACAATCAGTGAGTAAATTTAGCTCGTATAAAAATACATATATATTGAAAAAAAAAACTTGTATGACGCAACAACATAGAATCCCAGATGCTGTAGTATTCCTGACAAATATTGCAATTCGGGTCGATTCAGTTCAGCGAATACGCCAGACGAAGCATAATTAGCGTAAACAAGGCAATAAATTGTTCAAATATTTCCTCAACAGTCTGGAACGTCAAAAATTTTGGTTACCGTTATCTAGCATAACAATAACACTTTATATGGCGTTATGACAGTTTCAGATAATTGGTTAAATTTGATATTTTGTGAAACGATATACTACACGAATTTCGCTCAGAAGCGTACTCTGAATGAATATAACAATAAAATCAGTTAACCCTCGAAACACCTCGCAAAATATTAATGGGTTAGCTTTCTTTGAGCTTGTGTGAATGGGTTATGTTTGATGTTTTGTGAAACGATATTTCGCACGACTTTCGTCAAGAAAAGGACTCTGAACATGCGGACTGCCCAAGTTTTTGGAGCGAGCCTCAAATCAACTGACAATTACGCCGGACTAAAATTCTGATTTTACGGCCGAGATAAAATTTTTACCCGATGTAGGCGAATGTTTGTATAATATTACCGGATTTGATTACGTCATCGCGCAAAAGATTAATTGGATTAGCAATAAAAGAGTGCTGATCAAATATATAGACACGAAGTTCAAAACAAGTAATATGAGTATGCAATCTGTCATAGTACCATATGCTACCGGTATGGCAAACTTCACTACTAACGGAACCGCCTGGATTTTTGAAAAAAAAACAGTACTAGCGAAAACTGCAATATTTAACCACTCAAAATGTCCAAGCAATTGGTCCTGTAGTTAATGAGAAAAGCGATTACTTTATAAGGTAATAGAAAGAAGAATAGTTAATGAACAAGAACAACACCATAATAACCAAACGATCCGAGTACAACAAACTTTGCCACGACACACATTTAACCCTTCATCTCATGCAAAACTATACCAGCGTACAGGCATATTAAGCCAACGAAATTAGCAGTGAGAAGTAAAAATAAATCTCATGACTTCGCACAGTCAGCAAAACCAAATCGTAAAACCCCAGTCTTCTAAAAACACGATTAACTCAGTTGTGCCTAACTTCATTCCTCACTCACTGTGCATAAATCTTTGATGGATTTTTCGTTAGTGTTATGCGTAAGTACAGCTACCGCTTCTGTACAGTTTAAGTATTTTTTTTAAATGCGAGCATGAATAGGTATCATAGCAATAATAGAAGATATGGAAGCAATAATAAGAACTAAAGATGTACAATGTAATATTACAAAGCCCTCTCTCCGATAACGACAAAATTTCTCCACAGTCGGTAAATTTCGAAGACAAAAGCACATGATATTATAGCAGTCCTAACTCAAATATACTTCTGTAGCGTTTTGTTCGAACTATGTATGTCTGAAGAAGTTTGACCTTGGTCAGACGAAACTTTACATAGATATATTTGTGTTAGTGTGAAACAAGTATCTTGAATTACTCAGGATAGTTATCTTTACTCTTGCTACAGCGTCCTTGCATTATATCCATACGGATCCACCGGCACAAAAGCATAGAAGAAAGATAAGTAGTTAGTCTCTACATAATGTGGCAGATTGCAACATTGTTGGGATTGTAACGTCCTCGATTGCATGATAAATATTATTGCACTCTCTCTGCGAATAGATTTCTCTTTTTTTTTATTATTATTATTCCCTGTGCACTGGCATGGGCAGCAAACAAAATTAAGGGGATAAATTTTACTAGTAATTTATCGCGGGATAAACGACATTATGAAGTTTAAGAACCCATTGTATATAGACGTACTCGATATAGAAACCCATAAAAAAATGTCAAACTCTCAAAAATACAAAATATCTCTTTGCAATTTCAAACATCTGCACTGCCCTCAAAAACTCGAAATAGGAACAAGGAACAGCCTACACGCATAAGTCCTATTCCTGTATTCAACAATATCGCCTTACGCTTAATCCTCGAGACATGTTACATTTGAGACACACTGCTGAAAACTATGAAAATTGCAGTGGCATTTCACAGTAATACTTATTACTCCTGCGCGTTTATACCGTCCGTTCAATTTTCGTGAAACATTTCCACCACTCTACACTCCGAACGATTCCCTAGACAAGTAATCGGTGATATGCAGGGTCTTTGGCGTAGCAAGAGGGTTCCCCCCTTTTTAATGTGAAAATGAAAAAGAATTTTTCTCTATCATACACAGAAAAATTATCGCAGCTTGAAACGTTTTTCAGACCCGCAAGACTGTTGTATGCTCACGTTCTCCGGACCCTCTATCTGTCGCGGTCTAACTTTGCAATTCGAAATTTCAGGTTGTCGCGTCAACTCAAAAAACTTTTGCGCGATTTTTGAGTGACTAACTACTTATCCTTCTTCTATGCTTCTGCGCTCGCGGATCCGTATAATGCAAGGATGCTCTAGCAAGACCGAAGATGACTATCGTAAAAGTTTCGAAAGTCTTTCTGCGGAATAACACAAACATATTTCTGCTACGTTTCGTCTGACCAAGGTCAGACTTCCTCAGACATACATTGAAAATTTAATTTAAATTTACGAATCATTTGTACTGTGTTACGTGTGTATTTATTGATCCGACATCCGCAGTAAATTAAGCGAATATTTTTCAATATCCAAGCGCGTGTAAAACCCTAATTAAATTATGTCTTGCTGTTAGAGTCCGTTGGTTTTCCACTCTAATGAAACATTCCGGAGGGTCGAGCAATCCTGTGCATATGGATTGTGTAAACTATGAATATATAGGGTGTCCATAAAGTCTTAACAATTTTTGAAATTGCAAAGGGATTTTATCGATACCAAATATTGTTTTGACCTTCACAGATGTATTAAATGAAGTGAAAATACTTGAATAGTTACTGATTAGAAAACAACAAACCTGGTTAGGCTATATTAAGAACATAACAAAATTGAAATTGTAAAGAGTCTTTATGGACACCATAGAACGAAACCGAATACAGGCAAAACAAAACGGTCTTTATAGTGCAGCCTCTTCCGATACATCCTCTGTCTATTTCAGATCTCTACATTCCCCCTCACTACATATAAAAACTGTCAAAAGGTTATTAATATTATTTTTTCATTTTATTTACCAAAGGCAGAAACACAGAATAAAAATGAGAGAGAAATCTTACACGAGCCTCTTCCGCGCTGCCTTTTTATTATAAGTCGATTCGAACAAGGTGGTATGCAGCCCGAAATCGCAAAAAGCCATGCAAAGATACGAATTCACAGCCGCTTGCAACCTGTACAGTTTTTCTACTTTGGTTTCCAAATCCTTGTGGTAGTACTGTGGGCACCAATTGCTGTTTTCCCATGGCCCCAAGGTTGTTATCGCTGTCGCAATAGCAGTAGTGAGCATAGCTCTTACCTTTTCGACTTTGTTTAAAGTTAGCAAATTCCTTTTCATATTTGAAACGAAACTCATTGTCTAAATTTTGGTTTGTCCCTAAACACAGTATCACTAAAAACTAGCAGCATGTGTCACAGTTTGTCTGGAAATACCACAAACCCTACCGCTGACAGAAGCAATTCGCGCTGAGAGTAATCGAGTCCAAGACATTAGGTCACGGTGGAACGTGTATAATGTATAGGTCACAATAATACCACAGAAAAGTGTGAATAATGATAAACATCGCCCCTCGGAAGCTCTGAACGCAAAACAAAAATTAGTCATACATGTTTCTAAGACAAAATAAGCACAAAACTCAAAAACAGGCACAAATCTTAGAAATAAGCACGATGTGGTAGCCTTGATTATATAGCGGAAATATCGGTCCACATTTGGCCGATACCGATGCAAATACCAGGAAAATAGCCGATACATCTCTAAACTATATTCATAAATAGGTATTAATACTAAATAAGTAAACAAATTTAATGAAACTACATCGAATTTAAGTAACATTTTGGTATTCCCTTCCCAAAAACAACAGAACTTCTCCCGTAGCGATAAATCATGATTTATGACAGCAAAAAGGTCATTACATGACAATTATGATCAAACAAATAAAAGTACGATTGAAACAAACATGTCGTCCGCAAACAAAAGGTCGCTAATGATCTGAGATACGAAACAAAAAGAGTAAATTTAACGAATATTTTTAATAAAATCGATACTTTTTCGCGCAGTATTACAAAAAAAAGGTCTTTCAAAAAATAAAATAACAGGCGGCCCGCGGGCCACAACCCGACCCGCATACCCATTTAGTGTGATCCTTGCCCACTTATTTTTTCCACCCAAGCATAAAATCTTAATCCGACAGTTTAAAAAGGCGCGCACGTGTGTAAACAGACATAATGTTTTTTTGCTCTTGTTATTGCGTTGAATGTTTCGCCGTTTTGCCTGGTAATTACCGTGATAATATGCGATAGACGCATTCTTTTCTATTTCCTTTCCTGCTAATTTATTTCATGTCGCTCAGCTATATTTTTGTAGTTAGTTATATGGCCCACCGACGAAAAATGTTACACACTCCTGGCTTTATAACGGCCTTAACTCAAAACATACCATGAATACATAATACATTTCCTTTCCCGCAGCGTATGGCGAACACCGCCGTAAGCGTATTAAACCTGTTTATCTAAATTGCAATCTATTGTGGTTATTTATATTATGACGATACGTTTGTCACAATGAAGAATATAACCCGCCAGAAATTTGATATCAATTTAAAGTTTGAGCCACCATTTTCCTAAACAGGAAGGTATTTTACTGTCATAGGGGTTGATAAAATTCAAATTCAATGAACAACATTATGATAAAGTGCAATACCTAACTCAATATATAAATAAGAATGTAATGATTGATAATGAAATACAATTAATCCTTTTCGAACATGGTCTAATTTCGATCTTATCTTCAAGAACGGCAGTATGTGTCCCAGGTTAGGCCATAACTTTATTCCGATATTCCTTATTTAAGTTCTATTACGAGTTCGGGGCTTGTCTGTGTTAGCAAAGTGAATATACCCCCTGTCCATAGGCTTCAGTCCCTTCACACAACTTGATATAAAATAGGCGAACAGAATTAGTCACCTCCATATTGTGTCACGTACTCCTTGAGCGCCCCGGGAACAATATTTCATAATAAATACAATGCTTCTTTCACGTATTCGAGATTCGATTTGATTCTGAAATCATAGGTTTCGAAAAAGCCCAGTCTTTCACGGGGAGACTATAACATCATCGGTCGAGGTTCCCAAACTGCTAATAGTCGCAATATATTTTCGAGTAAGTTGCGAAATAAGAAAACCATTTCTTAAAAACTTTTTTATGCGATCGCCCCTAGAACCATTCCATTACAATGATAAAAATCATTAAAATTAATGTCACGAATCTTACGATAGAACATCCACGGACATTCAGTCGCATTATTTTTGTCCACTCTATATGCACAAAAACTCACGCATCGATTTATTACGAATGAATTGGGTGCTCCCGAAGTATGCAAACCAAGATGGCGGACATCGGAACGTAACATGGGTAACAGGTTAGGGTTAGGCGATAATTTTTTTCCAATTTTCCTTATTTTAGTCCTATTATCAGTTCGAAGACTAGCCAAGAGCCTCCCGTAGTATTTATACCTGAAATTATGGCCTAACCCTAACCTAGTACACATATTACATTCCGATGTCCGCCATCTTGGTTCGCATACTTCGGGAGCCCAATGAATTGTAATGCCCGAAATATAATGTTAATAAAATCGAATTTTCTTTTCAATGCGCAGTGATCTGTATTAAATAAACAGCGAGTTTGAAAATAATCTGGATTATGCGTCCGCCAAAAGAATAATAATTTGCAGGCCGAACAGAACGATGAACAGATTATATGTCAGTTTGGATTGGTTTTTGGCGATAATTCTAGTATTATAGAAGTTTTATATTATTTTAAGAGGAAGTTATGGTGATGCACTCACGTAGTAGTAAAGGGAACTTATCTCCGGAGTCACGTTACGGGCGACCACCTACCTATATTTGATAAAATTATCTTTTTTGGTTTCTAATACACGATATTAAACGTCTAATACATTTAAAACGGGTATCGGAGAGAATAAAATATGTTAAAACATTTTACGCCCCCAGTGGATTCGAAAAAAAATATTCGATTCTAAGAACAACAGATATTCCTAAATGCCCAACCCTAGTTATGATCGACCACCGAGATTTCAAGAGCAACTGAGGCAGTGATAGGATAGATAAAGTTATGGCGATGCATTTACGCAGAAGTACAGGAGACCCGCCTCTTAGTAACGTTATGAAACGAAATTTCAAGACTTTAAAATATACATAGAGTGTTAATAAACTCTTAAAAAATTTTAAAATTGCAAAGGGAATTCATTGATGTCATATATTGTTTTGGCACACAGATATATTGAATGAAGTGAAAATACTTGAACAATTATTGATTAAAAAAGAACAAACCTGGTTAAGATATATTAAGAACTGACTCCAAAACAAATTGAAATTGAAAGGGAGTTTATGAACACCTTGTAGAACTACGATGTGACGCGCCAGTAAGAAGGTGGGATTTAGTTTCGAATGCGAGTTCGGTGCCTTTCTATAAGCAAACTTCTACAGACACTCTGTAATATTCTCTCCTCGTTATTTCACCTCAAACTCATTTCGTAAGCAAATAAGCAGGTTCTATGCGTTTCGAAAGTCTTGCAAACACAAATGTGACAGTTGCATTATGCTCGTTTGATTCTCGCTGAGACGAAACGTTACGGAAATATATTTGTGTTAATGTTCTGCAAGACTCGTGAATCATATATATAATAATCGGGTCTCGTGTGGTTTTTTACCACAATAACTTCTAATGGGCGTGACGTAACAATTTTTGCGACTATCATTCCTAGAGCACACCTGACTACGTCATCCAAAAACTACGTCACTTCGACGTCACAATCACGAAATATAGCTTGCCAAAGTATAGCAACGATCACCCGCAATGGCGCCTGAACCAGAATATTCACCTTCCCTCTTTCTAAACATTCTTGTTTTAAACGCATGCGGATTCAATAGTGCAGGGGTGTGCAACTTGCGGCCCGCGGGCCAAATACGGCGGCCCGCGGAGAAGTGACAATTTTGAATGGTGTGCCGTACGCAAAACGAGTTTTTACTTTAGTTTAATCTGGTACGTGCTGTAATTCCAATCCCTTTGCGTTGCAAAACCAGTACCTGAATCCAATTTATGCATATGACATTCTAATGCCCTGACAGCTAGCTTGTGCGAAGCGAACAACGCATGTTATAAGATTATTACCGGCATTTTTGTGCCTACAATAACTAAAATGCCTATAACATTAAAGGTTGCACACCTCTGCATTAGCGCAAAAGCATAGGGGAAGGAAGTATCGCGTAAACACGACTGATAGTTACATTAAACAAAAGCTAGAAACATAACTGCCTTTATACCGGAACAATGCAAGCGCTGGAAGCGCGTTAATTAAACAACATAGGTTTGTAGCGATAAATCATGCTTTATGACAGCATAGAGGTCATCGCATGACAATTATGATAAAACAAATAAGAGTACGATTGAAACAAATATGTCGTCCGCAAACAAAATGTTGCTAATGATCTGAGATAAGAAAAAAAGTGTAAATTTAACTAATATTTTCAGTAAAATCTATACTTTTTCGCGCAGTATTACAAAATAAGTGTATTTCGAGACGAAGGATTATCTCTCTATCAACAGAGATGGCCAACACGTCGATTGCCACGCCCCGAAAGGCCTACAAATAATTTGTGTCAGACCATCAGTTATTTTATTCATCAAAATTAAAAATGAAAAGCCAACAAACAAAAGCAAGAGGCTTTGCTTGTGGTTCCAGATAACCACTTCTTGGCCCCTCGGTCGAAAATTTACCGAGCTAATAAATTACCGTTACAATTACAGCAAAGTTTACATATAGATTGTTTGGTTTAGGAACGTACATTTCGTTTCCAACAAATTAAATAAAACTTTTCCATTTCATATCCGACATCATTATTTTCTCAATGTAAAACACAGCATGGCGTCCCCGTTTATTACAAATTATAATTCTATACAACTAAACACGGCCAATCATGGGCCATTAATAACGAGCGTCCCAGAACAGGTTTTATATGTGGGCCGAACAAAAACAGGCCGACGTTCGGAGCATTTTAAATTATGTAAAAGGATTTAATTCGCGTCCTAAGTCAATAGAACGAACAAAGAACCCACAGTTTGAAAATTGTTGGTCATTATATTCGATAATTCATGGTCCCGTACAGTGATTTTCCTGGGAACAGGGTTGGCGAACTTTATTTACCCGTTGGGTGACATATCATATGTTTATTTATATGAGATAATGATACGGTTTCTGCGGGACTAAATACTTTTCAATGTTTTTGGGGGTGAATATATGTATGTTTATTTGCGTCAAAATGTAGCAGTATTTGTTTAGTGAATAAATAGTAGGCTACCACATAGACGGGATACATGTTTAAGGCCTTACTGGCCTAAGACTGGGTTGTGCGACATGTTCCCTTCATTATTATAACAGCAGTCTATGACTACTTCATTATTTATAATGAAGAAAAGAAGACTGCTGGTCGCAGATTTCATTTTCAAATGTCAGTGTCAGTAAAAAACTTGCTGGTATAAATTTTCCGCAAGTGTTTCAACATGAGTCGAATTGCGTAAAATTTGAGTTTAACACAAGCAGCATCTATATATTGACCTAATGTCACTTTGAGATTCGGTTCGTCATTCCTGCTATAGGGCCCATAACTTTGTAAATCTCTTCCCCATAATGTTACGGCGGGGCACAACACTTTCTAACATGAATGAAATTATATTTGAATATTCAGAAGGTGGCGTATATAGGCAGAGGTTAGTCAAACACCCAACACAGCGGTTCCCAATGAGTGTTGCAGCGATCTGCACAGTGCGCCCCGAAAATTAACATAATTGTGTTAAACATAACTAAAATATGATTGAATATTTTACATATTGCATTTGTTATAAATGTTTTATTGTTTCCTATTTTAAATGCTGTGTATATAAATCAATAAATCCCGTTTGCCTTTGTACGTCATTTACTTTCTGTTACGTAGTGTTTGCCTCCATCTCAACGTAACAATAGAGGTAAATACTACTTGCTGCAATTCCGTTAGTTGCAGCTTATTTATCTTCTGAACTGAGTTTTAGTATTTAAAAGAATATCAGGCAATGGTGAGGAAGGAGAATTGATCTTTTGCCTGTTTTACTTAGGCCTACATGTTTACAAAGGCATAAAGGCAGCCTGGATCTCCTGAAGTATGCGCACCAAGATGGCGCACAACCTGAACTCAGGTTGTGTACCTGGTTAGGGTTCAGGTTATGCGACATCTTGGTGCGCATACTTCAGGAGTACCGGCAGCCTTTTTATTGGGTAAGCGCGCCGTGAGTATTTTTCCGATAACTTGGCGCCACATGATCAAAAAGTTTGGGAACTACTGACCTGACACGTCACAAATTACCACAAGTTACAAAAAGTGTTCTCGCTAATAGCAAAATATCTACCACTTCTTAATTTGGAAACAATGCCAATTCCCTTTAAAATGAAAAGTTAGGAAGCATATTATTTCCGGACATGTAGACACGCGTCACTTAGGATAAATTTGATCAATTCGCGCATTCTATGTGTTATCAAAAGAATTCCGGCGAAAATACAATTCTAGGTTCCTTTACATTTGAACCCACGTACATTTGAACCCACGACAACTGCACCTGCATACTATTGCACCTATGGATTTTTTTTTGTTTTGCGGATATTTGAACCCATACCAACCCTAACCCATGGGTTTTAGCACCCGCATATAGATTGAACCCGTGGATATACACATGGGTTCAAATGTGCTGTCACTATAATTCCAAATATTTGGACCAACCAAAGATGACTATTCTAGCTAATTTAAGAGTCTTGCTGTTCACTAACACAAATTAGCTTTTACATATTTATCCAAGAGAAGAGGGAGGAAAATGGCTCATATATATGGCGAACCTCGTCCGGATACCAGTCCATGTCGGGTACGGGATTAATTAGCCAGTTATTACTTATCGATTGCAATCGGTAAGTATGTTGATAGGTATTTGTTTGTTTGATGCACGCGATATCTCACGAAAGCGAGATTGGATCTGCTCAAGATTTTGCATGTGCATTTATCATACGTACGTACGTAGAAGCCTATTGATTTTGGATGATTTATGTCGTATAATTAGCGAGTTATCAATTAATTAGTAATGGGACACAAGGTGTCAATATGGAGTAAGATAAGTCGATCGATAAGTCTTCGGTCTCTGACCGATATTCTCGTTTGTTTATTTAAAATGCATAGAATTGGTGCATTTGTGTAAGACCAATATTCCTATGATTTTGCGCTGATGGATTCGTATGCGAATAATGATTGGCAGGGTTAGCATCTACCTGGAGACAAAAATGAGGTCACCGTGGAACGTGAATAATTGATGCATCACTATAATAACAAAGCGAAGCGCGAATAATGATAAAAACCGTCCTACGGAATCTCTGCCCGCAAAACAAGAATGAGTCATCCATGTGTCTAAGAAAAAATAGGCACACAACTCAAAAATAAGCACTTTTCTCAGAAATAAGCACATAGTTACTTTATAAAACGCGGACTAGAAAATAAGCAGAAATCTTAGAAATAACCACGATGTGGTAACCCTGTGTAGGGGTCGTCGACCTCGTTGATCTTGCAGTCTCATAATCATTGTTTTTTGTACAATGTATACTTTTATGGGACCTCCGGAAGTATGCGCACCAAGATGGCGCACAACCTGAACTCAGGTTGTGTACCAGGTTAGGGTTCAGGTTATGCGACATCTTGGTGCGCATACTTCAGGAGTACCCTTTTATGTTATTCGGAAATAAATCAATATCTATCTATTTGTAGCAAGAGCGGAGATGTCTATTCCGTGCAACTTAACCGTCTCGCTTTACACTGACACGAATATATTCATGTAGTAGGACTGACGCCAGACTTCTTCAGACAAGCGTAGTTAAACGTAGCGTAGATAGTTACAGAAATATAGTTATGTTAGTGTGCAGCAAGACAGAAAAAAGTCATCTTTATTTTTGCTATAACACACTTGCATTCTATGCAGAATAAAAACTCCAGAGCGAAAGCATATATTAAAAATCAGTAGATAGTCTCGCCTAACTGACAGTCACAAATTCAAGAATATAAATAACCTTCAATACACATCTTATAAAAGCCTTTTAAATTGACCTGTGGGTCTCCGTTATACTGTTTATTGTTATTCAGATAGTGTTAAATTTGTGAGCTGAATAAACATACAAGTTCTGAACTTGTTTCTATATCTATGCGTTCACAGCAACGCTGTACGCGTTCAATACCAGACCTGATAAAAATTTTATGTTTAGACGAAAAACAGACGAAGGTTGTTTTGGGTTTGACGCCTAATGAACCGTGACCCATTTCACACGTAGGGTTACGTTATTCGGCGCATCAGAAATAAAAAGTACGGTAAATTCTGTATGCTACCCATATTTTCATTTTAGGAAGGGGGATTTTTATTTTTTTAGCGATTAAACTACTTGTAACTCATGAAAATGTGTTACGTATTATTTTACTGACCACATGGACTGGTATATATTACTTACTTTCATGATATTCAATTATAATTAAGTCAGGAAATTAAGTGTGTTATTACAGTCAGGAGTTTATTTTTCACCAAAATGAAAATGCACTCACATTGCACATAAACATAAAAAAGTTACATTAAATTACATTTCATGGTGAAAGGTGACACGAAAAACCAAAGTTGGTTATCGAGCAGCGACACCTGTGATAAGAGTCTAACTTTGATACAAGTTTAATAGAAATATTACGCCTGAAATGTCTCAGGGATGTCCACCCCTGTAAGTTGTGTGGGGAAATCACAGAGTAAGGTGACTATAAGATCGTTTCCGGCTTTTCAATAGTAAATGCATTAAGGTAATTAATAACTTTTTCAATTGCAATTTACTCGGCATATGACGGAGTTCAACTGCCGCCCCTCGACCTCTTGGCCACGCCTCAGACTGAGACTGTAAATAATTATAAAGTATAATTGTGTATACGTTCCCCCACTTTGAACAAGTAAGCCCAACGCATTAACCCATAGCCTATCACGCCAACCAATTACTTTCAAATTGTAGTAAATCTGATAATTTTTATAGAATAGTGTTTGCTTTAAAATGACGAGGGTGCACTTGAGCGACTGAAAACGTTTCAAACGCTTTGAAGTGGCGATAACAAGGTTTTGCCATCGTAGTACCAAATTAGCATATGTTACAACTTTGAGGTTTACAGTAAATTGCAATTTTGTAATTTCCATATCTGTAATTATTTCAGCGTTTCTGGAACTGTGCGCTTACAAATTATATTCAATCGTTGTTTCAAAAAGCCATCAAAATAATCTAGCCATTTGCATCTCTATGGCTCTGTTAATACGTATTTTCTGTTCTGACTGACATTTAAAAGCAAAAAAGAAGCGACGGAACCTCGTTTTGACTGTTTCTCAAAACAGGCTCGCATTCAAATTTGCAGAATAATATGTTTAAGGCAAGCTTCATTTTTTCACAAGTGTGCCGCAAGATTTATTTACTTGCTTAGTACGCCACAAGCAAAAAAAGTTTGGGAACCACTGATATATTGAGTGCTCAAAATCTCTAACACACATACATATACAGTATATATTACTGAAGTATAACCAATTAAGCTAATGTCACATCATAGGTATTTGGAGAAAATCGCATTTTTTTAAGTTTAGTTCCAAAACCGAACCTTAAACATGGGCAGTGTCTTTATTCTTGTTACAGAATCGCTTATATCTTGAAAATATTCGTCGAGTTCGGGTTGAAATTTCTCTTGGCCGTAAATATTGGGTTTAAGGCCGGCAGAATCGTCAGTTTATTTAGGGCTCGCTTTAAAATGTTTTGCAACAGTGTTGGTATAGCGGTTAGAAGCGTTAGGTCTAACTTTATTGACATCGTTGGTTATATAGCTCGAGCTGGTATCCCGGCCCTTACAAATTAAGTATACAGTATGTAGCTACCTACCTGACACTGGCTATTGGTCGAAACAACGAAAAAATAGTTATTATGCGAAGTGAAGAGATCAAAAATAGACAAACCGAGGAATAATATCCAAAGATACTGGCAGTTGCGAATATTTCTAACCTAAATAAAATCAAATTTAAATACCTAGAAAGTGGCGTATACTGGCAGATGATTAGTCAAACACCTAACACATTACAAATTGCCACAATTTACAGAAAGTGTTATCGCTAACAGCAAAATATTTGTACTCCCGAAGTATGTAAACCGGAACGTAGTATGTGTACCAGGTCAGGCAATAATTTCAGGTACAAATACTACGGGAATCACTTGGCTAGTTCCCGAACTCGGAAAAGAACTAAAATAAGGAACATTGGAATGAAATTACAACCAAACCCTAACCTGGTAGACATAACACGTTCCGGTGTCCGCCATCTTGGTTCACATACTTCAGGAGTACCAAATATATAACACCTCCAACACCTAAGATCTTTGTAACCACTTCACCAAGTAAATTCACTCTTGTTTGAAACCCTGGATTAACTTAGCCAAACCATCCAAACACTTCAAGCTGAATATGCGCGTTCTCGTTGACGTGGGTTGAAATCGACATATTCTGTTATTGATTTTGGACAAGTGCGATTACTAATCAGCCAATTTTTAATTATAAGAACATAAACATAAAAAAATCACAGAAAAATAACATGAATTTTGTGGTATTTATACTTGAATTAAAACGTTACTATTAAGCAACACTTCAATACCAAATATAAAATAAACAATAAATTTTACTAAAAAATAAAATTAGTAACATTTAGATTTTTGTTGACAAAGCGACCCATAGGTCGGGAAACACTGGTATAAGGCCTTGGTTTGAAGAGAAAAACCTAAACATGTATATTGACTAAATTCTGTTGTTAGTCTTATTGGGATGCTTGAGTTGTAATTGTGAAATATCGTGTTTATTCGAAACTTGACCAAATGATTTTGATTTCCTAGTTGACGAAGATGGATGAAACCGATACAAAGATATTATCTTACTTTTTCTTTTATTTAGATCCATGTGAACATTTTTATTATAACTTCGTGCCCATATATTTGAGCATTACTCTCCTGTTCTGATTATTCTGTTCTTCAAAACATTTTTGCTTGTATGCCGCACTCGTGGAGTCATCAACATGTAATGCTTATATATTTAAGTTCAATAAACATGATGGCTGATTATAATTTTAATGGTTAAATTTGATGATAGAACCCAGCATTAGCGCGGGGACCAGTATGGTTAGATATATATATATATAATAAAGGTTTTGCAATAAGAAATTAATTCGTCTTTACATTTATTTCCTATATTTCAACTAATTAGAAATCACGAATAAAGTACTTTTACTTTACGAGTATTGTCGATAAAGAATAAATACGCTGGTCTGTACATGGTTACAATTTATAATAATTTAATTTTAATACAGCAATAAAAACCAGCCTTAGTGAGAACCCCACTGCGAATTTGTTTATTGCATTTTGCACCCGTTTGCATATTACCAGTTGGGCTCGTTTCACTAAAAATCTGACTTTGTCGAATACAACTCTAATTTATATATTTTAAAGCTAATCCACATTATCGACTTTCCTTTCATATGTACGCAAAACTTCGGCATGACAATCACGTTTCTTTTCAGTTGTGTGTGTGTGACTTGGAATCTAGCTAAAGTTCCAAATTCTTCTACATATCGCGATATAGAATTTGAATTTACCATAAAGCTAACGTTAATGCATTTTAAGCTAAAAGACCATAAAGCTAATACATTACTAGATAAATCCCTTCGCAATATCCAAACTAAAACTATCTAACACGGGGCGTTTTTGCCACAAGGCTTGTTCATAGTAAGCGCAGTTGGTAAGAAGCGAAAATATAGTTTAGCCAAGGTTTCGAAGTTATACGCAGACAAACTTTGCCAGGTTTTAAATAGGATTAGGCACCCAATATTAACGTTGCCTAACTTTGCTTATTACCAGTTGTAAGTATGTTACTATAATTCTGACTATCGTTACATATATATATATATCGCGATGTGACATTCAAATTACTATATAGCTAACCCATATTATCGACATTTCTTCTCCTAGAATCTCGCATCACTAGGTAACTAGCATTGCAATATCCGAACTAAAACTATCTAACATCGGCCTATCCATAGTAAGCACAGGCCGTATAAAGCAAAAGATATATACTTACCAAAGTTTCGAATTAACACAGAATTTTTTTTGACAGATTTTGCATGAGATTAGGCGCCCAAACTGTATGCTTATTACTCGTTGCGCGTATGTTATGGTAAATTTATTTTTGAGTGAGTGCGCCAGACCATGCTTTCAGTAAATTTATTTTCAAAATAATCCGCATTGCAAAATCCCAAGCTAACGTTACAAGACTTTCTACATCTCGCGATGTAGAATTCGAATTAAATTTAAGCCAACTTAATCCAAGTTATGGTATTTCCTCTCGTCTACGCCAAAATTTGCTAATAGGCAGTTGTGCTTGCAATACTATAAATCCAACTAACGTTACAAAGACTTCCATATCGGCCGATGTGGGAAAATTATGAACAATAGGATGGTATTGAATTTTCACAATAAACATTATTACGCCATTATTGCTGAATAGATTCTTTGTGTGGCGTAACAAAAGTATTACAATGCTTTTAAAAATATTCGTCCGAAGAGCTTTTCCGCGTGATAAATTTATATACGATGCTTATTAGTGCTATTCGATACGTAAAAAAATACCTGTGCAAGTAGAAAACGATATCTAACGATGAGCTATTATTATTTGGATGGAATTTCCTGGCTAGACATTGCCTACCTATTTCATTAAACCCTGGGCGAGGCGGGAGATTGGGATTTTAACCCGATATTTGTAAACTGTTGTGCCTGGACTTTAACACTTCACACTTCACTAGGCCGCCGTGATTGCAATTATTTTTTGTTTTTATGTATAATGACGTAATACGACGCTTAATCGTGCCTTTTGCTCCGAACAAGGCTTGATAAAAGCGGCCATATCTAACAATTAGAATCTCTCTACAGACGTGCTTCAATGTCTAAGTTATCCAAGCTAAACAAGCGCGCATTCCCATCTGTCTCGGTTGGTTCATTCGGTGAAAGTAATAATGATAGTAAGTTATAAAACGACGGATTTCATGTAAATCTCTCGATAATAAACAAAATGGTGCTGAAAAGGGAAGTAGGAACTTGTGCCACATCGAAAAAGCCGGCTTCATTCATGTATTCTTACCAAGAAAATACCTTCTGAATCTCTCTAAATTTGTGAACCTCACAAGCCGTTTTAGGTTTTCCATTTACTAAGACTCACATAGTTACGAACGAATCACTAAGCAGCGCCTCGTCTTATTACGCTTCCTTCCTTTAATATTCACTCAGCAATCTTATCCTACGCAAGTAGCGAAATACAGGAAATGACGTTTTCGGTCTTTGCACCAACGGTTTGCAGCATGTAAGATTTTAGGGGTATTCCCGGAGTATGTGAACCAAGATGGCGGACACCAGAACGTAGTATGTGTACCAGGTTAGGGTTAGGCCATAATTTCAGGTACAAATACTACGGGAGTAGCTTGACTAGTCCCAGAACTCGTAATAGAACTAAAATAAGGAAAATTTGAATAAAATTATGACCTAACACTAACCTGGTACACATACTATGTCCGCCATCTTGGTTCACATACTTCGGAGGTATCATTTTTTCGCAAGGAAATAACTGCCTGGTAATAACAGCCCAGTGGCGTACCTACGTAAAATGGCATCCACGGCAAAGTTTAAAATGTGCCCCATTTATTGTGGATTTACAATTTGTAACGACTGTTATTGAATTAAGGTATTTCCATGTTATCATTTAGGTAAAATTACGAGTTTCAAGTACTTCAAATTTGGATTATTGAATTGAAACATTTTACGGTTACAATTTCCCGCCCGTTTCAGCGGCCATGACATGAGACATGGCTACCACACCGGAGATACACAAATAAAAACATTATTATTCGAGTTTCAACTATTTTTTCGCAACATTTTTAAGATTGAGAGTTTTCTTTTTTTCTCCCTTGTCTAAACAGCGCCCATGGCTGTCATACCCCCAATATGCCACTGTCACAGCCACTTTCATATCGTTAGAGTGGTTTCTCGCAAAGGGCAACGTCAGATTGTGAAGCGGGAATGAGCGTCGTAAAATACAACTTAACAAATAAAACCTAAGACCGGGTTAATTTGTCAGATAATGCGAGTCTAATTAATCTCGTAAAACTAATGCAGATCTACTTTTATATTTTACAGCTTACCTACCGTGTTTACACGAAAACAAGACCTGACCTGAATTTTAAAAATGATTTTTAATATAAGCCCTCCCCTTAATATAAGACCTAGTCGATAGCGCGAATTTTTTTTTGACGTAGTCGATAGCAAGAAATCTTTCCTACACGTTTTGAATGATTAATCTAAGACGTCTGAGAGAAGAAAATGTGTTATTTATATATTATTTTTCTTTTCATCGTTATGAAAAAATCGCTTTTCACTTTACCTACTATTACTAGACTAGACCAATTGCTTTGAAATTTTCAGTGGCTGAAGATTGTATTTTCACTAGAAGCAGAAACATTATGAAATATTCGAATTGCGCATAGGCCAGAGTGCGAGTTGCTTCTATCACTACCTGAACATCCTTCAAAGATAGAAAAATACAGTAGTTTTTATGTGCAGTTCACTTATGTATCGAACTCACTAACAACAGGGATGGCTCTACGTCTTTTACTAATGTATGTCGTTGCTTCAGCTACATCAACATGACACGCTTTGCATAAATCTAATACAAAACATTTGAGCCAAATTCAAATTGGCGTTTGGGACCATATATATCTATCCCTGACCAGCTGTCTATGGCAGCCCAATAAGCTGCGGAGGAAGTCATTCATTTTTCTTGAAACGCATTTAAAACTCTTTGAAAACCACGTTTCCAGGTCTGACCCGCCAGCTGATACGTTCTGACTCGACAATTATAAATTATATAACCTCCCCTTTAAAAATTCTTGCCTATGCCCCTGATAGCGATTGGGACCATATATATCCATCCATAACATACTGTCTATACTAGGGTTGCCATACCGTCCGGAAAATCCCGGACATGTCCGGAATTTAGGGTTAAATTTTGTGTCCGGGAAGAATTTAAAAATGCTTGAATGTCCGGAATCCGGAATTTTACTGCATCTGCAATCGTACTGTGCGCACTGCTAATACAGAACAGTATTTTTACTACGAGGTCACGAAAATAGTCAGGCACTGTCCGGAATTTTGCTTTTTCGAAATGGTGACTCTAGTCTATACGGTAGCCCAATCGTTCTCTACAGAAGGCTCCATTCAAATGACTGAAACAATATAACCATTCCCACCGCTATCTTCTCCTCTAAATAGGTCCCATATTTTTAAAGTCAAATTACTGTCTTTTAATTAACCTGCGAATCGATAAACGTAAACCTTGACACGACCGCCCTAAATAAACAAAAGTGACCGCTGTACTTTGAGTCCATCCGCTGTTTAATTAGCTCTCTTTAAAATCGGGCAATAATTCTAAATTGTTTTAGACGCGATAATTTGACTGTTTGATTCATTCATACCTGGTTTCGTCTGAAGAGGGTAGACCAGAGTTTCTCCATCCATAGGTCACGACCCAGAAATTTCGAAGGTCGTTTGTTTATTCAACAAAACCCTTAAAATCACTGCTTTTATTTCCTAGTAAATTTATTGTTTATTCGGTACTTCCGAAGTACGTGAACCAATAGGGCGGACACCGGAACGTAGTATGTGTACCGGGTTAGGCCATAATTGTATTCCAATTTTAGTTCTATCACGAGTTCGGTACATAGCCAAGCGACTCCCGTAGTATTTGTACTTAAAATTATGGCATACACCCAACCTGGCACACATACTACATTCCGGTGTCCGCCATCTTGGTTCACATACTTCGAGAGTACCGTTTATTTAGTATTGAAGTCTTGCTCAATAGTAATCGTATATGTGTGAAGTATCCCAGCGTTGAAACTTGGCATTCGCTGTTATTAGTCAGGTAATTTTGTAACCATTTAGGATAGGATAGGATTTACAAATTTATCCCGAGGGAGAGGAAAGCCGATAGGACGGCTTAATCATATGGCGAACCACGGCCTCTCGTCCGGTTACCATTCCAAGTCGGGTATGGGATTAGCTAGCCGGGTATTTGTTTTCGGAAGCATGGACTTGATGGTGGATGAAGCCGTAACCGACCAGCGGTTACGTGAACCACCCTACCGCGGCGAGGAGTCCAGCAATCCTCTCGCACATAATCATCTGCGATCCCACGAAAGGTAATCAGAGTATGCGTGTTCCTAACGCTTAGCACGATGCGCCACACCGCCGAGCCATTTAAGACGGGTTCCCAAACCGCGGCCCGCGGGTCAAATCCGGCCCGCGTGACGATTAAAAATGGCCCGCCGAATTAAGTAAAATAGTGTTCAACAGATTTTGTTTCTACTTTTTGCGATCTAGATACCGCCAATTGTTATGTCATTATCACAGTTTAAGCACGTGTTTATCGTCACAATTCAATTACACCGGTATTTCAATTATACGTACCGGTATTAGGATTACAAAGGGGAGTAATTTAGTTATGAGCCATATAGGAAACCTTAGAGATGTCAAATCAAACTTCAGCGATTTGTCTTCTTGCCAACGAACTATTCCAGTTCTGAAGGAATACAACATCAAGCGCAATTATGAGTCAAACAAACAAGTTTAAAAAAAATGTCAAATGAAAGTGAATCCACTGAGCCCCAGCTAAACCGTCGTACACTTACGAGCGCTACACTCTTCTGGCCCGCGAACATGTTTCCCGTTCTGATTTTGGCCCGCGAGCAATAAAGTTTGGGAACCCCTGATTTAAAGTATAAGCATTACATACCGTCGGTATGTAACATACCGGTATTTGAGCATATCCTTGGGTTACGAGATTTCTCAAAATTTATTTTTCAAAAAATTTGGGTCGCTTGAATTCAGATTCAGATATTTATTTTCGTCATGCAAAAAAACAATGCGCGATATGAAAAATGAATAAATAATATAATGTAACAAAATGTCAAATGGATATCGGCTTGTTGCAGTTGACGCGGAGTCGCGAAAAGACTCATAGAGTCATCTAGTCAGCGACACCTTGTAGCTGAAATTAAGCAGCAAATATAAGAAACGGGACACTCAATATTACACATTAACAAAGGTTAGGAACCACTTGTGCGGTGGCGAGAGTATTCCTAACGCTTAGCCCGGGCACAATCGTTAAAAGAGATTATGTTATTCTTATTTATCGCTGTATCTAGTTCAAGCGTCCTTGGGCAACGGCTAAATACGGATCTAAAGTCGGCTACGGCTTTATCCACAATTAAGGGCATCTGAAACAAATAATGGCGAACTATACGAGTGGGTTGACATAGAATCCATGAATGAATTGTCTTATCGAATTTTCTCACCCCTATCCTTTCCAAAGAAACCATTGGTCTTCCTGACCTTCTAAACCTAAACTCACTGAATTAACATAGACCAGTGGTCGGTAACCTCCGGGCCGCGAAAAGGTGACACAAAACGGGAAAAGGCCCTAATAACCCCTGTACAATCTAACCACAAACAATACGACTAAAACAGCAAACCAGGCAAACTCATTTTAGCAGCATGTCCGACTTCAAATATAAGTAGTGTACGCCAGTATGTCGCAATAATGCTGCGTCCTTTGCGCTTTACAGACATTGTTAGTTTTTGTTACCTTTTCCGACATCGTATTTATAGGAGGCCGAGTTTTTAATATTGACAACTACAAAATATTGAAGTAGGCTGGATGTAAGATAAACGTTACGTGTATCACTTTCCGCCATATCTCTAAATTGGGAACAGTTACTGGTCAGTAAACAAGTACAGATATCGCATTAAATAGCATCACCTTCGTTTTGAGTATATTGAGAGAGAGAGAGATTTATTGTTTTGTCAACCAAGAAAACAAACGATAAATTAAAGACAATATACACAAAGTTAATTCGGTATAGACTGGAGGGAGCGATACGACCATAAGGTCATCAGAGTCAGTCAAGTATTGTTAACATGAATTATTGCGAAAGAATTGCTGGACTTCTCGCCGCCGGTCAGTTACGGTTTCTTCCACCATCAAGTCCATGAATCTGAAGCATATATCTGGTCAAGTTATCCCATACCCGACATGGACTGATAACTGGACGAGATGCGTGGTTTCCCACACAAATAAGCTGCCTTACCACCCCCCCCCCAAAAAAAAAAAAAGATAAACATGTAGATTCTACCTTAAGGTATTTGAAACAGTAGATACATAGACTTCTTTGTGTTCGTTGTTTAAACATGGCCCTATAATTCAGTTCAGTGGATCATAAGGTTTTGGCCATTTAATAGTACCGGTGTGTTTATTTAAAAAATTAGTAGTTGGTAATATTCTCTAGTCTGAATTATATATCATTTTTTCTTCTTGTTTAGAGCTCTGCTCAAAGAGAAAATATTACTGAATTCAGCACAATAAGCAATACAAAGCCTTTAATCCAAGAAGCCAAAAATTGAAAATAACTGTTTTGAGAATATATGAAAAAAACATCAACTTTTTTTCAACTTTTTTTTAAAATAGTTCGATAAATATTGCTGATCAAATCATGGTTGATTTCCGGCCTAAAAACCAATTATGTCTATGTAAAATTTTTAATCAATATTGTTTTCAAAATTTGCCCCTAAGTACGGAAAACTCGTCTTGTCCATTGCTTTGCTCAGAGCAAATAGCTGGTGGGTAATAAGCAGGGAGGAGCAGAAAGAAATATTTCTCAATCAACTTCGGTTTTAATTTTTTTCTTGTTGTGTTTTTTCTTTATTTTCGAGTCAACTCCCACATTTTTTAGTTCCGAATTGTCAATTTTTATCAAACTTTCATCAGTAATGCCATTATCAGCATTTTTGAGTCCGTTTCTGCCTTTTTTAGATTTCTTCTTTTTTTTCTTCAGTATTGTAGCATTTTCTTCGTGATTTAGCACCAAATTATCAGCACTTTTCATTATAATTTCATCCTTCCCACTATTTTCATCGGTTTTCTGAATTTCATTTTTTTCTATTTTATTGTTTTCTTTACAATTCCTTATATCTTTCTTCTTTTTCTTAGATTTTCCAGAATTTTCAGTGGTGTCCAGTTTTCTCTTCTTTATTTTACGAGGGTTTTCGCATTCTTTTCCAGCATTTTCATTGTCTTCATTTAACGAGATATTCACTGAACTCTCATTTTTGTCCTTCAATTCTTTTTTATGTTTCAAAGTCTTTTTTTTCTTGGGTTTTTCTGCTGAAATTTCATCTTTTTCAGGATGATTTGAAACGTTTTCATCCAATTTCAGTTTTTTCTTTTTTTTATCTTTTTTATTGACAATGGCAGAATCATTTTTTGCTGATTCAGCAGTTTTTTCAACTTCATTTATTTTAACACCCTCTTCTTCCCGGGAATCCCCATTTGACTCCCATTTACAATTTTTGACATCATTTTTTCCGTTTGCTGCAGAAAAAGCCGACCAAATTTCCTCCCCAAGTTTCGAATCATACATTCTCAAACTATTTTTCAAAAAATTGAGGAATTTTGGGCGTTTTCTTGGAATATTATCGTAGTTTTTTAGATTTTCAATAAGTTGTTTCGCTTTTGAGCTCAAATTTGAGTTAGAATCCGACAGAATCGAGTCAATATTATCAAGCCATTTTTGTTGCTTAACGTCACCTTTATTTGGTTTAAATTCCGTACCTTTAGCGGAATATTTTTGATCTTCGGTGATGCACGAAGTGTGGTTTTTGTAATCGTCACCGTAAAAGTCACAACTACAATCAATGCAGGTTAAATATTCGCATCCGCGGCAAGTATAAACATGTTTTTCGACTTTGTTTTTCTTTAAAGATTCTCCACAGCCACTGCAGGTATAGAAAACCATTTTCTAAAATATTATTTAAAGTCTAAAAGTTAGAAAAAAAAATTGGACAGAATAAACGCAAAAATGGTGAAATGAATAAACTATTATTCCAAATACATTTTAAAATAAAATTCCTGGGTTGCCAGAATTCTCAGCACAAAACACAAATAAGTCAATGAATTAGTTTAAAAATATTATTTAAACCAGGGATGTGCAACCTTTAATACAAAAACGCCAAATACAAACAACTGGGTGAAACCGCTTTATTTAACAAAGGCTTACTTAAACCCAGGGTTGCCAAAAAAATCAACTTTTTTCGTTCTGTCATACCAGATACATTCTGATTTTGGTCTCAAAAACAAGAATTTTAGGAATTTCCTCCTCGTTGAACATTTCTACTCTCATCAGAGCTGTAGACAGGAAAAAAGAAATGATATCTACTTTAGATTATGGAATGTTACAAACTGGCCAATGAATGGTCAAAGCCCAATATTCCTTTTTTCCAATTACATTCTGAATTATAATGTTGAACAAAGAACACATAAATTTCAAACTATATTCAGTGAATTCAAAAAAACTGTGGGAATTAATTTAAGAAATGATATTTGTACCAAGGGTGGTCAAAAAGAATAATCTGTAATTCATAATACATTTTAAAACGAGTGAGTTTGCAAAATCTGTTGAAATTAGTGGCCAACAAGGGTGGCAAATAAGAATTTTAAAGCACATTTTCAAATATATATTCTTAACGAGGTCAAATGCTTTAAATCAGAACAAGTCAAGAAGTCAAAATCAAAATTAAAAAGACTAAAGCAATTTTACTAAGCATTTTTAACAGCTCACATAACACATATGACAATGTTTCCATTATTGAAATTCGATATAATGATGACCCATGTAAAAACCATCGTAGATGCGATCACCAAACCAGTGGGAAAAATATAAAAAGTCAAAGCTTAATGCTGCAGATTTCTGAAAGCATTAGGCATACTTATTAAGTTAAAAGGTATCAATTCTCACTCTGGAACAAAATCTAAGGCGTGAGGATGAATGATCTCGAGAAAAGCCATAATGGCAGAGAAGTTTATGATTAGAAAAAACATTCGGACATTCAACTAAGTCCCAAAAGCTCAAAATTTAATGATTCTTTTCGAAAAAAAAAAAAGTGTTGTATCTAGGTTTGGAAGTCTTCAGTATAGAAAGGAATTCCCGGGGAGGATTATTCTTTCATTTCTCCTTCTTCATCATCTTCTTCTACTCCCCGGATGTAAAGTACGTTATTACAACGAATCAATATTTCTCCGAGATGTCCTGATAAAGCCCCGTCAACATATTCTTCTGTGTTTGCCAGTTGCATGTTCATATACCTGGAATATTGTTTAAAGTTTTAACTTGAGATAAGATTTATCCAGGAGAAAAAAAACGGTCAAATTGGCTGAAATCCAGCCACAATCAGTTAGTTGTTACATGAAAAGGGGGAACCAGACTTAAAAATTATTTGAAGTTTTCAACTGAGATATGACATTTTTATATTTATCTCAAAGAGGAATTTTGATGAGACAACAAAATCATATGACAAACTGCTACCACTCAGCTCAGCGACTGGCACATTGCAGTGAAACAAAGTTCTACGATTCCAAGATTTGATTCAATAAAACAAATACCCTCTTTGTCTCTGAAATACGGGCATCTCGTACAATGCCAGTTGCGTAAGACTGTTTCATGTTTGTTGCGATAATAGTATAAATCAATCGAGACGGCAAACTCTTGAATTCTATGTTGAATTAATTTTTTTGTCTTTGGTAAATTTAATCATTTTTTCTGTGGATTCCAATTTATTTAGATTCCACTTCCATTTAATTTATTGCGTAATTCCAGTTTGTGGTGATATAGAGGTGCCAGAGGTTTGCAGTCACTATTTTAAATGATGTCTACAAATGTTGGGGGTTATTCTTGGAATCGTAGAACTTTGCCGTACGGTACTTTAATTTCTTAAGATAAAAATTGTGAATAAACGGCTACGTTTGATGCATCATTTTGAAAGCCATGATACGCATGCCATCGCATTGCTCATACAGGATTGTCTGTCCTAACGGTTTCCCTCTCTTCCAGGGTAAAATAAAATCTGAGCTTTTATTTGGCAAGGCCCGATTTATCCTGTTAACTAAATAAATCAGTCCTTACCCGTCCACAGACACGAGATATCCTTTATATTCCATTCCCCATTTCAGTTTCACGATGACAGGTTTCCCAGTCAATGAATTTATGAATGGTTTCGGGTTCATAGGAAGCGTAGTCATGATGATTTTCTGCTGATATCTGCTGGAAAGAAACTAGAGAACACGAATTCTAATCAGCAAGCAACGCGCGACAAACGTGCGATTTTATCGGTGGTGTACGGAGTCTGGTTTTTCTGGCTTTCGTTGATTGGACTTGTATGGTCCAGTGGTTCCCAACCTTTTCCGTTGAATTCCGATATCGTGCTCTTTATTTCTACCTCAATATACATAGAGAGCATTTTATTTATTCAATCTCCAATTGATCCTATTCCTGTAATCGTGTAAAATAGAATTATAGCGATAATAAACAACTGAAAAATATCGTATAAGTATAACTTATTATATCGTAATAATGTTATTTCAAAGTCAAGGTCCATTAGTGAATGAGAAAAGCGATTTTTTCATAAAGTAACAAGAAAATTAATAATAACAACAGAAAAATAATAAAATGAGCCATGGTTTCATTTCGTAGATAAAAAATGAAAATAATACCTGTCGCACGAGCGTACACATCCGAAACGTCCACTTTATCCATACCCATGTTCTTTTAAATTATTTTTTCAAATGACTCACTTTGCACGGCCAATTTTTTTCGTGACTTCAGGTACTAAGATTAAAATAAAATTTAATAAAACAGAAGCCATTGAAAAATAAAAATGACGATACATTCAATGTGATCGATGCTCGCATATTCTCGCACAAAAGATCAAATTTTGACGATTATAAGTATCAATCTTTCAATTAGAATCGATATATTTTCCAATATAAGTTAGTGTTGAAATCTCTTTACCGCGATCTCCATTGAGTCATTTCGCGACCCACCGGTATGGCGGGAATTGATGTGTGGTCGGGACCCCCAGTTTTGAGATACCTGATCAATAAAAATTTTTGGAAGGAATTTGTGGCAGAGCTTGTCTACAAGATAAACATATTACATTCATAAAAGTAATACCAGATCTTAAATTAAAATACAGCGCAAGAAATATACGATAATTTGAAGATCTTGAAAAAGGGTATCGAGGCGGTTGCCACGACTAGAATTCAACTTTAACCCCTGACCCTACGCTCTCATTTCCGCATTTCGTGTCGTTTGCTTCCCGTACGCCGGCGTTCAGCATAGATTGGAGTTTTTTCTGTTTGAAGTTGAAACGAAATAGACAAAATGTTTATCAAATTGGTTTTCTATTTGTCTGTAATTGTAGCAGGATCATTCGGGTACCGGGATGTCGACTTTACCGTTCAAATTTCGCCGATGAAACGAGAATGCTTTTATGAAACAACCAAAGCAGGACGAGCAATGGACATTGAATTTCAGGTTTGTTGATAGCAATACGATGTTATTTTTGTATTTATTCTGGGAGGTGAAAGCCGATAACAGTGTTAATCATGATTGTAATGTTTAACTACTTACAGATATTTTTCTTGATGTTGGGGGACAACAGTATCGTAGTAATCATTATTGTAATGTTTAAGTCCATGCTTCCGAAAACAAACAATACAGTAAAAACTAATCCCATACCCGACTTGGAATGGTAACCGGACGAGAGGCCGTGGTTCGTCATATGGATAAGCCGTCTTATCGGCTTTCCTCTCCCCCGGGATAAATATGTAAATCCTATCCTATCCTAACTACTTACAGATATTTTTCTTGATGTTGGGGGACAACAGTATCGTAGTATGCAATGTTTAACAAATTGCAGAATTGAGCAATACCGGTAAAGAGGATCATTATAACGATAAATGCTGATTCTTTCCCAGATAGCATGTCTTAGTAGTGCGATACCAGTACAGAATAAAATGAAGCTGCGCGGTAACCAAAGAATCTTAATCTAAAAACGGCATTATAGGATTTTCAGAAAAAATTAATTTACAGATTTATTTGACAAAAAAAAAAATGTAATGTTCTTAGCGAAAAACAATCATCAAAAGCGAATTTCGCTTATCTGACAACTAACTCAAATAATGATGATTGAATGATGCTTTTATTCGATGAGCTACTGCAAAGGAATCAATCGAGCTTCCTAAATGTTTCATTCAGATCCCACTCCAACAAAAGGGTTGAAAAATACTAGTGGGGTCTGGTATAGTTTAGTACCACATATAGCAGGATAGCACAAAGTGACCCACCGCGCTTTATTCGTGACCCGCGAAGGCACGAATCAAATTTAAAAAAAATACTAAAATATCAGTGACAAAAATTTATAAAGCCTGCCTTAAATTAATCTAACAATAAATAAACTATTAAAATGTACCGTTGGGCAGTCAGGGCTGCGATCGCTCATATTCAAACTGATAATTTCCGGATCGATATGGTAATTTTCAAAACCCCTAATCTTGAACGCATGCCTGCACGGATGTGTACTGTTATTCAGCTATTCATTGGCTCTGACATCGTTTATGACATAATGCAATGGATCTATTCATTTTTCGCAAAGTCTCGTCTCTTTCGGAAATGCATCTGCAGACTGTTTCAGGAATTATACGAGAACTGGGTGCTTCTTTGCATTTATTAGTTTCTCGCCTACAATGCCGTTGAGAAAAAAATCTTTCAGATTTGAAATAAAAACCCAGAAATCTGAAATAACGATGGGGCAGTATAAAAGTGCCCTAATGTGGTTAAAAGCAGATCGAAAAATATAACACAATCAGAGTGGAATTCCCTCCAAACTGCTTGGAACCGTAAAATAATTTGCCGCATCATCCTAAACGTTTTTGGTAATTTATACACGTTTTCGTACTCTAATTCCATAAAATCGAGTGCCATAATAAGTTCCTGATTGAAGTAAAGCCCAAAACTACACCATCACCAACAGAAGATAATAAGATTTGTTTCAGAAGTTTTTTTTATAGATACAAACATTAAATCAAATATCTATGACCCACTCTCTTCTGTTCCGCGATAAAAATATAATTTTTGACCCACTCGCTGAAAAAGGTTCGCCATCCCTGACATATACTTCTAATCGGCTTGGCTCAACAATTTTTGCATATGTCATTCCAACCCCCACCTGACTACTTTACCAAAAAATTATGTCACTATTACGTCACAGTGGCGTATTCAAGACCTCCATAGTGTACAAATGGTCATCTAAAACGTGCCTACGATCACCCGAAATCGAGCAAGCTATTTTCCTCGTCGCAACGGTCCCGATATGAGAAAGACAGCCTGTGTTTGAGAGTTTGTTATGGTCGGCGCAGATGCTGTTTCTGGCGATCGTATCTAAACATTGGCAAGCTATATGACGTGATTGTGACATCGTAGTGACGTAATTTTTGGATGATATAGTCATGTTAGGAACAATATAATTCGTTATGCTGCGCCCACTGGAAGTACTTGTGGTACTAAACTATACCAGACCCTACTGGTGCAATGAAACAGTTATATAAAGTTAAATCGCAAATATAGCAATCTCTACAATCATGTTTTAGCCACTGCTTGTTTATTATTTCTTTTATCTCAGTGGTCGCTTTCTAAAGTCCCAATTGGAGTGAAATTCGTTATTTGAGCAATTTTGTTTTCTTTCCAGGTCATAGATGGGGGAGATCTCGACATTAACTTTATGATTCAAGCACCGGATGGCCGGGTTGTTGTCAGCGATATGAGAAAGACGGACGGGATACATACGTAAGTTCCATTGAATAAGGATCTTCATAAATTTTGAAATAGTATGTTTGAAATTATTGCTTAAAGGCTGAACGGGAAAGATAATATCCTTTAGCTCCTTTATGCTATCCTTTAGCATATAGTTGGGGGTACTACTGTAGTATGCGAACCAAGATGACAGACACCAATACGTAGCATGTGTACCAGGTTAGGCCATAATTTTATTCCATATTTCAGCTCTATTGCGAGTTCGGAGACTAGCCAAGTGACTCCTGTAGTATTTGTATCTGAAATTATTGCCTAGCCCTAACCTGGTACACATACTACGTTCTGGTGTCCGCCATCTTGGTTCACATACTACGGGAGTACCCATAGTCGGTGCATGTTTGTACAGATTAAAGTGTGAAAGGTATTCATAACAAAAAATGTTACTGTGCCGGATATAACTACATTTGAGTATAACTGATACAGACATCCTTATCAATTCCATATTTGTTAGCGTAGGTTTTTCTTTTGGAAACAAGGCTCTGTACTGATATGAAATGACTATTATTCCTGAAAAGGCCACTGAACAGCGCAGTGGTTCCAACCTTTTCTGTAGAACTCCAAAAACATGGAGAAACCCTTGTGCATTTGATTAGATTTATTATCATGAAAAGTTCCTATCAAAGTGTTTTCATTTTTTTTTCAGTGTGGACCCGACAGTTGAAGGCGACTACGTTGTCTGTTTCGACAACTCATTCAGTCGTATGACGGGGAAAACCGTATTTTTCGAGATCATTGAAGATTCTGCCGGGGAGGAAGAAGAAGAGGATGGGGGCTGGAAAGACGCTGTCGAACCAGATGAACAATACGGCGACAAGCTCCAATCTTTGGAGGTAGCATCGGTAAATTCGTCATGTCATTATGCATGTCTGTGATTGGAACATACATAATTTGTAGTTTTTTGTTTGAGAAAGTATATTTATAGGAATATATTTATGTGTGTTTGAGTAGCTCGGCTCATTCAGTTGGAGTTGGAGTCACCATTGATCAAAGATTAAAGTCATCTAGTCATCTAGAAATTGTGTCATCCTTAGCTCGGTTAATACAACATGCCATTATGCATGATTGAAACATAAATTGTAAAGTTGTTTAGAGTAGGCACTAGGAATTTATGAGTGTTTAGGAAGTATGAGATGGACTAGAGCAGTGGTGGGCAACAGATGGCCTGTGGGCCACAACCCGGCCCACCAAGCCATTTAGGCCCTTTCTAACACTCAGGTTTTTCCCACCAAATATAAGATCCTAATCTAACAGTTTATGTTTGTAAAGGCGCTTACATGGGTAAAAATACATAATGTTTTTTTGCTCTCATCGCTGCGTTAAATCTTTCGTCGTTTTGCTCGGTGTATTTATTATGGTAATGCATGGAAAAACTCATTTTTTTGTGTGGCCAAGCTAGTTGCCTAAAATGGGTTATATGGCCCAATAAATGTTAAACGCTCTCGGACAACGGTTTAGAGTTGTTTAAATGGGGTGACGCGGACTATTCTTCAAATGACACAGTTGGTAAAGCTTGACTATACTCGAGACGGTGGGCGGTGAATGACTATATTCCCGACACAGAGTCCATGAAATCTCACTCAACACTCGCAAATCATTATTTTACTTTTGCTTGCTTCGCTCGTAGCTTTGGTAATTTGTCTTGTCAATGTGCATGTCTATGATCGGTTCCCGTCTGAACAGATTCGAATAATTTACTGATAATGAAATGCCCAACCCTAGTTAGGTACTACTGAAGTATGCGTACCAAGATGGCGGACACTGGAACGTAGTATGTGTACCAGGTTAGGGTTAAGCCTTAATTTCTGGTACAAATACTACGGAAGTCACTTGGCTAGTCCCGATTTTGTAATAGAATTAAAGTAAGGAATATAGGAATAAAATTATGGCCTCATCCTAACCTGGTACACATACTACATTCCGGTGTCCGCTGTCTTGGTACGCATACTTCAGTAGTACCCCTAGTTATAATATGCCTGTAAATCATTTTAATTCAAATTTCTCTCTTTCCAGGACACCATGAATGTGATCCGATCGAACCTCGGAAAGACGTCTCAACTTCAAGGCTTATTACGAGCGTTTGAGGCCAAAGATCGAGGAATCGCTGAGCGAAATTTTGAGCGCGTTAACTTCTGGTCCGCGTTGAACATCATCGTGATGTTAGTTGTTCTTTCTCTGCAAGTTTACACAGTTAGGAGCATGTTCTCAGACAATAGGAAAGTCCGCACTTAAAATCAAAACACAGAGGGGGGGGGGGGTGGATTTGGGGGGCTGGCTAATGAAAAAAAATTTCTACTAAAAATGCTTCTTTTAATTTCGAATATTTTACATTGGTTGCAGTTAAAACATGGGGGGGGGGGGGCTAATAAAAAAAATGCTGCTTATAATTATTTTAAATTGGTTGGAATAAAACAAGAGGGGCACCAAAGCACAGGGGGGGGGGGGGGGATAGGGGTTGATCAAAAAAGCTATTGTATTCAAAAATGCTGCTTAAATATTTTTAATTTACTTTTGCAATGGAATTATAATATTTTGAGTTAGGTATGTTTTGTGAAATTTCATTCGATTTTTTGGGTAAAAACGGTCAAATTCACTCAAAAATTTTTTGTTTCTGAATTCTTCTTTATTTCTGAGTGAGTGCACATCCCCATGCTCTGAGCATATTTCCTACAAACAATAATTCAAATTGGCAAATCATACTATTGGCAAAGCTGTTTCAATTTACTGGGTTCTCAATAAATAGCTAGGTCTACCTGAGATTACTTTTATTTGTATTATTAATTCTGTTAAACATTATATTGACTTTAATATGTGATATTTCCGACGCTAGGGTCACCATACACTGTTTTTTGGGGAGGAGATGTTGGTATTCTGTGTCTTTGTTTTCTATCTAAGAGTAATGGTTTCTAACATACTGGCGATGTACTTATGAAATATTCATCCATTAGAGTTCATTGAATTTAATTTTCGAACTTTCAAAGTTTCCAAGTAAAATTTGATGTCTGATAATCCATTGCTAATCTCAACTGTGCTGCTTTTGCAAGTCGAACTCTATGAACATCTTAAAATGCAAATTCCTCTGTTGAACTTTAGTATCTACTATACTAGAGCCACCATACCCTATTTTTAAGTATTTATATTTAGGTCTTCCTTTTTCCATCTGGAAATAATGATTTCGAACATACATAGGTGTTGTTTTTATGAAATATCCATTAGGGATCATTGAATTTTATCCTATTGGAACATTTACAAGATTTTCGAGCAAAATTTTTTATTTGTTGCTTAGCTTACGACAATCGACACAAAAATAAAATTCCGCTGCTTTAACAAAATTCAAATCTCCACAAAGTTTCATCGACTTTTGCAAATTCCTGTGTTGAACACAAATTAGAATATATTTGAACATTGAAACGTATTAGGAATATTAGATTTTTCAATATCGACAATCTCCTTGTGACAGCAATTCCCAACCGGGGTCCCGTGGCCCATCAAAGGGGCCACAAAGTGGTTAAAAGAGGGCCACATTGCTAGGCGCAAAACTGATTTTTCCTTTACGAGTCAACTCCCCTGTTCTTCCTAATTTCATTGCTTGACAAGGTTATTTCACAGGGTGTTGTCACTTTGTTGAGCATGAATTGTTTGAACATAACGGGATTCGGAATCTACCAATCAAATTAACACTATAAATACCACTGGAATGACAAACAGTGGGACCACGAGTGCTAAAAGCCTACAGCAGGGGGCCACGAGGTTGGGAACCACTGCATTATGACAAATTATATCATGAAGACATTTATTATTTTACTTTTTGCAGTTTACATGGCAGTAATTTAGTAAATGATATAATTACACTTTTTTATAACTTTTGTAGGAAAGTCATTTATTATTATCGTGTGTTTAATAATTTTGGAATAAGAAATGAGGCGTGACTGGCCAGAATAATTTCATTTAAACAGGTGGTACCTACCGTGTTTCCTCGAAAATAGGATTTAGCCTGACTTTTGAAGAAATGATTTTAATATAAGCCCTCCCATTAAAATAAACAGACAGGTACCGATGATGCTATTTGTCACTTTGTTGTATCCGTACGTTGGCTACAATATGCAGTTTCACACACAAAACTTATCTGGCCAAGACAAAAAGTCTTCCTTAAGAGGAGCATATGGAAGAAGCCTTTTAAACAAAATGCAAATAGCATGAAGCATAAGTCGGCACTTTTGTAATATATAGAATTTTCACAATTTCTTGGAGTTTCATATCGAAGTGAAATATATTCATATTATGAGCATGTTCCTTGTCTGCGTTTGTTTTATTCTGCTGGGCTGCCTGAAAATACTACGTATTTTTCCGAACATCGATTTCCTTGTTTATTGGACACGTAGTGGACATAACGATCGTTTCAATATTGTGTTGTTCTTGTTGTTTGACACAGAATAACACACATAGTGGAGATATTGAAAAAACGCTTTTCTCTTCGAATACTGCACCAATTGCTTTGAAATTTTCAGTTGTTGAAGATAAAATTTTCCCCCAGAAGGCTATTACTTTTATTCATTTCAAATATTTCTGTTAGCTCTGTGAGATTTGTTTTTGTTTGCTATGACGTCATTAAACGTTCTGCGGACATGGGACGCCGTTTTGTGTCCTACTGTACTGCTTCGCTTGGTGTGAATATATTTGTAGACTGTGATCTGACGGTACGGTAAACCGTGCTGTACTGCGGACAGACGTGTCCATATATTTGGGCGTAGCTCTCTTGTTCCTGTAACAATGCTAACCTTGCAAGAAAATGTATGAATCAGGTAGTGCTTCATCGCCTAAACTTAAAACCGGTATTGCTTTAAAGTTGCGCCTTGTAGCCCTATGCGCTGTACGTATGAATAAAACCCAGTCTAAGCGATATATTGTACCTTGTGGTCCGTAAGGTAGCGAACTTTTCGTGTCCTCGCCGATTTTGGGCACCATGTGCGGTATATAACAGGGTGTTTTCGCCTTCCTGTGCATAAATTGTTTTATCATAATGAAATTTGTAATTCTACCAATCAAATAACAATATAAAGTCTAAACACCACTGGAAGGACGAACAGGGGCTCATGAGTGTTAAAAGCCTACAGCAGGGGGCCACGAGGTTGGAAACCACTGCTTTAAAATTATGTCATGAGGACATTTATTATTTGGTTGGGTGGTTCACGTAACCGCTGGTCGGTTACGGCTTCCTCCACCACCAAGTCCATGCTTCCGAAAACAAAACAATATAACTAATCCCATACCCGACTTGGAATGGTAACCGGACGAGAGGCCGTGATTCGCCATATGGATAAGCCGTCTTATCGGCTTTCCTCTCCTCGGGATAAATATGTAAATCCTATCCTATTTTACCTTTTGCGGTTTACATGGCAGTAATTTAGTAAACGATATAATTACACTTTTGTAGGAAAGTCATTTATTATTATCGTGTGTTTAATAATTTTGGAATAAGAAATGAGGCGTGACTGACCAGAATAATTTCATTTAAACAGGCGGTACCTACCGTGTTTCCCCGAAAATAAGACTTAGCCTGACTTTTGGAAAAATGATTTTAATATAAACCCTCCCCTTAAAATAAGACCTATTTGAAAGCGTTCATTTTGTTTTTGACCTAGTCTATAGCAAGAAATCTCTCCTACACGTTTTAAATGGTTAATAATCTTTGTTCTGCCATTATTTAGAATGAATTCGTGTTATTTATAAGTAAATGTATATCGGTTTTCATACTTTGTATATTTAAAAATATCGTAATTCTTTACTTCGCAAGTTTGTTTTTGATAAAGGAAAATATAAGTCACCCCCCGAAAATAAGCCCGAGTGTTATTTTTCGAAAGAAAATTGAAATTGAACCCAGTCTTATTTTCGGGGGAACACGGTAGGATGGTATTTGTCACTTTGTTGTATTTCTAAGTTGGCTACAATATGCAGTTCTACACACAAATTTAAACTTATTTGGCCGAGACAAAAAGTCTTCTTTAAGAGGTAGCACATGGAAGAAGCCTTATAAACCAAATGCAAATAACATGAAGCATAAGTCGGCATTGTTGTAGTATATAGAATTTTCATAATTTCTTGAAGTTTCATGTCGAAGTGAAATATATTCATATTATGAGCATGTTCCTTGTCTGTGTTTGTTCAATTAGGCTGGTTATCTGCAAATACTACGGATTTTTTTCAAGCATCGGTTTCCTTTTTTATATTGTAACAAGCGACTCTTGCGAAAGAAATCCGCCTGTACTGGCATAGGGTTTGTTCATGTGACTGAGTGTGTCCAGCTGAAGATTTACTGTGTTTTGCACACTCGAAATCTTTTTTCTCTCAGAAAATTTGATAGTGCGCCTAGTGTATGGATCCCTCTGCAATTTTTCTCCACCACTTAAATAAGACTGACTTTTTTCTCGTTTAAAAATAATTTTGAGGATGATCAAATTAGATGTTTCTATACAGGAGAATTAATAAATTAAAGATAAGAAGGAAAATGTGTTTATCATTGTTATCATCAAACTCACCTCTGCCAACAAGCTTGACATTTGGAATGAGTCGGTGTACCTCGTATCCAAATATATAAGGTATTTTTTTATCTCTAATATTAGTTCAAATAATTACAGGAATGGCTTAATTCTACATAGACTCAGACCATTGTGCAATCTCTTAATCTTTCCTGTCGATGACCCACTGCTTTATTCCCGAACCATCACCCCCTTAGCTTTCCTATTTTAGACCCTCTGCCCCATCTTCCCGGATCAGTGCGCCATCTCTCGCTGCTTTCCTATCCTCGACCCCCTACCATATCTCCCTCAAGTTTTCTATCCTCGACTCACTGTCCTATCTCCCTGAGCCTTCCCATCTTCGTCCCACTGTCCTATTTCTCTAAGCCTTCCCACCTTTGACTCCTTGTCCTATCTCCCTGAGCCTTCCCATCGTCGACCCACTGTCTTATACACCCCTCAGTTTTCCTATCCTCGCTCGACCCACTGCTTTATCGGCCTTCCTACTCTCATCCCACTGTCCTATCTTCCCAAGTCTTCCCATCCCGCACCCACTGCTCTATCTCTCTCGTCCCTCCTACTCTCGACCCACTGTCCTATCTCCCCAAGTCTTCCCATCCTGGACCCACTGCCCTATCTTTCTCAGCTGCCCTATATCTCATACACTCAACATCTCCATTCCCAAACCTATGTGCCACCCTCACCACGACCTTACAAACGCCCGATTTCCAAAACAACCAGTCGGTCGGGCAAGATTTCAGACTTTATACGGCTCAATTATGCCAATGAGATTAATCGAATAGATGTCCAATTTACATCGAAGCCATTTAATTAAGAGTAGGCTTATCTGGAATCTAAAATTGTAATCGGTCACCACAACTGTTAGCCTAAAAATGGGCTACTTTCACCTTGGTTCCTTGTTTCTCGTTCGAGTCGAACTTCGTAGCCGATTTGGCCAGGGATAAATATAGAAGCTCAAGTATTGCATATTTTAAGTTGAAAACTATTCAATACCAATTTAGGAATATAGGGCTTGTAAAAATGATTTTTGACTTATTCCATAAAAAATGCCCCTGTCCCGCGCATTATTAGCACCGGGAATATTATGTGCAATGTAATCTAGCACTATGACAAATTTTTTTAATTATTGAACGAGTCAATAATTATTTTTGCGAGCCCTGTATTCCTAGGTTGGTATTGCAGTTTTGTGCTTTCGGCATGCGCAGCCAAATCTGCTACGCAGTCTGGACTCGAGCGTCAAACATGTCGCGAGCAACCAAGGTGAAAGTAGCACATTTTTAGGCTAACAGTTATGGTGACCGATTACCATTTTAGATTCCAGGTAAGCCTACTTTTAAATGGCTTCGATGTAAATTTGACATCAATTCGAATGATCTCATTGGCATAATTGAGCCGTATAAAGTCCATAAGTTTGCCCACTGGCGAGCAAAAGAGTTGATTTGTGAGGGTAACGGTTCAGAAATAGAAAGGCTGGTTGAGATGGGACAGTCCGAAAGCAGGTCGAGGATTGAGGGGATAGGGGAGATAGGGAAGTGGGCCAAGAATAAGCATGAAGCGCTGATAGAGATAGGGCAGTGGGTCGAGAGTAGGAGAGCTGAGGGAGATAGGACAGCGGGACTAGGATAGCAAGTCAGAGGGAGATAAGGAAGTGGGTCGAAGATAGGAAGGATGAGGAAGGTTAGGCAGGGGTGTCGAAGGAGGATAATTTTTAAGTTTAAGTAGAGAAGTGGGTCGATGCGGATGGGAACCAAGCAACGACGAGAACGGATTTTCGCAAAAATTTGCTACAACCTGATTTTCAAAGTTATTTGCTAAGTACATGAACGTTGCGAGGACTTTTCATTTTTAGTAATCTTTAATATTAGTATAATCGCGGCAGCGGTTTTTAAACTCTGTTCGTGCGCGTTAAATTATCATGGAAAAATATCAACGCTAACTGACGCTTTTAAATAAAATAAATTTTATGATTGTTAATGTGTATGTAGGCTACTTTTCATGCTTTTGTTTGTAAACATGTAGGCCTAAATAACGAAGGCCGAATCTCCGTTCTCGCCTGATTTCACTCAGCCTCGACACACTGCACTATCTCCCACTAAGCCCTAGTAACATATCCCGACCTTCTGCCCTATCTCCACCAGGCATACTTGTTATCATAATTGTTAGTCTAAAAATTTGCGACTTTCACCTCAGTTCCTTGAGTCTCTCTCGAATCCAGAGGTGCAAGCAGATTTGGCTTATTTCCACCGTAAATGCGAAATCCTAACTACTGCATATGGAAAGCTCAAAAATACTTAATGCCGGCCTAGAAATATAAGACTTGCAAACGTGATGTAACAGACAGTTTTTATTAACCCAGACATCGGTAAAATAAATTTTGACCTATTCAATAAAAAAGGATTGCCATCCCAGTCATAACCCATCAAAATAATATTCACATTCCTACACCAGAGTGCGCTAGATAACCAAATGATATTGTCGTCGCCCGGGGCCGCGAATTTTATTTTCCCAGTTTATGTCGACTTCATATTTAGCATAACGGGGGATAAAATAAATGATAAAAACTGATTACAAAATCAGAAGAGCGAGGAAAATGAGATACGGTAAAATTTTAATTTAAATGAAAAGGTGTCATTTAACTAGTATTGACGGTACCGTATGTACATTTTTCTTATTATGCATCATAATATCATGTTTTATCAATTATTTTCATGCCTCTATTTACCGTACCGGTACGGTACTTTAGTCTGCCTTTTTTAATCAACTGGTACCGGTACCGTACTATGGGAGGTACCTTACATCGTTACTCGCATGTTAAAAATTCGGTGTATATCTGACTCTGATAGCTAGATGTTTTACCGCGGCGGTGTGGCTCAACGGGCTAAGCGTTAGGAATACGGCACATAGCATCATTTGGCACATAGCTTGTACTGATACTCGGGGCCGAAGTCTTTGTCTTGCGATACATAGCGGATACGGAAGCCGCCTTATGTGTATGACCGCTGCTTACGCAGTGGCATGCTTACGAAGCGTAATACCGATATGACTCGGATATGACGTGTCTTTCAGACACTGATCCGAGGCTGGAAAAACTCTGATCCGTGTAGGAAAAGTTCTATAAAAAAAAAAAAAAAAAAAAAAAAAAAAAGGAATACGCTCGCCACCGCACCTCTAATTACTCTGCGTGGGTTCACAGGTTCGAATCCCATGAAGGGATGGTTATGTGCGAGAGGATTGCTGGACTCCTCGTCGTTGTTGGGCGGTTCACGTAACCACTGGTCGGTTACCGCTTCCTCCACCACCAAGTCCATGCTTCCGAAAACAAACAATACAGTAAATCTAATCCCATACCCGACTTGGAATGGTACCGGTACCGGTAACCGGACAAGAGGCCGTGGTTCGCCATATGGATAAGCCGTCTTATCGGCTTTCCTCTCCCCCGGGATAAATATGTAAATCCTATCCTATCCTACTGGTAACGGTAGAGGGTTTATTTCAAAATGCAATCAAAATGGAGAAATAATGAGAGACAGAGGGAAGGCAATTTACTGTCAAAACACAAAACTTGAGAAATGTCTGAATATTAAGATGACAAGATTTGGTGTACCGGAAACTTAGATGTTCATTTCTGCATTCAGTACCAGTTACTTGCTTGATGAAAATAAATATCCGACAGATCCGATAGCTACATGTGGTACCGTAAAAGCAGCTAACTTCGGATGATTTCACTATATTTTAATCAAAAGCTCTGCCGTTTGTTGTCCAATTCGCATCAAACTTGAAACATATGACATTTATGTAATTCTCTGCATCGGCATATAATTTTCTCGACGATCGGATCATTTTTTCTGTCTTAATTGTCTCATTTGCTGTGATCTGTAACGACGCAAATAAATATATAACTTCGGATGGGTGTATCCCCTCCCTGCGTCACCGCAACTAGAGCGAAAAGTGTGTGCGTGAAGACAAAACAGGCTTTACGTCGTTGCGTAAATGCCAGATGTTCAATCCACGTCGCGAATGACGATGATAATGCCGACCGTAGGATTTTTGGCGTGGCACTTTCAAGTTGTTTTTATACTAAAATGTCTCATTTTATTTTCTCTTATCGTACTTTAGATCCGAATATTCACCTATCATAGTCGATTTTGTTATAGCCGATAATGTTTTGATAGCGTTTTTTACACTACACACCATGTATGTTATTGAGCATGCACATGACCGGATTCTTTATTGAATTGACCTATTTAAATGTCGATCGTGCATGAATCACAACAAAACACCGATTTGGCAATTGGCAACTTTATTAAAATTACTTTCGTTAAATTCACGAAACGGAACTCACTTGCAGCAATGATTGCTGTTATTTATCGCTGGTTATATATTTTTATGTTTACGCAATATTTCTCGACTGCTCACAATTTTTCTATTTTGAACCATGTTGCCATTTTGAAATCGTCAAATCGAATGAATATGCTTTTCATTAATTGCCATTTTTAATAAATTCAATTGAATTACATTTCCAGCATTTGACGCCATGAATTTACGATCCACAGAAAATGGTTGATGCGTATATTTTAGTCGATATTTATCAATCGAACAAAATATTGTTGTTATTTTCAAATCTACGCCAACTCGTCGGCGCCCGAATGGCTGGCGTCAAATCTGTAACGGCGACGCAACATGACGTCGTCTTCGAAGTGAGCGACGTCAGGTTCAACGTGTGCGTCAGATGCTATTATTGTGATAAAAAAATTATTCGAATTTTAACTTTTTATCGGGTCTCCTACGACATTTCGCGACCAGTCTAATTTTCGGTCTAATTTTTAATTACGCCATCTAAAAATTATGTCACTACCAAGTCACAATGACGTCATAGAGCTTGCCAAAGTATACGACAAGTCAAACTTCTTATGGCTTGGATGACAGTTCGTATAGTTTGAAGCACTCTATTATGTCACTGTGACATCATAGTAAAGTAATTTTCAGATGACACATTCTATTGGGGGTTATTGAATTTTTTTACTTAAGTTTGACGGGGCATATTGAATCACTGCGGTTTGGGAACCACTGTTATAAACCAACAATATAGCGTTGTGCTCCATCTCACTCGTCTAAATCATTACAGGAAGTAATCTTAACAATGATCGGTTTCCGACATTTCCACTCGGAAAATCTGTTCAGATTTGATTTATTACTGCCTGTGTTATTTGTATTCCTAAACAGACTGTAATAAAATTATATTTTTTATTTGTTATATAACTATAGAACATGGATCGACAACCTTTAGCATTAAAAAAGCCATTTGGCATTGTCTCCTTCAAACTCGTAGCTTTTCGAAGATGCAACTTTAATTCTAATGTTTATCAATAGTTCGCAGTTACATGTACTTTGGCGTGTTTCTTTCCTTATATTAATAGAAAAAGTGAGCTCCTCTGATTAGGGCAGGGGTCACCGAACTTTTTTGATCTGCGGGCCAGGTATGACTCAAACTGTGTTGAAACGGGCCGGACAAATATTTTTGTCAATACAATATAATAAATTCCCAAAGTTTGGAAATCCATTCAATTTAAATATAGATCAAGACCATCATAGCAAAACAAATAAACAATATTTCTAACAACCATCCTGAGGTTAGCTGTTAGCAAAATAATAGCTGTCATGATTATTCGCATGTAAGCAGTACCTATACAAAAGTTAATGTGACTTGTACTATTAGCGCGAAATGCATGTTCGCCAGGTTTTTGAAAATAACCAACTATTACCGGTAATTACCCAGATGGGCTATCTCTGCTTATGTGTCTGTATTTATAAATGAATTACTTGTATTTCCTCAGTATATGTCACCTTTATATATTATCCCAATGATTCAAAGCTCGAAAGTCTACTTGGTAACTCGACAAGAATGTGAGTTCTTTTATATTTGTGTAAATTCACGAGCTTAAACTTCAAAGAGTATCTCTTTGTGTTTTACCATTCATATTTCATCTCACAATGTCAGACCACTCATCCAGTACTCCTATTTCCATGTTTAAACCTCATTTGAGTTTTTGGCAAATTTACTGAATTTCCATCCTGTGAGTTTGTCTTGCTTGTTGTGCTTTATATTTATCACATCATAACCAAATTAGCTCACACCACATTTTAAGAAAATATTATATTTGTAATTTTCATTATCTGTTATTAATGAGCATTTTTAACCTTGAAGATGGAGTCTTATATATTGCAATACCTAAAATCAAAACTAAAACAGTGACAGTTTTTAAGCCAAGACCAAAAGATAGCCATAATAATAGAAGATCGAAAATTCCCAATTCTGAGAAATGTGACAACTTTGATTTGACTGTGGTAATGTTCATTACTTTGATCTTGGAGTTATTTTTATATTTTTATTAACTGCATCGGGGATTAGTAATAATATTTTATGTTTTTGAAGTCGGACAAGTATGGCCAACTCCAAATATACTTACATATAAGCTGAAACAAGGGGTGTCTTAACCTTGATTTCACTAAAATTTCGGCTTACACTCGCATAACTCTGATCACGCTCAAACCAAATGACATACTAACTTAATTCCAACAGCTACAACTCGAATTTGCTGTGATAGGTGCATACGTCGTGTTATGATTTGTAGGGTCGGCTTATATGCGAACTTTTATAAATTCACTGTTTTAGTGCTGCTTTTATGCGATGATATGTAATTCCATGATTTTTAATAGGATTATTATGCTTGGCTTTGTCTGTGTGGAAATTCATGAGAATGTTTTACTTTGTTGGTGGGTTTCATTTAATTATAGCTGAAATCGAATATTCTGTTATGCTGAATACATTCTAAAACTAGAGCTGCGTGCAGCTTTAACAGGCTTCCCGCGTAAAAAAAAATTTGCATTTTATTGCTAGCTGAGAACTTCTGCACATTTGAGGTGAATTTCAAGTTTGTAGGACCAATTTGAAAAAATAATAATAATAAATAAATAATAATAATAATAAAACACAGGAATACAATAGGTTCCCTGCTGACAAGCAGCGGGAAGCCTAATAATATTTCTAAATATGGAATATTGAATAAATAATAAACTGTGCAATGTGGAGAATTTTTAGAAGGTTTTAAATTGTGAGTCCTTTCTCCTTGTTTACTTTCTACTTCAGATCAGTATGTGGCAGTTGTCACAAGGATGCTTGAACAAGATAGTATTGGAAGTGTCTTAGTAATAGTATTCTTAAAGTTTTTTATCAGAATGTAAAATGAGTCCATAAAGTCTGTTTACAATTTTCAGCTTTGTTATGAAGCAAGTTCTCAATATATCTTAACCAGCTTTGTTGTTTTTTAATCAGTATTTGTTCAAGTATTTTTACCTCATTTAATACATCTGTGAGGACCAAAACAATATTTTGTACCAATATCACTTTATGAACACCCTATATACTATATAGTATCAAAAATGACAATTTTTAATAATTTAAAATTCAGTATTTCTTGTTCTATATTTTCAGACTTTGTGTTTGTTCGTATATTATATTATTAATTTTGATTTCTAAGGTTGGGCATGGTTGGCAAATTTCAACTCCATAATTTTTATTGTTGCTATAGCGATAAGTAATAATTTTGTCTGCATTGTTATGTTACCACGACAACTCCTATAAAATTACTGTTGATTGATAAAGGAGAAATTCCTTCCGCTCATGCATAATAACTAATGATCAATTGTCTGCTTACCGTCAAAAATGCGTCTGTATTCCACTTTGGTCAGTTTTTTTGTTTGTCACAGAGCTGTGGGCCTGTAAAATCACAGGGAGAGTTCAATTGCTGCCATTACAACTTAACTAAATGCAGGGGTGTACCTGACCCCTGCCTTTTTGTACGTTTGTTGATATAGGATGGAGTCACAGTAGGCAGTCTATGAAGTTTGTTTCTAAGTGCTGTTTTACGCTTATATATTAAAAGATAGGTACCGGTAGATAGTATTAGGTAAGTAGAGCATAAATTTTTTTAAAAAGTCTGGGAACTGCTCTACATAAAACAAGTGAGGTAAGAGACCACAATGATCGGGATGCAATGAAAGGGTATCTATGTGCGACTTTTGTGTTCAGATAGGCCTGTGGTTTCCAAATCTAGTGCTTGTGCCGTGAGCCGGCCATTTTGCGGTACTCCTAATTATGTGAACCAAGATGGCGGACCGGAACGTTGTATGTGTACTAGGTTAGGGTTAGGCCATAATTTCAAGTACAAAACTAACATAAGTCACTTGGCTAGTCCCCGAATTCGTAATAGAACTAAAATAAGCACAATTGGAATAAAATTATGGCCAAACCTGGTATACTACGTTCCGGTGTCCTCCATTTTGGTTCACATACTTTGGGAGGCAGTCAGGCACACACCAGTCTTATATATTTATTCTATTCAATATTTGTTTGAATATCAACAAAACCTTTTTACATTCACAGAATTCATGCTTGAGTGATTTTGTGTTGAATTTATTGTGTATGAAATCCGTCTTGCTATGGTTGAACGGATATGTTTTGTAAATAACGTTCTTAAGTCTGGGATATTTGTAACAAGATATTTTATGATAAATAATGATAATCTTTTTACTTGAAATTTATTAGCTTTGGATAATAACATAGTCTTTTTCTTTCAGAATTACAAGATATAATTTATAGAGCATAGCATGTGCTTTTTTTATTTACCACTGTAATGCTATCTCTTTCAAATATCCTTGTGGTTTCGGCTACAAAGAGTGAATACTTGAATGGGTTTGAATAATCTTCTATTCCTTGTACATTTTCAAATATTATTTTCGATTGTCGAATAATAACTGAACTGGGCAATTTTCAGTGAAAAATTTGTAGAAATCATTATAAATTGATAAAAAGAAGAAAAAGTACCGTAAATATATTCCATATGTCAATATATCTAATTTGGAATGTATTCGGATACTCGATCTGTTTTGGATATCAATGAATATAGGAAATAGCTCACATTTATATGAAGTCAGGTCTACAAAAGAGAGGAAGTCTGGGATTTATATGTAAACATTATATGAGATGTTATCAAGGTTTCAAAACAATTTAAATATTTGAGATATTTTGGATTTATCCAAAGTTGAACTATGTATGTATGAGGAAGTCTAACGAAGGTTACAGAAATCTATTTGTGTTAGTGTGCAGCAAGACTATTAAATCATTTTAGATTTTTTATTTGAAATAAATAAAGTACCATGTTTTCGGCGAATAAGTGAGGCCAGCTCCCCTTCATGAAAACTGAGGAATGCACACTATTGTCGCCCTTTTACAGTATTTTCTGGCCCAAATCTAAAAATAGGCCCAGTCCAGAAAATTAGGCCAAAAAATTGATTTATTGGCTAGAAAATACAGTATTTACGGGATTTTGGAATAATTCTAAAAATTATTGTTCAAATGTTAATGAAACACAGTTTAGATGCTTCCTATATGTATATACACTGACATAGATTTCCCTTATTTTTCGCTCTTTAAATTTATTTTTTCTGCATGAGCATGATTGTATGTTTGTGTTTTAATTAACCTAAAACTTTTGGGTGAGCAAACATGTTCCACTTCTTTTGACAACACCTTTAATAATAGATCTCAAATTTGTATGTTTCAAACCTTATTCAAGGATTTGTTCGCTTTCTGTTATCAATTATTTCACGGTATTTTATGCTGATTACGGAGTAAACATAAACTTATACTTATACTCTTTTACAGCTTACTTATCATAGTGCATTGGCCACGGACCCCCTGTGGATGGAAACAGGTATTATGACACAAATTTTCAAAAATATGACTGAAAGATGTCCCTTAGTCCGGAGTTATAAAAGATCAAAAGTCAATATATACAAAAATGTGACATAAGCTACTTTCTGTAGCAAGTTATCTCTCTCATATCTATCCCATGTCATTAATTATTGAGGTTTGTCAGAAATTTCACTTGATTGACGAAAACTCTCTTGAGATTTTACAACATCTGTCAAGTTTTGGGAAGATTGGAAAATTAAAAGATAGTTCTATTCAGGATTCACAAGTACAGGGTGTCCATGAAGTTCCCTTATAATTTCAATTTTGTTGGAGTCAGTTCTTAATTTTTTTTAACCAGGTTTGTTGTTGGACACGTAGTGGACATAACGATCGTTCCAATATTATGTTGTTATTGTTATTATTTGTCTCCATCATTTTTAAAAAATCGCTTTTCTCTTCGAATACTGGACCAATTGCTTTGAAATTTTCAGTGGTTGAAGATAAAATTTTTCTTCAGAAAGCTATTACATTTTTTCTCCGCTATGACGTCATCAAAATTATTGCCACTGGGTGGCGCTATGTGTCCATATATTTGAGCATAGCTCTTTTGTTTTTAATCAGTAATTGTTCAAGTACTTTTACTTCATTTAATACATCGGAAAGGGACAAAACAATATATGTTATCGATAAATTCCCAATTTAAAAGAACTGTCTAACTCTAAACTGTAAAATTTATGGACAGGCTATTTCTGTAATGTTTCAAATGGCCGAGGTCACAGACAAGCATATTTCAACATAATTAACATTTTAAATTGGCTTTCCTATTGTTTTTGGATTATCCACAATTGTATTTCTCTCATTTTGAAACAGACTCAATAATTCATAATTATCACAAAATGGCTTTATTGGCATGATTGAAATTAGAGATATACCGATAGTTCGATACCGATATGCCGATATTCCAAAAAGCTGATATTGCCAATATTTCGATACCGATATTCCTCCACGCGAACACAAGCGAAAAGTAATTTCAACATCAGTATTCTAACTTATTTTTTAAAACATTCTGGATCATATTAAAAAGCTAAATATATCTAAGAAATATCGGTCTACATTTGGCCGATACAAATACCGATTTCAGACAAATGGCCGATATCACCGATACATTGGTACATCTTTATTTGAAATTTACTTTTCTAAACATGACCTCAGTCAGATGAATGATTACACAAAAGTATTTGATTTATTGACAATTTATGTTCATTTTGAGCTCTTTATTATCTCATCTAATCCTGTTTACTCTAACAAGATTAGGAATTCGTGTTTCATTTTGATCTCTGTATTTAGTTGTTGACAAATCTCTGAAATAGTAAGAAGTAAACAAGGAAAAAGATTATTGTGTCATTCTTATGATAAATATCGAATATCCTGCATATAAGCAGAGTTGGCAAAGTGAGGGGCCATCTCTGATCGCACTGATTCTCTTCTGTAAGCATGTGTAGGGTCAGCTTATATGCAAATTTTTATAAATTCATTGTTTCGGGGTCGTTTTTAAATTGAAGTTATTGGATATTCGTTGGCACGAAGGCTTTCTTCCCCTTGGGATAAATATTGTAAATCTCGACTCACTCAATATTTATTGATCACTTTTGTCAGGTCAGATTGATGTTTTTATGAATGAAAGTAATATTATACACATCCTTTGTTTCATCGGATTGTTGTCTAGTGTACATTGTTTGCTGCTAATAGAATGCGTGGTTGACAGACTGATTACACTGTTTCTATGGTAACAGCAGAGTTAAGTAGAATTTAAATTGGTTTTGTACTCGGTGGAGCTAGAGAGCTATTCTAGATAGGAATTACTGTGTCACATGGAAAATAGAAATATCATATTTACTCTGGAAATGTTCCGAATTACTTCTAAAATCAATTTCGATTGTTCTAAAAAATCTCAAAAAAATACAATTTTCTGAACTTTTTTCACAGACTTTATTAGGCTAGTCTTGCTACATTTGGATATATCATCTTTCAATAAAGAAGAGGAGTGCCTGCTCAACAACCAGATATTTCTTGGTGAGTTTTCTATTTTCATGACTTAGCTAGAGTGTTCATCATAATCATGTTATTCAGGATTTCATAATTTAATTGTTTTTGGGGAGGAAATTTCACTTTTTATTTGTGTGTAGTATTGCTAGTATTCTTAACTTATCCAGTATTATTGGAATACATATTTATACACGCATTATGAACTATTTACCTTCAAGAGACAGAGTGCGATTTTTATGTCACACTAGCTAATGATTGCGATATAAGCGGGGAATGAAGGATTTTAATATAGGCAAAAAAGCATGGGAACCACTGCTTTAATAATACAAGACAAACAACTTGAAACAAAATTTAAAAAGCAGAAAATTTCAGAAATTAAACAGATATTATCATTCTGTGAAAGATATGGACACATACATGAAATAGCATTCGTATCGGTAAAGCAGCCTCGGTTAGTTTTCGATAAAAAACCCAACGAGTTTAAATCGGTTATGCCATATTTAAGAATTGAAAATTGAGATGACAGTGATTGGATAAATGAATTACATGTACTTAAATTACCTAGTAAAGGCTCTTGCTTGTGGCTGCTAGAGGTCACTGCGAGCTCTGTTTCACATGTACTATGGAGATTGGTATATTCTAATATTCAATAAGTGTGATAAGTAGTAGGTATCTTGACTCCATAATCAGCATGACAGTCGATAAAATAATTGATAAAAATAAATAGGTAAAAACTGAACATGGATCAGAAGAGAAAACAAAACCTTATAATATAAGGTTTAAAACGCACAGAATTTACATTAGATTAAATTTCTAAATGTGACATTAAGTTTCTTTTATTCTGTCAAGATGCAGGGCATACGGTAGTAGTTATTGTAAATCATTGCAAGACAACGTGTATTTTTATTCTTTGTTTATTTTGTCTTGCATTATCTGATCCAACTGCTATAATATTACAACACAATGGTAATAGTGTTTACTTCTGTGACTTAATAATTAACCAAGTCATCAGTCAGTTCCAGTCACAGAAGATAAAACTCTTGACTTTGTTTCTATGTGCAGCTGCCATTATGGATGGTAGAAATTTTTAGAAAAAGATTGTTTGCTTCTATACTTTGTATTTGGTGTAGATTTACAAAATTTGGTTGCATAAAATTATTGTGAACCATATTTATCGGTATATTTTGAATTATAAAACCATTAATAAAAGTGTGCAGAGTACCAGTTGTGTGTGACATTGAACTGATCGCATAGATCAGAGTCGCGAGTGCCTAACTATGATCTGTTTGCATTGACCATGGGAATGCTGCAGCAAGATTTGAAACTGCCGAATTGAGTGGTTATTGGAGTGGCATAGGTACTTCCGAAATATGCGTACTAGGTTTGGGTTAGCCTATAATTTTATTCCGTAAATCCTTGTTTTAGTTCTATTTCTAGTTCTGCGACTGTCAGTGTTAGCCAAGTGAATATCCCCCTGTCCATAGATTTCAGTCCTTTTACACAACATGATGTAAAGCAGGTAAACAGAATTAGTTACCTTGTTATTGGTACTCATACTCTAGAAGCGGTGGCATGTTACCCAACTACTTCTTTTTCTCTGTCTTTGTGTTAGAGAGAATGGAGCGGGGAAAGAAAGAAGAGTGTTAGTGAATTTTTATTGCAAGGAACGCATTCAAGTCTGTCTTCATATGAAGTTTTAAGGCAGCAGCTCCCAAACTCTTAGTCTGTGCCACGCCAAATTATCTAGGAAAAAAACTTGCGGCGCACTTACAAGAAAAAAATGCTGCTTTCAAATAAAATTTTGATCAGTAGCAATGTGTACTTTTAAAGTTTGTAAACATGTGAATAAACTGCAGCTCGCGAAATTGCAACAAGTGGTGTATATCTCTCTTGTTACGTACCGGTAACAAGTGAGGACACAATGTAACAGAAAGTAAACAACATGGACGCACCTTTTGGGAACCGCTGCTTTAAGAAATAAAATCCCGGAAGATTTATGCAAGACTTTTGAACCTTTTTCTAATTAATATGATGTCATAGTTGAGCATTATGATAACTTGATGATGTGAATAATTCGTAAAATGTATACAATGACATCATAAATGTTTTTAATGACAAATTATAACATCATAATAATATCAGCATTACTTGACCAAATAGCGAAAATATGTCACAGCATGATTGTGAGAGAGTCCGTCAACCATGACATAATATTGTTACATCACACATGTTTGAATCATTATTATCACATCATAGTAATCATTTCAGGAAATTATCTCACATACACAACGGAAGTCGGTTGCAAATGCCTTTTTCTTTAATTTTATTTAAATAAACCAAGATTTATGTAATCAGGCTACAGCGAGACATTCGAATTTGAATTTACAACAGTTACTAGCTGGATAGTGTAGCAGGCAGGGTTAGTGCTGGTCAATTCTTTTGCTTTAACCTTATTGCTAAAGATCTTGAGTGAGCAAAAACGCTCTTTGCGCTTTAATAGGTGCTTGTACTGATCTTCACTACCAGGGGGCCACAGGGCAGTTGTAGGGCGGTCACCATGCCAGACTTGAAACTTAATTAACTTTTTCCTTCACAAGAATACACCCCTGTTCTTCCTAGTTTCATTGCTTGATAAGGTTATTTCACAGGGTGATTTCACTTTTTTGAGCATGAATTGTTTGAATATAATGGGATTTGGAATCTACAAATCAAATTAACAATATAAATGATAAACACGGGGCCATGAGTGCTAAAACACTCTGGAAAAACAAATCTAAAAGGCTGGGAACCACTGTTATAGATATTCATTTAATCATTATTGGTTTTCAGATACTGACTGAGCGCTCCTTTAAGGCCTCATGAATAATTGAGTTGCCTCTTATGCAATTTTGTGCAGTAGTCATACTTTCTATAAATAGAAAAGCGTGTGCCATCTGTTTCTTCTGCGAATCCTATTTTTAATTCATTTGTCTGTTGATGCAACAGCAGGGCAGAGCAGGGCTTTAATAATCTTGGTTGTGTTTCTCACTAAATCTCTTTTCTATTTGCCTCATGTTATTGGATTTGTATACACTGACTGCAAGGATATTGCAACAAGAGTATCGATGACTATTCTTAGTATTTGGGAGGTTCGATTGTCAATTGGGGTTACGCTGGCCTAACTGCATATTCCCATATCCCTACAAGTTTTTCCTCTGGTGGATCTACAGTATATCGTCGCATATAAGCTGACCCTAAAAATCGTACGCTCTTATCGTGAGAACTTACCATGGTTCAGGTTGTAACTGTTGAAATTAAGTTAGCATGATGTTTTTTCATTTGAGAGTTACGTATAAGCCCACCGACTTTGTTTTCAGTCTCAAACTCAAGAGACTTGCTTCATATTAACAAAATGATAAATACGAAATACATTTCTGTAATGTTTCAACCGGCTGACTTTTTCATTGAAATTATCATTTGTTTTAACGCTTACTGCTTAGTAATAAACATAATGTATCTCTTGCATATAAACTGACGCCCTAAAACAATGAATTTATAAAAATTTGCATATAAGCTGACCCTACAATTGTTACACGCCGTACTCACCTATCCCATCAAATTTGTGTTGTAGCTATTGGAATTGAGCTAGCATAGCGTAGTTATGCGTGTATGAATCATATTTTCAGTGCGATCAGAGTTATGCATATATTAGCTGACCCCATCGTTTGACAATTTTTTTTTAGTTATAAACTCATCTTATAGGCGAGGATATACGCAATTAAATAGCTGCCAATGTTTTTGGGTCACAATGAGCCTAAGGTTGTATTTAATTTGGAAAATCTCATTATGATGTTTATATAATAGGCTTATTAGCAGTTCAGGTAGCTAATCCTAATTTCATAATTAGCAGCTGATTAATTAGGATAATGAGAACACTTAGGCAGGATTGGAAGAATTAATACACTGAGTTCAGCAAGGCTATGTCAAGATACAGTCAGACTATGCGCTAGAGCAGAAGTGTGCAATCTTTAATACTGGAGGGCTCGATACAAAAAACTGGGCGAAACCGCGGGCGACGCTTTTATTCAACATGGGCTTTCTAGTATTTGCAGGCACAAAAATTATGGTTATTTATCTTATGCCATGCATAATTCGCTTTGCACAAGCTAGCAGTTAGGCCATTGTAACGTCATAGGCATAGGTAATAAATTGGACTTGGGTATAGGCTTTGCAACACAAAGAGATTGGTTTCACCTGCATGTACCAGATTAAACTAAATTAAAAACTGCTTTTGCAGACCGCATTTTGCCCACGCGACGCAGGTTGCACAACCCTGCGCTAGGGTTTGTGAGAAATAGAAAAATGATGTTGTTGCGGTTTACACTATTTTTATACAACATTTTACAAAGCAGACAAAGAGTGAGAATTGGAATCTTTCAGGTTCAGCAAGACCTTTTTTTTGAAACTTTTTTTAGTGTCCAAATTAGATTATTTAAATTTTCTAGTTTTTGAGTATCATGGTTTTAATCCCCCCCGGTTAAAAGAGTCATATTACATAAAAAATTATAAAATCATACAATACCAAATTAACAATCAATATACATATTTTATCCATGGTCATGTCAAGTTGTAGTTCATTATAGTTGATCCGTGTCGTTAAATTTATTCATAATTATATTATCATTAGTCCATTAGTAATTAGGTTGCATGGAAAAATAAAAGTTGTTAAAAAATTAGATAGGAATAAGGGAAACTTCCATACCATGATTATAGGGTTTTCTACTCACTACCTGATTTGTTACTGCCTGGGTGGGATTTAACCGCGAGACCTTTGATCTATGACCTCAACCTGTAAACACTACGCTATTGTGTCTACAATAATTGTGTTTAAATGATATTACATCGTCATAAATGATATTATTTATCTGAGCCCTCAGGCAGTTACAATTAATTTCAGTGCCGGTCATTACTGTGCCTGTTAGTCAGAGCATAAAGGTTATAGCTATGAATGGAGCTATTTTATATTAGAAATTTCACTGAAAATAAGCTACATACACTCACTCAGAAATAATGGAGTTTTCTCTCTGAGCAAAGTTGAAGGGCCTAGAAATGCCAAGAGTTGCTGAAACTATGGAATATGGTTTTATGAGGTAATCACTCAAAAATAAAGGAGACTCACTTTTGAGCAAAGTTACGGCTACTTACTCAGAAGTAGAGGAGACTCATCTCTCAGCGAAGTTATGGACACTCACTCAGAAATAAAAGAGATTCATTGCTGAGCAAAATTATGTAAACTCACCCAGAATTAAGAAGACTCATCCATGAGATGTCATAGCCACCAATGAAATAGCAAACGCTCCTGGAGCTAAATAGAAATATAGTGTTCATTTTATCCGGAAGTAAAGGTGACTCATTTCTGAGCAAAGCTACTTACAGGTGCTTATTAAATGTCAATAGCTAGTAAACAAATTGTCTCGAAATTGAACTGACTGATCTCAGAGTGAAAGGCGTTAAGAACAGCAGTCACTGAAATGTCAAAAGCTACTCAAGGAATTATCTCTAAATTATCTAGAGCCTTATCTGCTTATCTAGAGTCTTGCTCAGAGAGAAGTAATTGTAATAATAATTGAAGTATTGAACCAGAAGTAAAAAGTGGCTGCTTAGACAAAGTCTTGTTCAGAGTGAAAGAAGTCCCATATAACAAAAGGGACGGTTTTCTACTCTTGAGTATTCGTACTCACTCATAAGTAAAGGAAGAGCAAATGAGACTCATCTCTGAGCAAACTTATGGGCACTCACTCAGAAGTAAATGAGACTCATCTCTGAGCAAAGTTACAGGCACTCACTCAGAAGTAAAGAAGACTCATCTCTGAGCAAAGTTACGGGCACTCATTCGGAAGTAAATGAGCCTCATCTCTGAGCAAAGTTACGGGCACTCATTCGGAAGTAAAGGAGACTCATCTCTGAGCAAAGTTACAGGCACTCACTCAGAAGTAAATGAGACTCATCTCTGTGCAAAGTTACAGGCACTCACTCAGAAGTAAAGAAGATTCATCTCTGAGCAAAGTTACAGGCACTCACTCAGAAGTAAATGAGACTCATCTCTGAGCAAAGTTACGGGCACTCACTCAGAAGTAAATGAGACTCATCTCTGAGCAAAGTTACGGGCACTCACTCGGAAGTAAAGGAGACTCATCTCTGAGCAAAGTTACAAGCACTCACACAGACATGCTTAAATGCCAAGAGCTAATAAAGAAATTGTCTCTAAGCAAGGTCACGTGTGTGAACTCAGAGTGAAACACGTCATAAAAAATGGCGGTTATCTACTCTTGATTGACATTTAATATCAGCGACAGTGATTTGTCATTCAAATTTCAATTTTTTAATAAGCCCCAGGCAATGTTTAAGCCAGTTTGATTTGATTGAAATGGCAAACTTGATTTTGTTGTTATATTGGTGAGAGTTGAAAGTCAGAATTGTGGAAATAAGTAGGACGGAATTTAAAATTTTATTTAGACTGTTTTTTATGGGCAGCCATATATGATATATTATAGAGGGCTGCTATTTTCAGAATGACATGAATATTCTATTGAATTTGAAAACGTATGATATTTATCAAAACATATAAATTCATTTTCAAAACTGTTTTTACGAGGCATTTTTTAGTTTTGGGGTTGTTATCATGGGGCCCCTTTGTATGTGGGGATATAGGGAAAATATCAGAGTTCATAGTAGAGCAATAAGTAAAATATCACAGCTATGTAGTGGCCTCTGTCCAACCTAAATAAAAGATAAAAGTTTTTCTAAACTATGTATCGGATCTACTTGCCTTGTTCAGAGACTATTCACTAAGAAAGGCAGTATTATGTGGAACACAGCTATTGGCCGTTGTTTGACCTAATTGAACGATGCTTTGTTTCCTTTATTACGTGGGAAGTCACAGTGACATGAACCGTGCAGTGCGTATGTGAGACACGGAAGTGAGAGCAAAGCAACACGTAATGAACCAATAGAAATTTTTATTAATAGTCTTGATAGCTCTTGGCATGTCACTTATTGTTTGTAACTTTGCTCAGAGATGAGTTTCTTTTACTTCTTAGTGAGTGCCCGTATTTTTGCTCATAATGAGTCTCCTTTACTTCTGATTGAATGCCCGTAACTTTGCTCAGATATGAGTCTCCTTTACTTCTGAGTGAGTGTCCGTAACTTGGCTCAGAGATGAGTCTCCTTTATTTCTGTGTGAGTGCCTGTAACTTAACTCAGAGAACAGTCTCCTTTACTTCTGAGTGAGTGCCCGTAACTTTGTGCTCAGATATGAGTCTCCTTTACTTCTGAGTGAGTGTCCGTAACTTGGCTCAGAGATGAGTCTCCTTTACTTCTGAGTGAGTGCCCGTAACTTTGTGCTCAGATATGAGTCTCCTTTACTTCTGAGTGAGTGTCCGTAACTTGGCTCAGAGATGAGTCTCTTTTACTTCTGAGTGAGTGCCCGTAACTTTGTTCATAATTTGTTTCCTTTACTTCTTAGTCTTCAGTGGCTGTCTGTGACATAGTTTAGAAATGAATCTCCAGTATTACTTAAGCTATGCTTCTTGCCATGGAGCCATTGTAATTAAATGATTACAGATTAATTAGTTAATTAGCTTTTAATTAGTTTTAACTTTTAATTAGGTTCTTTCCAGTGGGTGATTGGTCTCAAGCATGAAATATATTTAATATTTTGCGAATGATTTATTACAGTGACATAATAAGTTACAAATTGGTAACAATATTATTAGGTAATAATGCTTCCATTATGATGAATTAATTCTTACTATGACACCATAAATAAATTGGATTGTTCACAATCATAATACAATGTCAATAAATCTATCATTTGCTAACAATGAAGATGATGACATCATTATTGATGGAAAATCTTGGAACACAAAAAACGGTTTACCAATGGTGAGTTGTGAATATTGTGATTTTCTGTTATTATAACTAAAAACTTTAGTACTGTGGCATAAGTACCATGCCATGGCTTTTTAGTGGTGTCACTGTTTATAATATAAGCCGTGATTTTTACAGATGCCTTTAACAAAAACTTCTAATGCCGCTATACTGAGACAAAACACACATGCCTATGGCATGGCTTTTAATGGTGTCATGTCACGTGTCACTGAAAATAAGCCATGGCTTTTACCGATGGCTTTACCAAAAACTTTCAATGCTTTTATACTGAGTTAGGCAATGAGGCAGATAAACATAGCACATGGTTTACTTGTGTCAAGCAATACGCTACTGGCATGTAGTAAACGCTGTAAATGTCTGCTTTTTGCTACTGCTGCAGTGGTATCTACCAGTTTCATTCATAGTATGTATGTATGTTTATTCGTCCCGTAAAAGCAAAAACACAGGAGTCAGTAAATATCAACATTGAGGACGGGATGTATACACAAGACTATACTGGCCTAAAATACATGAACGTGCGGCATACACCCCTTATGAAGCATAAAATGCTTAGTAATAATGGGTAACTTAGCTAATAATGGGTAGCTTAGTAATAATGGGAAACTAATAAAAAACAAACTATACAGTAAAACAACGTTTTGAATGTTTATACATGCAAACTCCATCAGTCAGCCATTGAATATACTTTGACTACCTATGTGTTTGTTCTCTGTTGAAAGCCAGGAATTTTATTTTAGAATGTATTCATCATAGTAGTTTATTCAGTCTTGGCCATACCTGGCTATTCAATTTCATTTTGGTCTTCTTAATTTCATATACTTACATTTATTTTTATTCAACTTTGTAATGATGTAGAAAATTTGTGAGACTGGTAACATTAAGTCAACTTTTGAGCAGTGTGTATTTGAGCATTATTAATTAATAAACAACCTTTTATGACTCATTGTTACATCATAAATTATTTATTGCTTCTTTCGATGATGTATCAATCGCGGAGGTGTTTCCTGCATTGTTATATCATATTGCTGTCGTATTATGTATTGTTTAGATTTTATGAGCACTCACATGAGATTTTGGTTCGAATCTTATTATTGAGTTTGTAAGCTTTTGGATTGCCATGTACTCCATTCTATATTTTATAGTCGAAATGGTTATTTGGGAGTAGTTAAAAATTTGTTATCTATTGGGTTTATGAGGAATGTTTTTGTTTGTTTTTACATAGTAGGAATGCGTATATTGTAACTATCGGTTTAGGCAACGCAAGACTGGATAACCTGTTTCTTCTATGCTTCTGCGCTGGTGGATCCGTATGCGTATAATGCAAGGATGCTGTAGCAAGAGTAAAAACGAGAATATCGGTCAGAGACCGAAGACTTATCGAGCAAAAGTTAGGGGATCCCCCAAAACAGCGCTCTTACTCCATAGTGACACTTTGTGTCCCATCACTAATTAATTAATAACTCGCTAATTATACAACATAATTCACCCAAAATCAATAGGCTTCTGGTACGACATATGATGAATGCACATGCAAAATCTGGAGCAGATTCAACCTCGCTTTCGTGAGATATCGCGTGCATCTAACAGACAAATATCTATCCACATACTTACCGATTAAAATCGATGAGTAATAACTATGCTAAAAGATTTAAGAGTCCTTTTGCACACTAAAGTGAATTATACTTTCGTCTAACCATGGTCAGACTTCTGCAGACAAGCATTTATCAACTATGATGAAAAAAGCAATAGTATGCAAATAAACAGTATTTTCACATCGAGTGAAATATAATTATGGACAACCATAGTATGTAATTCAAGTTTTGCTGTACACTCATACGAATATATCGCTAAGATTCTCAGGGACTGCCTATCCTATGCTATTGTATTGTAGATTTATATAGGCCTACAACCTGGGATGCAGCCACCATTTTTAAAAGGGCCGTTCTGAAATAGTCGCCGCGAAAACAAACGCGATTCGAAATGCCCCTCTACCCACCGTCTAAGCTACTCTGTAATAAAGTAGGTAAGCAATGCTGAATTGAATAGGTTCTGGTCTTTCCAATAAATAGTGGAATAAAGGATCCTTGTTCAGATATCATATGGGTGAATATGAAGCAGATAAAATAATTGCAATCTAAAGCGCTTGTTGGCCATAGATGGTCCATTGCCTTCTATTGTTAGCCACCTAATTTAGCTTTCATGCTTATGATTTTTGATATTGGCTGAATGTCAATTAACCACTCGTGTGTATCGACAGAATCGCATGCTTGAACTAATCACTGAAACTAGTTTCGTTATCAAGATGTTTTGCTGAATGTAGGTTGGAGTCTGAGGTCCGGCAAATTTAGTTTAAAAATGATGGCCAATCAATATCAAATATATTTCAATTGCATCATGTCAATATAGAAATTTTTTGTATGATCATTAATATCGATAACAAGTGCGTATGCAAGGTAGCTATTTTGCAATTGGTGTGAATTTGTGTCAAATGTCTATTTTTGAATTCATTTAAGCGTTTTATGCTATCATAATTGTCATTATTGTGTGACATTATTGTGCTCATAATGTCATAAGACTTCAAATTTCACGAGACTGTTGTTGAGTCATAATGGGATATATTACGTGTAGTTTCTAGTCCTTCATTACTCACAACCAGTTGCTATTGTGTTATAGATTGTCAGCGCAATCATTTAAGACGGCAGTTTCCTAACTAGAGTAACTAGAAATTTTCTTATATGTAGAATAGTTTTTTGAGTTACCAGAAAAGCAATTCTATTTAGTCTGTATAAATATACCGATGAAAAATATTTAAAGTTTAGATATTATGTTTTTCTGCCTTTAATAATATTTTACTAATCCTGATTGATATTCAGTTGAAGAAGTTGTAGTTTTGCTTGCATTAAAATTTGTAGAATAAAGGATTTATAAACTTTCTGTTCCAAAAAGTATGCCACAATTATTTTATTACTTATCGATCTTAAGGTATTTGTCTGTGTGTGTGTTTGTCTGTTAGACACTTTCATATGTTCACGATATCTGACGAAAGCGAGGTTGAATCTGCTCCAAATTTGCATTCATCATATCTCGGACAAGAAGACTATTGATTTTGGATGAATTATGTCGTATAATTAGCGAGTTATCAATTAATTAGTGATAGGACACAAGGTGTCGCTGTGGAGTAAGAGCGGATGAATCGTAACCGCAGTTTCTGTTTTGGGGGATCCCCTAACTTTCGATCGAAAAGGCTTCGGTCTCTGACCAATATTCTCGTTCATATTTTGGTGCTTTGTCCTTTCCTGGGACGCCTCAGTATACTCTTTGTTTTGTTTTTAACAAAAATGATTGTTTTATATAATTATTATCATGTATATTGTTGAGAAATTATTTAATAGGCCTGCACCATTCAAATCAATTTCTCCAACTTGTTTCAAACAATAAACCTCAATCCTTTTAATTTATTATATTTTACGATCTTCAATCACAATGGTTCCTGCGTAATAAATCTTTATTAATAAATGAATTTTCGTCAGAATTGAATCTCAGACAATTATTGATTGATTGGTTTATTGCTATCACAGAAAATAGTTCGGAAAATAGTTCAAGATAGAAGCGAAACTATTGCTATGCGAATGATGCTTGCGAGTTTCTAGATGATTGAAATAACAGTTTTATCTCCAGTGAAATTTGTCATTTTTACTGTGAAATTTTGATTCAGTTAATGGCACTCGAGAAGTGTGCACCAATATGGCGGTGACTAATTTTGTTCGCCTACTAACATCAAGTTGTGTAAAGGAACTGAAACATATACATAGGGGTATATTCACTTGGATAAAACTGACATTCCCTGAACTCATAACAGAACTAAAATAGGGAAAATTTGAATAAAATTATGGCCTAACCCTAACCTGGTACGCATACTACGGGAGTACCCAGTTAATTAAGAGGTGTCTGAATAATTTAATAATATATAATTTTAGTAGAGAGAATTTTAATAGTGATATTGTGCAGCAAGACTCTCATTTCCGTTCCTGCTACAACCTTGCAATACACCCATACAATTCTACCAGTAATTAAGCATCAAAGAAGATATGCTAGTTTCGCGTAATCCCAACTGTGAGTTACATATTCCAGACTCTATTCTTTTGATGAGCACTTCCGTAGTATGTAAACCAAGATGGCAGACACCGGAATGTAGTACGTGTACCAGGTTATGGTTCCAAATTTCCTTATTTTAGTTCTATTACGAGTTTGGGGACTAGCCAAGTGACTCACGTGGTATTTGTACCTGAAATTTATGGACTAACCCTAACCTGGTACACATACTACGCTCCGGTGTCCGCCATCTTGGTTCACATACTTCGGGAGTCCGTTTCTTAGCATAATATAAGATTAAACAAATAAGCTGTATCGAGCATGGCCCAAGTGTATTCTACCTCTGAGTGAATAGAGCGTAGTTGAGACGTGTCATGCTTGGCAAAGTGTTTGGTATACCTCAGATAGAGAGAAAAGTAAAGTTTCCACCGTACCGTGCTTGTCGAGTATATAATACAGCACAGAGAGAAAGGGATCATCTAGTTCAGCCATTCCAAGCGAGGTCGAGTATGTTTATTCACCAAGCAAAAGAGAGAGAAAAAAGAGAGGCTAATTTAAGTAGTGCCAAGCATGGCAAATTTCATCCCACCACAGCTAGAGAGAGAGAAAAGAGTCGGGCCATGCTTGGTAAAGTATACAACCTTCCCAAGCGTGAAATGAAATTCAAGTCTTGTTAAATTTATTGATTAGGGCCATTAAATCCCCAAGGGCTTTGTGAGCTGCATTGAATTGGTAATAAATGATCTTTATAGGCAGATGTTGTTATGGGAATTGGGTAGCTGTTATTGCCTGTTGTTTACTGAGAAAATTGTACTTTGTGTTTGTGTGTAGTATTACCGATATTATTTAGTTATTTAATATTATATTATTATCATATGTAATATGGACACATTATGAACTATTGTATCTGTGCAAAAGCCAGAGTGGGAATTGTTCATATCGCTAGCTAACTTAAGGAAGTCACAGTCACAGCTAGATCTGTTGGTATGTTTTCTGTGAACAATGTTTTTGCTTTTGCTAAAATATCACTCATTAGCATATTACTTATTTAGTATTATTGCAATACATTTTTGCATACATTTTTTTAATTTTATTCAAATTTCAAACAGTACAAAAATCAGAGTATGACTTGTGCTTATCACTACCCAAAAAGCCTTACTGGGTTGGGAAACAAATATGAACAGTTTAGTGAAAGAGAAATAAATAGTTTCGGAATTAGGTTAACTAACAATTGGGGTTACGTGAAACTAAAATTAGCTTTCCTTGCTCTATACCTTTGTGGAAGTGGATACGTATGCGTATACCATTATTTATGTGATATCATTGATACCATGATACCATTTTTTATGTGCATGCCTTTGCGTTTCTTTCCACAGTTGTGAAGTGCTTGTCTGAAGAAGTCTGACCTAGGTCAGACGAAACGTTACAGAAATATATTTGTCTTAGTGTGCAAGATTCTTGAATAAAATTAAGTTATGTTGTCGCTGTACATACATAATAAACTATTTGAACTGTTCAAAAGTCAGAATGTGATTAGAGCATAACACTAACTAGCATTGTGAGTATGGCTAGCCAATAAACCATAAAGGCTATAACAACAAATGGAAACAGTTATTATGAGCAGTGAGTGAGGAATGGAAGTTTTCGAATAGACAGGGCCAGGGAATATAATAAAAGAGGTTGGAAACCACTGACATAGAAAATATTATATCTGCAAATTTTTTAGTTTTCAGTTATAATCATGGTTTATATCAAGTTTTGAATTATTTTAGCTTAATATTTATTCAAAGGCAATTCCAGTAAGAAAAGTGAAATAGCTTTTCAATGTATTCTCAAACAATGTCTCACTCATTGTTGCTTATCGATTTTAATCGGTAAGTATGTTGATAGGTATTTATCTGTCTGTATGTCTGTTTGTCTGTGTGTTAGATTCGATATCTCACGAAAGCGAGGTTCAATCTGCTACAATATTTGCATGTGCATTCATCTTAGCTCGGATCAGAAGCCTATTGATTTTGGATGGATTATGTCGTATAATTAGCGAGTTATTAATTAATTAGTGATGGGACACACGGTGTCACTATGGAGTAAGACCACTGTTTTGGGGGACCCCCTAACCTTCGATCGATAAGTCTTCGGTTTTCAACCGAATTCTAGTTTTTACCTTGTTAACTATAATTGGTGATATATCAAAGACTTTCTCTAACCGAAAAGTAGAGATAAGAAAAAGCTTGTTCAGTAAATATATATAAAATGTGAATTTTTGATTTTAAAAACTCGATTTTAAAACTTTTTATTGAAATACTTTGATGAATATTGTTTAAACTATGATCAGATACCAGTTTAAAGAGTGATATGCCTTTGTAATATTTTCAATAAATTCTCAAAAAGATCACTATGAAGCGGATGTCATACAGTCTGCATAACTCCAGAAATTGAGAATTATTCTGCTTGTTATTTGATACAATTGTCTGTATATGTATGGTGAGATTTGCAGTGTGCTTGGAGTGAAACCTTATTAAAATGAGGCATAAGATAAATTGATACGACTGCTTTAATATGTACATTTATATATTCTGTTGCCTTTCCTATTTCGTAGAATTCTATGTATTTCCATAGCAATGCCTCGCAAAAACTCTGCGTCATTCAGTAGCGTGGATTATAAAAAATCGAAATCCTCCAAGCAGACTCCAGAGATTGAATTCATACTCGAGTCTTCGAGATCTCATGATGGAATCGTCAAACATTTACCCCCTAATGGGCGTCGACATAGCTCTGCCATGCCCTCTTTCTCATGCAAAGAGAGACTATCGTCATGGCAACGTTTTGATGATTCCGATGAAGCAGCCATCGAGGATTCTGGGAATTATTCCATGGATGAGCGATCACCAATAGAATTGCTTGTGAACGATGTCAAGTGTGACTTCACAGTAGGAGAAGACAATGAAGATGATGAAAATCATTTTGATGTCATAAGCTGGTGTTCTGATGAATCTGTTTTCTCCGATTCAAACTCTGAGGTGGTGGTATTTACTTATTGAAAATGTATAAGTACGTTCACTGTCAGCCTAACGCAGTGCTTCCCAAACTAAGGGTTATAAATTGGCAATTTTAGGGGGTAATCCAGATTTTACATTTCTTTTGTAATTCCCCTTTTAATTGATTAGTCTGCGTAAAAGCTGAATATGCAATGCTTGCATCGAGTCAGTGAGCCAAGTCAACTAGTCCAGTGCTCTTCAACCGGGTATACGGTATGCCCAAGTGTATACCGAACCATAATTTGAGTATACAACTGATAACGGGTATACAAAGGGTGTACAGCTTAGGTCAGGGATTCTAAATTCTGATATAATAAATTTTAAAATATTTAAGCGGAGACAACAATGCAAACGCGGCGCACATGAAATGTAATATGTCTGTTACGCAGAAAACCGACGTGAGCACTTTGTTGCATCACAAGTTATATAGATAATGCGGTTACGTGTCTGGGTTGGTGATTTCGGTTGCCATGCTCTTCGTATGATTTACGTTGAACATTGTTCCTGTTAACGCTAAGGCCGTCAGCCAAAGTTTTAACTTGCGGACACTAGCCTATTAGATTGCACGGTGATGTTGCAGTATAATATGTGCTTGAAATTTAATGTTTATTTAAACCTTAAATATACATTGGTATTTGTAAGGTATACAAAGCTCTTGAAAAATTGTAAAAGGTATAACACGATGAAAAAGGTTGAAGAACACTGGTCTAGTCACACGACTCATAGGGGCGTAATAACAATTCTGCGTCATACAGATTGTAGGCTAAAATGCTAGGCTAGCGTAAGTTTAGAATCTCGAAGTGTGATCGGACGATGCAATAGGTGTTGCTATTATCGCTAATATTGGTCAAAGAAAAATTGATAACGAAATGTCTACTGTGTTTTTATGGTAAAGATATCAAAAAGTTGGGAGTTGCAGGTCCAGCGGAAAATAAATTTACCAAGGACCAATTTTTATTTTTAAGAGTTTTTTCAAGAACTTCACTTCCCAGGTGTTTCTCTGGTTGTATTGACTTGGTTTTCATGCGTCGCATATTAATAAACAACATTTGCTAGCGTGTAATGTACCGTGATAACCTATATAGGTTGGGGTTGTCTGTAACTTTACTCCGCTACGAGTCTTTCTGTTACCTGTTAGTGAGTGAGTGCGATGTACCACCATAATTCTCTTTCCTGGCACTTTAGTTAGTGGTCGTACGTAACTGTACTCCGAAATTAGTCACTTATACCTCATAGTGAGTGAGTGAGTGTAACACAGACATGGGCAAAATACGGTGCCCGGGCCAAATATGGTCTGTTGGGTAATTCAATCTGGCCTGCCTGATGCTGCCACTACCAAACTGAAACAAAATTTTAATATTTTAGCTAAAAATAGCTCAAGGAATTTGTTGAGATTGCGGTTAAATTTACTTTTCGCACGAGGCATATTGTTTTCCACTTTTGCTTTTGTAGCACTGTGAATATTGTTCATTTAAAGTGACTTTTTATGTCACACTTACATGGCCCGCCAGTCTAAGTGGGCAAAATTTTGTGTCGAACACTTTATCATCGAGCCATGCTAGATTGACCTTTTCAACTCTGTTTGATGAATCATTTATCTCACGGTTGAGTGACTCTTGTCATTTATGCGAGCGCTCTTTAGATGGACGAGGATTTTCAAGTGGCTTTATCTTTTATTGAAGTGGGATTGTTATAGAACTAGAATGGGTCGAAAAATATATTTTCATTTTAAAAAAGAAGAATGTAACTGTAAGTCATGAAATTTAAATAATGTCTGCATGAAGGAGAAACTTGCTGTTGGATCTTTCCTGAAAATCCTATCATTATTGGGTGGCGTTGTGTAGGGCTCTACACAAGTCGTACTTATATCAGAACTGATGCGATTTCTGGTACTCGATTTTTTGAATGTCATGTGCAAAAACACAAAATTACATGCTTACAGATTACCTAAAATAGTAGAGCATGTGCTCACAGTATTGTCAGCAGATTGATGCTACTAAACAATCATTATTTTCACTAGTGAATATGAAATTAAATAACGACTGATGATAACTCTAAACAAAACATGGAAAACCATTACACTATCAATTGTCACTTGAGGGTAAAAATTACAAATAATTTGCGCTGTAGGTATGTGAAATCAATGCAATCAATAGGGTGACCCAATAAGACGAAACCGAGTACATTTTGAACATAGTGCATGTATTGCACAAAACGTAGTTCAGTCCCACAAGTCATGAATCTATAGGACGAGTCTTTATAGCTATTTCGTAGCTTGAGATATAGAAAAACTGAATATAGCGTAAATTAGCATTGCTATACGCTCGGACTGTAGGTATATTAGCAGTGATTGAGCTGTGGTTATGTGAACTCAATGCATCATTTATAACCATATACATCCGAAATTGTACATTGCCAAATCACTTTTTGCCTTACCAGCTATTATAAGTATTTGTAGACTAACAGGAAAAATTTAGTGTAAATTAGCATTGCTGTGTGCTCAAACTTCATTGTGAATTAGCTTCGATACACGCTAAAGTGCGGTAATGTGAACTTGTCTCAATCAATTTTAGAATCTACATTCACAGTTTTTCATTAAAAATCTCTAGCTTGAGTGGCATATTATCTTTCACTGAAGTGGAGTTGCTTTATAGAAGGGTTGCTACTCGTTGCGTTGTTTGGCCACTGGCACTTGTTAATAAGCTATTATAATAGATCAGTCGAAATCATACTCGACCAACTTAAGACTTACCTCTGTGATTTAATTCATGACCCGAGGTTTAAGGACAGTACTTTCAAAGCTGGATATTCACCAGTAACTGTATGTCTTGTGCAAAAGCTTATTCAAAGCAAACTTGAGTAAATTTGTTTGGCTATGATGAAGATACTTCCCAAATATCAATAGTCCTACATGCACCCATAACTGCTAACCAAATTTGCTCCACAGCTTTTAATTAATTAGGCTTGTTCACGCTCTCTGTGATGAAAAACATATTGGTGATTCAGTTTATATTGGGAGTGGTGGCCAAGTGGTTAAAGCGTAGGACTTAACAAATTTGTAATATGGCATCGCTGTTTTAAAATCCCGGGTTCAAATCTCATGTCCACCACTTTACCCATGGTATGATAAATTGGGGAGGAAATATTATACTAGAAAAATTTCGATCTTTCCAAATTATTGCGCCTCCTCAGCTGGCAGTGGTGGCTTGTACAGTGCCTTTTTCAGAGTGAAAGAAATGCAAATAATCCATATAAAAAATTTATGATTTCATTCTTACTTTCAGGTTGTTTCAGAGAAAACTGGCCACCAGCTGTCGCCGTTGAGTCGGCCCAAATTGCGGAGTGGAAGTTTGGGGGTGTTGGAGGTGTCGTCTATCAAATCAAATCCATTTCTACTTCAGGATCAGAAATTGAATGGTTCCGAAAATGTAGGAAAAGATAAAATTTTAAAACGTATCAGCAAAAAATGGGAAGATAATGGAATACTTAACGAATCATTGTCTGATGATTGTGATGTTAACAATGGGATATTATTTCGAAACAATGGTCTTAAATCTCCAAAGGTTGTAATTCAACCAATAGAATCAGAAGACGAACATTTTGAATTTGACGGGAACAATAACCGACCAAAAGATTCTATTTCTTTATCGTCCGAACTTTTAACTTGGTATAACGATATTCCCCCCTCTGGAAAATCAGCGTCTCTTCCGAGGAAACTCCCCCCACCTCCTGCTTCACCACGTTCCAGACATAGACTCCCCACATCACCCTCCGCAAATCCAGTATCGGCGTCTTACACTCAGAAGGTAAAGTATTTCGTTAAATAATTTAAATGTTTTTAAGACTTCTCCATTTTTCTTTTCCTTTTCGTATATTTTATTTCGTTATGCTCCACTAGTCCAGTGGTTTCCAATTTTTTTTTGTTAAATTAAACCCTCCCTCCTTTGAAACTTTTTATTCCCTCCCACTCTATCACAGAAACTACTTTTTTACTTCTGAGTGAGTGCTTATAACTTTGCCCAGAGATGACTTTACTTATGAGTGATTTTGTAACTTTGCCATCTAATTCTGAGTGGGTGTACCACCGTAAATCTGTACAGGCTTAGTGTTCTTGCTCAGAGATGAGTCTCCTTTACTTCTGAATGAGTGCTCATAACTTTGCTCAGAGATGAGTCTCCTTTACTTCTGAGTGAGTGCCTGTAACTTTGCTCAGATATGAGTCCCCTTCTCTTCTGAATGAGTGCTCATAACTTTGCTCAGAGATGAGTCTCCTTTACTTCTGAGTGAGTGCCTGTAACTTTGCTCAGAGATGAGTCTTCCTTACTTCTGAATGAGTGCTCATGACTTTGCTCAGAGATGAGTCTCCTTTACTTCTGAGTGAGTGCCTGTAACTTTGCTCAGAGATGAGTCTTCCTTACTTCTGAATGAGTGCTCATGACTTTGCTCAGAGATGAGTCTCCTTTACTTCTGAGTGAGTGCCTGTAACTTTGCTCAGAGATGAGTCTTCCTTACTTCTGAATGAGTGCCTGTAACTTTGCTCAGAGATGAGTCTCCTTTACTTCTGAGTGAGTGCCTGTAACTTTGCTCAGAGATGAGTCTTCCTTACTTCTGAATGAGTGCTCATGACTTTGCTCAGAGATGAGTCTCCTTTACTTCTGAGTGAGTGCCTGTAACTTTGCTCAGAGATGAGTCTTCCTTACTTCTGAATGAGTGCCTGTAACTTTGCTCAGAGATGAGTCTCCTTTACTTCTGAGTGAGTGCCTGTAACTTTGCTCAGAGATGAGTCTTCCTTACTTCTGAATGAGTGCTCATGACTTTGCTCAGAGATGAGTCTTCCTTACTTCTGAATGAGTGCTCATAACTTTGCTCAGAGATGAGTCTTCCTTACTTCTGAGTGAGTGCTCATAACTTTGCTCAGAGATGAGTATCCTTTACTTCTGAGTGATTGCCGGTAACTTTGCCTTTTAATTCTGAGTCAATGTACTCCCGTAAACCTGTATAGTTTCGGCTCCCTTTGCTCAGAGATGAGTCTCTTTTATTTCTGAGTGAGTGAATCTTCTTTGATCAAAATGTCCATGAGTGTGCTCCAGCTCTTTCAAGCGTGTTTGGTATGTTGCTAATTTTTTAATTTCATTTTCAGATCTCCCCACTTTTCTTCGATAACTCATTTGTGACGAATAAAGGCCAATCTCCTGGGCTTCACACTGTCAAAGGTCATCGTCACGGTAACAGCAATAAACAATCATCGCTATATCGTAACTATAGTGACATTGTTAATAACAGAGACGAACTATTACCTAACAATTCTGTTCGCCGTAACCGTAGCGACGTTTCTGTACGTTCATCACCAAACAGTCCGAACAAAAGTGCAACTTTACCCCCGTCACATCGTTTGTCCCCAAATCGAACTCATTCCTTACAATATAGTGCAAGTGACTGTTCCAGTCGTAGCCAACCTTCTTCACCTGGGAGTCACGTACGACGTACATCTTCCTTGCTGTCGAGTCCTTCGTTTTCACGGAAAAAAGCGAGCTCCTATAAAAACCTCGGTGGTTCTTCCTCATTAAACCAACCAGGATCAAAGTTTGAAGTTCAGAGTTCACGTAAAAGTAATAAAGGTTCACGCAAACGTACAGAGTGGAGACCGGTGGAAGAAATGACAAATTACGAGGGGTATTACCCTGACGAAAGTTCCGATGGGGAGGTAAATTAAATATTCCTACTACAAAGCATACATACTAGGACTGTGAAATAGCCTTCAACTAAACACTAAATCAAGATTGAAGTACTTTACTCGACAATCCTCACAAATAAACACGCTGATACATGTGTGACTATAATTTATATGGGTTGAATTTAATAATTTACCCCTAGATTAGGCAAGGGGCCTGTAAAAGTTAAAGTCTACTGCAGTCACATAGGTTTATGTAACCACTGGTCAATCCTGGCATCCTCCACCACCAAACCCATGAAACAAATAACTGGCAAACTAATCCCATACCGACATGAACTGGTAATCTGATAAAAGCCATGTTATCAGCTCTCCTTTCAACCTGGAATAAATATAAAACTTTTATGAATAAGTCTTCTTATTGTCTCTCCTCCCTTTTAGGTTTAGGCTGTTGATGGGCGCTGGATGCATAATTTATGGTCACTTCTTTGCTCCTGTTTTTTTATTGGCCTTAGATATAAATCCTATCACAACTATTTTTTGTTAATTCATAATTTAAACAAAACTTTTTACTTAAGGTATCCGAGCCCTCTAGCGGAACAAACGAGCATCACCATAAAAGTTTCGACTCCGTTGTTTTTCATGTTTTGAAAGTTTCGCCAGAAGATTTTGCCAGTCAGTTGACTTTGCTTGACCTGGCCGCATTCAGAGAGATCCAGCCTCAAGAATTAACAGGTGAGATTGTATGTGTTTGCTACTACGACAGGTATGGGCAAATTATGGCCTGCTGAAGCATTTTGTGCCCCCCAATCCACCCGGCCTTGTTGGATACAAAATTAAATTATTCATAGATTAAATATTTTAATGAAGATGAAAAATACCATATTTACCGGCAAATAAGTCGTTTTCTGGACCCAAATTTTTGGCTTGATTTTGGGGGGGTCGACTTATTAGGCGAGTATGATAATTTTTATTTTTTTGGTGTCGCCTCATTATGTATTACGTAATGCTATTTTATGGTGGACGCAATCGCAAGTTGAACACAATTAGATTAAAATTTAAAAACAGTTCGAATTCTTATAGTTATTATGGATTGAATATTACGCTACAAGTAAATGTCATTATAGGCTGTTTTAACCAATACGCAAAGCGGCGACCGCTCAAAAGGCATTGATTGCATGGTGATTTGAGATTCCGATGTTGATGCGATTTTACTACCCGACTTATTGGCAGGTTATATGCAAAAACCCATTTTTCCAGGCTTAAAAACGGGCCTCGTCTTATTGACCGGATAGACTTATTTGCCGGGAAATACGGTAAATCTAAATTTGTATGTAACTTTCAAAAATTTTCTTGAAGAGCAGGAGGGCGACGCAAAATGCTTTGACAGGCTGTAATTTGGCTCTTCAGTGTCACTCGAATTAGATGTTGCTCGCTCAAATTTGTATAGATCAGTTTTGGTGTTGTGGAGTCGGTGGAGAAGTTGACTATCGTTTACGAAGCCTCACAATAAATTAGAAAAAATAAAAACAAAACACACATCGTTATTTACCGACTGATGTCTCTGAGTGAACTGAAATTACTTTATTCAATGACTCCGAAAGTGTTCACTGCTTCGTATTTTAAAAGTATTCAGTATTTTAATAAGTAAAAGAATAGCTTGTGGAGTCCCTAGTGTTTTTTTAGAGTTCTTGGGCTCTGTATGGAGCGCTGTAGCCACTTCGATTCACGAAAGCCAGACCCCCAGAACAAAGAGTCTCATCCAGCTTCGGAGCCGCAGGTTGCCGATCGCTGGTATAGACCATTTTCCTTTGCTGATTCGTTGGGGGATAAAAAGGCATCATTAAATATAGAGCTCTTAGCTCAGTTCCCTTGTACGTACTCTTCACACTTTTTGTTTTGGATCCACAATTCAATCTAATTTGTATCAAACTTTTTTTGTTTTTGCCAGGTTGCGGCTGGATAAAGAAGGACAAACATGAAATTGCTCCGAACGTCGTGCAGATGACGCAACGTTTCAATAATACAAGTTTTTATGTCGTACATGAGGTACTCCATGCTCAAACGTTAAAAATACGAGCCGAAGTCGTCACACATTTTATTCGAATTGCGAAGAAATTAAACGATTTGAACAATTTACACAGTCTGATGGCCGTAGTGATGTCTCTGAGTTCTGCACCGATACATCGACTCACAAAGACATGGGGGGTGAGTAACAAGGTTCACGGACTATTTGGTATTCCCGAAGTGTGTGTACCAGGTTGGGGTTAGGCCATAATTTTATTCCGATTTCCCTTATTTTAGTTCTATTACGAGTTCGTTGACTGTCTGTGTTAGCCAAGTGAATATACCCCTGCCCATAGGTTTCAGTCCCTTTATACAACTTGATGTAAAGTAGCTGAACCAAATTAGTTATCTCCATATTGGTACACTTACTTCTGGAGCGCCAACTATTCGTCGCATGGAAACCATTCTTGCTCCCAAGTTTTGACTTTGGGCTAAAGAAATTTTTGACTTCCTATTCTGTGTTGTAAAAATGCAAACTAAACCGTGGATGGTTCTGAAACGATGGGGTGTGGCCAACAAGGGGGGCGTGGACAATTTGTTGAAGGGGGGGAGGGAAGCTACTTGAAAATAAAAATATTTTTTAGGTTTGATCTTGCTCGTCATTGTGAGGGTATTTACATTTCTTTGTTTTTAATATTTACGGTCCATCGACATATTTTCTTTTGCCTAACTACCTGTTATTTGTAGCTTAGCTAGTTAGCGAGGTTTGACAAAGCATGAACCTCAATTTTGCTGAGCTCAACTAACTTTGTCTGCCTCTCAGATTGAATATCTACAGTCCCCCATATCAGTTTTCATAGAAAAATTTTGGCCTTTCAGGAGCTTTTTATAAAATCCCATGCTAAACACCTTACCTGGGGTATAATAATTTGGACAGGCAATGCCGAAACGGGTAGATTCTAGTTCTTTCAATCTATGGAACCTTACCTGGTGCTCCCTGTAAAAAAGCTGGGTGAAATACATATGAAAAACCGTGAAAAAAAGAGTTGCAAAAAAGAATTTTCCCCAACAATAACAACCCCTAATCTACGGTAGTTCCTCCATTGTAATGGCATCCTGTACAAATATTTTTTCAGAACTAAAATTGAAATCAAATTATGGCCTTTCTCCCATAGTATGCGTACCAGGTTAGGTTTAGGTCATAATTTCAGATACAAATACTACGGGAGTCACTTGGCTAGTCCCTGAACACCTATTGAAACTAAGACTGGAATCAAATTATGGCCTAACTCAAACTTGGTACACACACAACGTTCCTGTGTCCGCTATCTTGGCTCACATACTTCGAGAGTACCATAAAAACAACAACAATAATTTAGCAAACTGATTACTTCACGTCCAATAATGCTTGATATCCATAAACTTTTTTTTTTCTAGATTGTGAACAAACACTACAGAGCAACATTTGATCGGCTAAGGATTTTGATGTCGGAGGAAAATAATCGAATGAATTTACGGAAGCATATAGAAGGGATTAAGCTACCCTGCATTCCGTATTTAGGTATGTCCTATTTTTGTGCACTGATGCAGAAATTTCTGATACAGGGTTTGAATTTTTAAATTTGGTATTAGAGTTTGACAATTTTAATATTTTCAGCACCTAAGTGTTTTTCAGTAGGTTTTTAACAGTTTTTGGGTTTTTCATATTTTAGTAGGTTTTTTGGTTGGTTTGGCACTTTGTTTTGTTATTTTCGTGAGTTTTTACCAGTTTTGGCAGCGGGTAAGCGAACCATCCTTTAGCGGCGAGGAGTCCAGCAATCCTCTCGCACATGATTATGCCTGCATGGGATTCGAATCTGCGAAACCACGCAGGATAATCAGAGCTGCGGCAAGCGTATTCCTAGCGATTAATTAGCATGATGCACCACATCGCCGTGTTTTGTGAATTTTCATTAGGTTATAGGCGGTTTTAGAATGTTTGAGTGTGTTTTTGGTAGGTTTTTGACGGTTTAGGTAGATTTGCCTTGTTTTCCTGGCAGTATACCCGGATTAGCAAAAACACTGAAATGCCTGAATCAATGTCGAATGATAGTTGTTCTTAACATTCAAAATTCATACTTAACAAATTTTTTCTCAATTTTTCAGGTTTATATCTTGGGGATTTAATATTCGTTGACTCCGCCCATCCAGATACTGGCGGACTCGAACCGCATGAGCGAACAAATAAGATGAATAATATTCTGCGAATTTTAGCGGAATTCCAGCAATCTCAATATGGTAAGATATTGCATGGGGAGCGGAAAGCTTATAAGATGACCTAATCATTCTTCACTAATTGAATCAATATTCAATATTTGAAATCGAGTTTTGGATCTACGCTTGAGGAGACAGTGTCGTTTTAGTCGTTTGTCTATCTGCTTGTTTAGCTGTAGCGTCTGAACGCCTGGACCAATCCGAATGAAATTTCTGGTGCATGTTTACTAATCGCTGTAAACTTCGTAAGTACTTCTAGTTAGCGTGGCGCATACATTTTTGGACATGTTATGCCTTATTCCCAACTGACTACGTCATCCAAAAATGTTATATTATGTTTTTGAATATTGGCATTATAAGCAATTTAGCAAACACAATTACCCTCACTTTTGCTCATAAATTCCAATGAACTTTGAAATAACAAAGGTTATTTTTTTTTCAGATAACTTAAGAGAAATTCCCCACATCAAAAATTTCCTTCAATCCGTGAAATATATTGAGGAATTGCAACGATTCGTCGAAGACGACAATTACAAGTATGTTGGGCATTTTCTTGACAGTATTAAATTGGAATTAGTTTCATGTAATACATGTGCCATTCATATCAGTACTCTCTTTCTCGTTGAAGTCTCAAGATCTTTTTCTGAGCTAATGCTTGTATTTAGTGGAGGGCCTGCATCTCTTCTTTCAATACTCTTTAGGTTGAGGGTTTTAGGCCATGCCAAAACCCTAGCCTGTATATAGTGCTCAGTGTATCAGAGTATGCTTCTATCCATCAGTCTTCTTTTCACCTCATTAACAGGGAACTGAGCACTTGGGAAAATTGGGAGATTTTTCTTAACTGCTTGCAATATTTCAGGACATTTATCTCTCAGGAATTCATCTATATATTGTAACTTTGCTAGATATAAAATATTCCAACATTTTCATTAATGTATTTTACCTTGATTTAGTAAACTTGCAGAAAAATAAAATACATCATTTATTTTTTAGGCGATCTCTAAAAATCGAGCCAAAGCAATCAAATACGCCGCACAAAGGATTAAATGCATCGCGGGAGGAGTTAGCGTTACCGACAGACCACACCCTCCCTCGTAGATCAATGACCCCCCCAACCCAACAACTGTTCAAACCGGGACATCGGAAATCACATAGCCTTGGACGGGACATCAGGCCACGTACAGATCCAGCTAAACTACATAAAAGGTGAGAATAGTGTGTAATTTCTATGTGCTTTTCATGTGATGTCTAATTTTAGTTCCGAATATGGCTCTAGACCAGGGGTAGGCATTTCAAATTGGGCCAGTTACAGATAATGGACTTGGTTACTGGACTTGAGGTTCAAAACTCAATAGATTAAATTCAGTTTATGTCCAACAGCTAGGCTAACGTTTACATAATAATAAGAAGCACAATGTAACAATCGGGGTCATTATGACATCATTTTCATCGATATTTTCAATAGAAATTCATATCCATAAAAACTATAGTCGTAATTGCAGCCGAAACAAGTAGGCCGGATGAAACACTTCGACGGGTTGTAGTTAGCCCATCCTGGGTATAGTCTAGTTCAGAGCAAATGCATTTGTGTGTGAAATATTTCACTTATTTGCCGAATCATTTATGTTCTTTATTTTTTGATAATTTTTGCTATAATTGCAATCTTCTAATTTCCATAATTTCAAAGTCCTAATCTCCATTTCATCATCTTGAGGGAGGAGGCTAGGTTTACCGGTCATTTGGGCTAAATATGAATTTTGGCTTGGTGGAGTGGTTTCCTAAGTTGATTGACCGGAAGACAAATAATAGAAAAGGAAGGATATTCGCGGCCTGGGAGAGGGGAGCACCCGGTATTGGCTGATACCAATATCAGTATTTATAATTAAGATACTGGTATTACTGAATAGATTCGAATATACCGTATATGCTCGTTTTACCGCCCGATCTTGATTAGGGGCCCGTTTGAATAGCCGCACATGTGAACAGAACATAAAAATGAATGAGGGCCGGTGCTTGAATACCTGCCCAATGTAAAAGCTGTTTTTTCAGTGGTAGAGAACAATAGGAAATAAGAAGCACTTTTGTCACAACGCTGTTGAATTTTAAGCGCTGGTAGATGACACCCACGCCTAAGGCGCCAATTACATAACAGATAGCATTAATTACGTAACACCGTGGTTCTCAAACTGGGCGTCGCGACTCCCAAGTGCTTCGTTTCAATATTGATAGGGCGTCGCAAAACTAAGGGCCGGTTTGAATAAGGGCCCGGTTAGTGAGATTGGTTAAAAAAATATGGGCCCGGGCTACAAAACGAGCAAATACGGTACACGTGCTTGAACTGTTTTTGAATTTTTTTAGATAAATAATTTTTTTGTAAATCTGTGATATAATTTCTTTTTCCTGTGCTTTTTCATTTCATTTATGTTGCTTTTCTTTCATAATTTGCTTCATAGACGTTCTTTTGCAAGACTGAAATCACGAGACTTTGGCGCATCAAACGGAGCCTCGCCATTGCAACCACCTCAACTCCACAGAGTACAATCATCTCCTGACCAAAGGTAACACCATGTACATATACAGCCACAACTGTACATATGCAGCCAGAACTTGACATATAGCCAACCGCTAACTTTTTACAACCAATTATATGTATACAGTCAACAATTGTACGTATTATACAGCCAAAACTGTACGCATACCACCAACCAACTAACTATATCTATAACTACTAATTACGTATACAGCCAATCAATTATGCATATACGGCCAAAACTGTATGAATACAGCCAAACAAATATACATAACACAGCTAACCATTCAATGTACATATACAGCCAGTTTCATATCATGTCATGTGCTTATACAGAGATCTTAATACCATGCATATACGCCCAATGGATTCTGGTCCTTGTACGAGGCCTTGTTCAGATTGGAAGGCATGAACAAGCATGGCATGAGAAAACGAGCAATGATATGCATTATAGGCTATATTCGGAAAGTATATATGTTGACTCCTCGCTTTATACTGGTTGTTAGTCCTTTTGTTAGCATGTCTGCCCGTCTGTGTCTTGTCTGATGATGTTTCATGATACGTTTCTTGCCAGAATTTTTTTTGTTTGCATGAAAGTAGTTGTATTGTTGCAATTATCTGTGGCCCGAACATGGTTTGCACTGAAGATTTTTCCAGTTGAGGACTCTGGTCCTTGAGATAACCTGTATATGAGCAACTTTCTATGAGTGTTTTCTACTTTCGTTTTTTCCACAGCGGGAGTCTACCAAGAAGTGCTCAGCAAGTCGGGCCGGCACATTTGCCTGTTGTCATGACAACCTCTCTCCTAGACGACAGCATCATATCACCGGGGGCGCAAACGGGTCTCCCTAGCAACAGCGGGTCCATCGGGAGCAGCCGTTCAAATTCGGGGTCAGAATTTAGTGACGATACGTCATGGAATGGCATCAGGTATTGGTTGTTTTGGTTACATGTGTGATGTCATAGATATATTTTATGCTTCAGTAGACATGTGATATGTTTTTTCTCTGTGATATCAAGAATACATTTATGGTTGAGTAAAAAGAGGTATAGAGGATAAGTTTTGTGTTTATGACCCTTTTGTTAAATTTTATAGTTGTTTTGAATTCTCTACATTTGAAATAAGCATAAGAAGAGAGCAGTGCTTAACCATGGCTTCTTGTCCGTTTACCAGTCCATGTCGGGTATGGGATTAGTTAGCCAGTTATCTTATTTTGGAAGCGTGGGCTTGATAGTGGAGGAAGCCGTAACTGACCAGCGGTTATGTGAACCACCCTACAGCGGCATAGAGTTCAGTAATCCCTTCACAAATATTAAACTCCCAGGGTAGCAGATCAGTAAAAAATAAAGCTAATAGTCCCTTAAAACTGAGGGTAAATGGTAGAAATATGTTGTTCAAAAAATTGCCCCAGACCTCATACCTCTCGGAAATGAATTGAAATAAAAAAGTAATAGCCATCTTTCGGTACTGAGAATTTAAAGTTGCCATACCAAAAAAAGTGGCCGCGAATATCGATTTAGCAGAACGATGAATAAATCCACTTCGTGTCCGGTTTGATAGTGATCTAAATCTCCATGATAAACCTTGAAAATAATTTTGTTGATAATCTGGGTCAGAGTTCGAAGGTCATTGGTTTAATTTCTAGGAAATGGGTTCATCGCTTTGGCAACAGAGACTCAGATACTTTAGTCAGTGATCAGAGAAAAAGTTTGACTTTTCCACTAAGTTCAAGGTCAAGAGGTCATATGAAGGTCATGGAAAGTTATAAGGGTCAAGGGTTAAAGGTGAAAAGCTCAAAATCGAACCCAGGAATTTTGATTCACCAAATAGAAAGACAGTATGAAGAAGAAAGTTTGTTACAGGAAGAAGATCAGGAAGAAAGGTTAAGAGTTCATTCCCCACTAGTAGTGGTGGGATTTTATATTTATCTCAGAGAGGAAAGCCTAAAGCTGGGGTGTGCAAACTGCGGCCCGCGGGCCACATGCGGCCCGCAAAAAAAATTTGTGCAGCCCGCGGAGAAATAACAACTTTGAATGGTGTGCCCGTGAAACGAGCATTTAGTTTAGGTAATCTGGTACGTGCGAGAAATTCTAATCCTTCTGCGCCACAAAGCGTATACCGGTGCTGAGTGCCACTGTCGTATTAGCAAAACTAGCTAGCAAAGTTCTGTTGCAAAATATACAAAATATATTACAAAAACGTGTTTCTCACTGACTTGGATTAAAGTCGGTGTGGCGATAAATTTGAATAGCAGTTTTTCAGAAGTTTATGCGTTTGACTCACTATTTCTGCAAGAAACCCTAATAATGCCATGAGGTGAATAGAAAATATAAACAATTTTTATGCTTGAAACTACTAGAAGGTCTATAATAAATAAATGTGCGGCCCGCGGCTTTACTCAGTTTCTTGAATTTGGCCCGCCAGTGAAAAAGGTTGCACATCCCTGGCCTAAAGCATCGATTGACAACCTTCGGCTCCAGAGCCATATGCAACTCTTCGTTCTTGAGGCTCTCGCTTTTGTGAATCAAAGTGGCTGCAGCATTTTTTTGTTAGAAGCAGAATCAGTAGGGATTCAATGAAAGTCCTGGGCATAAAGTCAATTACTACTCACTAATTACACATCACAGCGATATAAATATATCGATCGTGCGTCTTGTTGTAAGTCTGTGCCTAATGTATTGTTAATGCTTCATTGCTTGCACTTGAAATCAGTACCACTACTGCGCCTTATAGTACAATGTGTCTTATATATACGAATAAAAATCCAATCTGAGCAATTTATTGTGAGAGCGCCTTATAATACGGCAGGCTTTATAGTGCATAAAATATAATAAACAATTTAAATTTCACACATTTTTTAACAGTGCTTCAGAGAGTCGGATGGATCTGGGACGTATTTTATTTGAAGGATGTTTGAGAAGGAAAACAGTTCTTAAGAAAGGAAAGAAGCCACCTGTGAGTTTTTTGATGGTAACCTCGCCCCGTTTTTAGAATTTGTCAAGTCTGCGCCCCACCTCAAAAATAACTAGCTAATAATAAGCTACAAATAACAGATAGTGAGACAACAGTATTTTTTATTCAAAAAACTTGTTGAAAATGAAACAAATATTTTTATTTTTAATTGGCTTCACGTCCCATTACTCAAAGTTTAAAGCAATTTTTACCAAATTATTCTGAGTGTTAAAAGCCCAAAAATAAACATTTTTCATGTTTTATGAAGCAGCGTTTTTAAGTTGGCTGCATGCAACGGAGATATTTTTTGAGCAAAAAGCGAACGAGTAATCGTCATATACATAATTGAAAAATAGCAGTTTCTAGCAGTGGCCGTCCGTACATAGCCTTGCTTAGAGTGAAAGGCGTGTACGATACTCATCTAGCAATTGACCCTTGAACCTTGTTATTGACCCTTGATCTTTCACTTCCTTCCTAGATGCCTTCATGGACAAAGTTCTGGGTTTGTCTTCACAAGTCGCAACTTCTGTTTCATTCAGCTAAAGGCATAAGGGCGAATGAGAGACATCATGTAAGTATATAGCAGGGCTACTCAACTGGCGGACCGCGGTCCGAATCCGGACCTTTCGACAATTTAATTTGGACCGCGTCTGCTTGTTTGTTTTGGCAGCATAAACATCGTTTGGTACTTTCAGATGATTTTGAAACAATTTAAATACACAGCTATACAGTTTGTCGTACTGGTACCAATATGCGACATTTGTGTTTATATTTGCGGGCCATTATTTGACGTTTCGTTTATTTAATGAAATAAATATTCTGTAATGTCCGGACCCCAGTATTTTTGAAGTTTTCTAAACGGACCTTTGGTGAAAATAGTTGATTTGCCCTGGTATATAGTACAGTAATTTCAGGTTTATCCAAGGTAGAGAAAAATTTGATAAATTGGCCCTTCCGAGAAGTGCTTTGTAAATAAAAAAGGGATTGACATATTTATCCCGGGGGGGAGAGGAAAATAAGGAAGGCCTCGAGGAAATCTGAGGGGCACTTTTGAGAAACACTAACCCCATGTTTCGGGAAGAATTTTGTCTTTATTGCTTCGTATTCGTTGTCCTAGGTTTGCGATCTTCAATTGTAAATTTTTTTTTGTTTAGTTCAAGCAACATCCGTGCAAAATGATTGTTATACACGAGTGGATGGTGCTTTGCTCAGATGACCCTTCCAAACTCGATGCTTTCCAACTTTCGAACCCAAACCAGGGAGATATATACAGGTACAGTATGGTTGCTTACTGGACACTTTGGCGTTATAAAATATATCAATATTACACAAATCATGTTTAAGAAGACTAATGCAAAAAATAATCTGAACTCAGGATGAATAAAATAAGCATAGCCGCCCAATAAGGCGCCCCCCACCGTAAAATTAAACCAAAAAATTGGGTCCAGAAAAGCGACTTGATGGCCGGGGAATATGGTACTTGATTTTCAAACCTCGAGCCTACTATGGGCCGAGATGTCTGTATACCTATCCATGCACTTCCGGGGTTTACACTCCAGTTTGAGACCTCAGTCCAAAGCCATCGTGCCAATTCCTAATCATTACGAATTCTAATTTCTGTTTTTTAGGTTCCAATGTGATTCCAAAGAAGTCGCCATGGTTTGGACTCGGAGGTTGCAGGAAGCAATTAAAGGAAATGTACAGGTTGGTCTGATTAGGGATTTATTGGAGTTCTGCTCTAAACAAGGCTCTGTAACAGGCACTGATACCTAAGGAACAACAAGAGTCATATTTTGGAAGGGCCGGACTTATTTCAGTTTGCCCAACCAGCTAATAACACCTTGGGTAGGTTGGTGAGTATGAGACCAGTGATTTCGAAAGACTGGAGGGTGACAGTTCAACTTCCTGGGCGAGATGGGGGGCTTTGGTGGTTTGGAACCCGTGGAATATTTCCAGATTGTACAGCCTATTAATTTATTACTCTCTGGGGGGGTTTGGGCCCCAGGAATATTCATAGTTCAGCATAGCCTACCTAATTAATAACCCGCTGGGTGAGATGGTTGGTGCAAGTTCTTAACCTGGCCAGCGGCCCCAATCCGGCTTGCCAATCTGTTTAGTATGACTCTTGTCGACACTCATAATATCCTGATTCGACAGTTATGTTTAAAACGTGGGTGAAAACACAGAATGTTTTTTGCTCTTTTATTGTGTTAATTTTTCGCCGCTTTCACCATTGCCTTCAATACTGTAACGCTAAGCCAGGGATGTGCAACCTTCAATACAGTAGGGCCAGATACAAATACCTGGGTGGAATCGCGGACCCCACCTTTACTTAACATAGGCTTTCTAGTAGTTGCAGACTTAGAAAAATTTGGTTATTGATCTTGTGGCATGCGTTGTTTGCTTTGAACAAGCTCAGATATAGGCATTGCAACTCAAAGAAGTTGGAATTGCTCGCACATACTAGATTAAAATAAAAACTCGTTTCGCTGCCTGCACATCATTATTCAAATGTGGTGCTTCTCCTTGGGTCACACAATTTTTCCTATGCGAGCCGAGTTTGGCCGGGGCCCACATGTTGCACACCCCTGCGCTAGGCGATAGACGCCTTTGTGTGCTTGGAAAATCTAAATTTTTTGTGTGTCCCATATCTGAAGTTGGGCCCACCCCTGGTTTAGCACTTTAACTCATAGACCAGTGGTCGTAAACCACCGGGTACAGTTTCGATCCTAGGATAGTTAGCTGGCAGTAAATTTAGCATGTGTGATTTTTACTCAAAAAAAATGAACGAGACTGTGCTAATGGGCCACTCGCTCGTAAATTCTTACTACCATTCATTAATTCATCCTTTTTCATGTTACCATTCATTAATTCATCCTTTTTCATGTTACCATTCATTAATTCATCCTTTTTCATGTTTTTCAGCCGGAAAAAGATCTCATAAATTTGCACGACACATGAACAACAAGAATGAAGCACACTGCCACTGTCAGAATAAATATTTTTATATTTAATATTGGTCTTCCTATCTAGTTTGTTTGTTTTTTATATTTTAACGAGTTTTGGTAATTAGTGAAAAGACCGAAAAGACGTTATGACCAAGGTCTCGGACATTACAACGGTGGGTACAACATTGTTCCAACAACAAGAATATAAATTTTCGTTCGCCCATCCGAACGAGGCTGATATTTCATGAGATATAAGGGACTACTGTTATTTGAAGAGGCCAATCGCTCCCCGCTTTGTTTTTGCTTGCGCGATTTAGCAGTGACAATCAGGGACCAGCACCAGTGTTCCCTCTAAGGTGTACGTGTGTGCACGCGCACACAGACGTATTTCGATGTAATGTTACAATGTTCTCGGTTGGCAGGTTGACAAAGTTTGTTATTGGCCCACCCATTACCTGGTTAGAATGCCAAAATTTCTTCATTGGTTTTTGCACAAATATTAGTCATTTCCAAAAAAGTGCGCACACACCAAAATTTCTGCGCACACATACTACAAAAAATTAGAGGGAACATTGACCAGCACCAACCGTTCGTTGTCATGATAGTTAGCAAACCTTATCTTTTCTCAGAGCTAACAAGTTTGGCTTTTTTCTGAAATAAGGGAACCTGTTATTAGAGAGTCCAATACAAAAGAAAACAAGTTCTAAACATTTTTTAATCCCAATTCCAAATCAGGAAAGACGCCGGTCCTCCCAAATAATTTCACCTTCGTACATATCGTTAGATATAAATGAAAGCATTGTTTAGAGCAGGGGTTCCCAAGCTTTTTTCAGGACGACTTTCAAGTGTCCAGTGCGACCCCAGGTCAATATATTTCATGAAACTTCAAGCTTCTTTCACTGGACTTTGAGTTTGGTCTTGTGGTGGTATAAGGTAAAATAAGCTAAAACCAAATAATGATGTCACAATAAGCACCCACATTTTCTAAGCGTGGAGGTTGCCTATGAACCTGTTTTACAGTAAGCCACGGTACAAACTGCTAAATTTAACATGGTTTGTCAAATCTTATATGTTTTGTACATCCATCCTCTACCATACCTCACCGACCTGTTTGTGACCCTACCTACATATCACTCCGACCCAATTTGGGGTCGCGACCCCTGGTTTGGGAACCCCTGGTTTAGAGAGAAAAGGCGTGAATGGCCGTCGTTTAAAATAAAGTAGGGGAGTAAGCTCGCAAAACATGGATGGGTTACTTTTTATGCTCTAAAAACAGCTCTGTAAAAGCAGAAAAAAAAAGCAAAAATTGTAAAAAAGTGCCGATGAAATAGTCGTTACTATGAGAACATCCATGCAAAAATACAATTACCCTTCTGGCTGTCTTTTCGTTCTTTTCACTGATTTCTGAGACTTGATTCCGCTGCTTATTTCTTTATGTTTAGTTATCTATTTTAAATGTTTTTGGTTAAAATTAGGGTTGCCAGATTTTGAAAATGGGGATTGCTTGAAAATATGTTTTTCAAAATTGAAATATTCTAATAATGACTGATTGAAATAACAACTTTTTAGGACCAACAACAACTATTTCTCAACAGAAACTATTTTATAAAATACTTTTCAATCAGCTTGAAAAATTCTGTTCAAGCTTACATTCCAAAGTCTGATCAACGGGTAATTCACAAAATTTTTGTTCCTAACAACTAGAAAGCTTGGTGCTTTTCCAACATCAAAATTTTAAATAATTTGCACATTCTTTTGCTACATAGTTTATTATATAGTTATTAGTTTGGGTCTGTGGGACCAACTTCTTTCCCTATTCTATGTTTTTGCATCGCTCGATTTATATAATGCAAGAATACAGTAGCAAAAATGACTATTTAAGGACTTCAAGTCAAAAGGGCAACTGTTGAAATTTTAAAATATTTCTTGAAAAAATTGAATTTGATGCTTATTAAGCTAATATCTAATAATAGATTGAAGTGATATCAGCCAAAGTATTTTGATTAAATTTTACAGAAGTCTGAAAATCAAAATGTTTTCCTCACTTTGTGCCCTTTTGTGTTGAAGTCCTGACATTCTAGGTGATTCAAAATGCTTGCTTACTGCACCTTACCGCTAATGAATTTCTACATCGTAACAGAAATACATTTGTGATTTTTAATAGAAATATTTACTATTCTAAGTGATTTAAGAGTTTCGCTGCACAATCTGAGGCGCGCAAAACTTTTCTTAATTTGGAAATAATAATGGAAATTTCTAGATTAAAAAATTGGTCTCTCACACCTAACCCTTTGAAAATTCTGACAGCAGCTCCGAACTCTGAGAAAATCTCATTTTGTATGTTGTACCTTCTTTAATAAGACTGTTAAAAACGCTAAACTGAATGTTTCTAAAGTTTTTGTTGAGAATTTGCCTTCAATTTTCACTGGTCTGGTTACTTGACCATGTCAGGTATGGGAATATTTAGCCAGTTATTTCAGATGCATGGAATTAAAAACACTGCTCAAATCCTGTGGAAGCATGACAAACTCTGATTTCACAACCCACTGTTCGAATGGGGAAGCAGGGATAAATTCATTCAGGCTCGGGCCTTACTCGTTTTATTGGTGCTGCACCATTGTAGAACATTTCTCCTCATTTGTACCATTATGACATCATAAATCAGACTCATACCCCCTCTGAAACAACAACTCAATCAGATATAAAGTTTACTATCTCTTGTTGACAGCTTGCCTCGTTCAGATCGAAGGCATAAAACGCCAGTGGTTCCTATCGCTAATTGTTGAAATGCTGTATTTTTCCGCCATTTTCTGCCTGTATTTTGTTATGACTGATTCAAATTGTATGATTGAATATGACGTCACTATTGTTGCATTTTTTCTATAGTTGCATCACAATTGTAGCACTGTATCTATGAAGCTTGTCCGAATGTACTTTTCCATCCTCGCTTGACGGCCACCGGTTATTTTTTATGTGCCATGTTTGTAGAGGAAACAAATATTGGGGGGGGGAATAATATAAGAAATATTATATATAAGACATGATAATTATGGCGCGTTTTACAGGGAAAACGTGAATGGATAAAAATGGTTTATGATATAAAACACTATGGCGGGATATAATGTGATGTCATATTTGAAAATGTGACATAACAGGGAAATGAGATAGATCACTGACTCGTGGCATGCACGTTTAAGACAGAAAAATATGTCATACGATAAAATATGATGTCACAATTACAAAATATGATTTCATAACACTTTTGATAGTATTTGGCTGACTGAGTTGACATCTCAGGTTTCTGAGAGTCCACTGCCTGACCCAGGATACAATAAATTGGAAATATTTGATACCTCTATCTATGGGGGGGTGAACACCTTTATTCCCTTGAAGTTTCAAACACCCTCATCAGGTGGTGTGACACCACACTTGAATGTATTTGAGTATCCAGAAAATGTGGTATATAGCTGTGTAGATGATAAGACAAATACAAAACCCCCTTTTTTTGTGTTACAAATATCGCCAATAGCAAAATAATTGCCCCCCCACCCGCCCCGCCCCCTCACTAAACTGAGAGCTGTGGAGAATACTGAATACCACAACATCTGTCATTCTATTGCACTGAGTATGTTAACCGATGTATAGCGCTATTTTCTTTAAATATGTGTTAATCATATTTCAGCTTTATTTTGAAAAATAAACCGAAGCAAAAATATTTTGTTGGTGTTCTTTTACTTAAAAACTCTATATGTACCCGCCAGGGATACGAAGCCCGGGGAAATTTCCATCCGGATTCTGGGGCTATTGAAAAAGAGACTTCGGTTTTACTAGATTCTCGTCGGTGTGGAGCACTGTGTACTAGGGAAACTCATCGGATCCATCGTTTTTCTGTGAAATAAATACAAAATGCAAATGATTAGTAAAGTGAATATAATGTCCTCGTCGAGTATCAGGAAAAATATTGGGAAGAAACTATAAAGTTTTTCGGAGGCGTGGATGGTTTCGGCATCGCAATATAAATATTAGATAGTCAGGGGTGAGCAAATTATGGCCCTCGGCTGGATTCGGCCCGTTAAAGTGTTTCATCCGGCCCACTTGTGTCCGTTTAAATTACGACTATAGTTTTTATGAATATAAATTTCCGTTGGAAGTATCGATGCAAATAACGTTATAATGACCCCGATCACACTGTGCACTAGGAATACACTTACCACCGCACCTCTGATTACTCTGCGTGGGTTCGGCTTTCTTCTCCTCCGGGATAAATATTTAAATCCCATCCTATCGGACAAATTGCTCTGAAATTTTTCGTGGCTAAAGATTGTATTTTTATCGTTATTTGTGTTGCGATGACGTCATCAAAATTAAAAATTGGACTCGTTGTGGCGGTTCCGCTTTCGACCCATGGATCGTTATATTGGAATCGTACTAATTTGTTTGGAGATTCTCTCACTATATCCGCCCTAGGTGCCTATCGATATGATGAGCGTGGCCATTTTTACGCACAAGTAAGTTTTTACTGGTTATTGATTCCATAAACTGACAAAAATAATAACGAACCCAAAAATGATCGAATCAATATTTATTATCATGTTTGGTTATATACAGAAATCACATGGAGACAGCTATGAATTTTATTTTCTAAGCAAAAAGTTTCAATAGACAAGGCGACCAATTTAAGGCATTATAAGGTTAAAAGTGGTAAATGGATAATATATGTAAGTAATAAAAAGTGAAAACTGTTTGTCTTTTATATCAGGGGTGTGCATCTGCGGCCCTCGAATCAAATGCTGTCCGCAAGTAAAAATTGTCCGGCCTGCGAAGAAATGCCAGTTTTGAAAGATGTGCTACCCGCAAAACGATTTTTTTAATCTGGTATGTGCAGTAATTCTAAATCATTTGCGTTGTAATACAAGAGTCCAATATATTATCTAAGCCTGACGTCACAATGTCCTAACAGCCAGCTTGTGCGAAGTGAACAACCCATGTCACAATTTTTGTGCGTGCAACCCACAGTTTCACCCAGGTATTTGTATCTGACCCGCCCGTATTAAAGATCGCACACACCTGATTATTTATATCACTCAGTCCGTCAACGGAGTTTTGCTAGGTTTGGAGCTGATTTTATATAGAGCGAACATTCAGCACGCTGAAGCGTATTAAAACGTATCTCAGAAACACAATGAAGCAAGATAGATTAAATTCCTTGGCTGTTTTATCCATTCACAGAGACGTTATTTCTGGGATGCATGACTTTAATCAGCGCGTTATTGAGCATTTTGCTTCCAAGAAACGCGGCGTGTTGCATATATGTTCAAGCAGTAGAGGTCTAGCAGTGCGTCGGCGGAAGAAATAGGCGTCGTCAAAATGATGTCCAGAAATTTTGCAGACGCCGCAAAGGTAGTTACTAAAGTGTTATCTATGAGGAACCCATAGAGCGCGCAAGTTAATGTGATGTTCAAAAAAGTTGGATTGGTGAATATACATCGCAATTCATTTTCCTATTTACCCACGTTTATCATGGGGTAAAATTTGGAGATAGTAGCCAACAAATGGATGGGAAATTGACGTGCAAATTTTGAAAAATTTTTGGGGTTCATCAAAGAGAACGCGGCAAGGTGTTCAGTGCGCAGACGATCGCCTATTTGATTCACCAGAATGTCACAGCATTCCTTTGCAGACAAAATCAAACGCTGCGTTGTTTGCCCGCGGCGTAAAGAAGCACTCCATGTGTCGTCGTATTTTATTGTTTCCAGGATACAAGATACAGCATCGCAGAAGTCTGAAATACACGACTGCACAGACGCTCCATCCATTAGCCTTGACTGCAATGCGCCGTATAATACATCCACGTGATAGAATATTGTGGAGAAAAAATGAAAACTCACCATCTTCTAGCAGACGCTTTAGACCTGCCACCTCCCTCACAGAGCGTTCGTCCCAAACCGGAGAGCTCTGAATGCCATTGAAACACTCAATGAGCTCAGACCTAATTTCGGACACGCTCTGCACCACGCGTGATTAGAAGTTCCAACGTGTTGGTGCACAAGCTGGGAGACGGCGGCTACATATCTGGCGAAGGAGGTCAGAGCGCTTCGGCGAAACGGAAAAAAAATGAAGAAAACCCCGAAACATTTGCAAAAAATATACGGACGAGAGGGGTATCAAGACACATATTTTTAATAACGAGGTTAAATTGGTGTGCATAACAATGTAAAAAATGCGCATGAGGAAAATCTTCTTTTATATAAACTTGAACACCATGTTTCGACCCACTCATGGACTGCCGCGCCGTCATAAGTTTGAGCTATCAATTTTGACTTCGCGTTGTAAGGCTGTAACACGTCTTTCAGTACAGCCGATATCCCGCAAGCCGTGCGATCATCGATTGGTACAAAGCTGTGAAATCTCTCGGTAGGTTTACCATCTTTCACAAACCGAAAAATCACAGCCAGTTGGGAAACGCACGTGATGTCAGTTGTCTCGTCAGACTGAATCGAAAGGAACTGGCAATTCTCAATTTCCAGAGCCAAATGTTGTAAATTCCGTTCCGACCGTCGTCGGGTGCGGACGTGTCAGCTTGAAAAGACTAGTGAATGCTACGCGTTGTATGTTTCGGTATCTGTAATCTGTATCGCGCAATATCAACATGAGCAAAGCCCATCCACTAAAATAAGAGAAGTTTATGGATAAAAGATTGGATTTAAAGTTAAATGGTGGACGATCCTTTTATGAATCTAGTCGTGTATGATGGAACAGAGCATAGAAAAGATGGGATCACTGCACCTGTTGGAATGGCTGAATGGTGGTCGTTCGTGGAAATTCGATATTAATGTTGGAAGCATTGGAACGGATACAATGATTTTAAATGGAACTAACCAAAAACGACAAAAGAACCCAATACCCCAATCCATGATTTGTGCATAGACTGCTATGGAACATTCAATCCATTTACCGAGCTTGTTTTTTAGTAAAAAAAAATTTGTCACTGTGTTATTTTTGCAATATAATTGAAGTAGGCCCAAAACATCACCATTTTTCGTCAGCGAGTGTTCTTTAATCCATATATCTGTATAGGAAAAGCACATACACGTCTCACATTTTAATTTGAATTTATAAGATATTGCCCGATGTCACATCGTGTTTTTGTTTTATTGTGTTTTGCCTGTTTTTGGGGGACGGGCACGTTCTTGTACGTATTTAACTTTATTATTAAGTTATGCCCGTCCTCCAGGTCCTCTGTATTTTGTTTGTCCCTTTGTTGTTGTTTTGTGTTTTGTTTGTATCAGAGTGACCGAATAAAATTGATTGATTGAAATAAATTTTATACATTGAGTCGAGCAAATCATTTTGGATATCCTTAGATGTCCCTTTCGAAACAGTTGCGGCATCAAGATGATCTCTCAATACTGTATCTAGGGATGCGGTGTATTCCACCATATCCAAAAATACCCCTCTATTAGAAGAGCCAGCCCGTTCATCGTGCCCACGGAGGGACAGCTCGTGACAACCAATGAACTTCAAAACATCTATCAATCGACCGAGAACATGGCGGTTTTTCCCGACGTTTTGGTTGTGCCGACGAATAGAAACCGCGCGTCCTTCATCCAACTGTGCTGCAATATTAACATTTCCGAATGTTCGGTATTTTACTGCATTGTCCAGATGCTCCATAGAAGATTGATGATCCCTGGCGCGCTCGGAAAGATGTTTAAGATCTCTAAAACCAAATTTACACCAACGTGAGTCACGGGCGGTAGCAAAAAGTAAGCAATAAAAACAAAAAAGTGCATTTTTGTCCTCGCTGTAACACAACCATTCGTGTTTTTTATACCAAGTTTCTGCGCAGAATGTACGCCGACGCTTTCCTCCGTCATGGGATTGTTCCAGTGAACAATTTTTTTGGTTGATAAGGCCCAAGACGTTGTACCTCTGATTTTTGTTCCAGCGGCAGCTGCGAAAACGGAGTGCGAAGTAGTGCATCAACCTTATTCATTATGAGGTCTAAGGCTAAGAAATGCGAAGCCGGAAAGAAGTGAGGAGCTCAAAAGGAATGTGGAAAATCGAAAGCAAATGGACTAAAGGTCTCTAACTGATAAAAATAGCGAAACAAGCGACAAAAACGAAGGCGAGGAAACTATCACCTCTTCAAGCAACCAACGAACAAGAAGGAATTCGTGAATATGTCAACAGTCAACACGTTGTTGTAAGAAACGTCGGCATTGTGTCGTCATAATTTCGGGGCTAGCCCTGATCGGCCCCGATGATTTAGTAAAAGAAACAGAAAACAAACGAGACAAACGCGGCGAGTGGAAGATAAAAGAGAGAATACGATATACAATGAGCAACCGGGGCAAAATCGGCGTCGCCCCGTCGACGTTCGGCGAAGGCTGAAAAATGAACCATGTCGGGAGAATATGGCTATTGTAGACAGTCTGTGCAACCGATATTGAGGTATTTTTCAAATATTTTTCATTATACCGAAAAAACAACCGGGGCATTGCCCCGGTTGGCCCTATTGACGCGCCGCCACTGGTAAAATAGATCAATTAATCAGATAAAATATTCTCGTTTCACTGTAAATTATTTTTCGTCCATTTTATTTTTGTCACTCTGACATAAAACAAAATAACGACGCCATGAGGCGACGCAGTTCCGATGAAGTCCGGGACACAATGCTTTTCACCAAAATGTCGTGGCATGTTGCTCTTTGACCCCGTATTTCCATGGCGATGACAACGAGGAGAGTTTATTCTGCGGTACCGGTAATTTGCTGTCTTTGCACAGACGGTTTTTGGTGTATTTCGGTGATTTTCCAGGATAAAACCAAGCTGGACGGCAGAACCATGACGAGCTGACGCGCATTACTCGAAGTAATAACAATTTATTATAAATACCATAGAATTCTTCCCACTACAGTCTACAAGACTAGTTGAATCTAATATTTTTTCTCCTAACTGACTATATTGTACATATCGTCGTTGTGTGTTACCGTGTTTTTTGTCATAGTTTCATTTTTATAGCGTATTTCATGTCCGTTATCCTATTATACCGCACCAGTCCTAAACTGCTGTTATAATTGTTAGGGGTGCATATCGCGTATCTGTGTCTTAGGCCAGTGAGGTCTTGAACATGTATCTCCTCTCTTTTTTACTGTTTGATTATTATGCAGATATTGTTACATTTTTGGGGCAAATAAACATACTTACATAATCATATTCATGACAGTTGTTCGTCTTCATTACCTGAACAATATAAATGAAAAATATAAGGTTAAATATGAGTATACCGTTGTATATTGATGAAGTGAGCTAGATATTGAAGAAACAAGTTTGACCTCGGGAATGACCAAACCGAATAATTTGTATTGATATTTGTATTGATTTTTCTGTATTCTATTTTAAATCACATGAAACCCAATGTATATTTGATTATTTGAATTTGAAAAAGTAAAACAGTAGTGTATTTTTGCTTTTCAAAACTTAAATGAAGGCTCTTTCTGTCTTTTGACTATACTGCAAAACTTCGATTGTGATTGCATATTGAACAACCTTGCTCTGCTCTAAAATCATGTGACACTCGTTTCGTCTGCATGGACCAAGAAAATAATTTGTTATATATGACTAACAATAAAGTTTTTGGCGATTACCGGATTGTTTGATTATGTAGTTGTCCGAGTATGAAGTCTTTTAACTACCTAGGTATCACTGTTTGTGACCTTTGAGAGCGAATTTAGTAAATATTTATTACTAGAGAACTATCTGCAAAATGGATATTACAGGAGTTTGTATTGAAGTATTGGATAATTTCTAGTGGGAAATACTATCATCAAGAAAAATAAATCTGTAAATGGGATTCCTGAACTCATCATGGTATGAATATGTCTTCATTATACCTGTTTGAATATACTTGTTGTTTATAGCAATATTCGAAAGCCTAAGATAGTGACATATAGACTAGGACAGGGTGGTCCAAACCCAGATTCATTATATGTGGCCTGCGTCGCATTCGCAGAGTAATTAAAAGTGTTGTTTCATCATAAAATTAATCAGAAAAATGTGTTGACATATTGTTACATCACTAATGTCACTAAATTGACTAGTGTTATGGTTAGCTGAGGCAACTAGCAAAATTGAACGATGTGTTTGGCAGGTTAAATTGTTATCTGGCTTTCTTTCTATCTTTTGGCTAACAATTTCAGCATCATAGAAAACTGGAAATTGAATATGTTTAATTAGCCAAGGTTGGCTATGCCTGATATCGAAATATTATTAATGTTATGGACTAACATTATATTTTGTCTAATGTTATTACCTGACAATACATGTTGCAACCAGTCTAAACAGTATTGCAAAAAATGCTGTTACCTAATTTTTGGTAATCAATCAATCTCCAGTTATTTTTTAAATTAGAGTTTGGAAAAAAAGGCTGACAAATTCAAACAGATTTTTACCTGGACTTGGGGGGTAAATTAAATTAAATATATTAAACATCATTGACTGTGATAGGTGCATACGGCGATTTGAAAGGTCGGCTTATATGCGGAATTTTATACATCCACTATCTCAAAGCTATTTATGGGGTCGGCTCATGTGGCGAGATGTACTTATATGTGAGGAATATACGATACATTTGCTGATGCACTTTTTCCGTTATGATTATAAAGACTTTGAAATATTACACTAAATTTTAATATAGGAATACCTTCGCAGGTTTATTCGGGGTTTTGCATGATTTGGCTTGATAATTGACAAATAATGATGCATGTGTTTGCACAATATGTGTTTGTTTTGTATTGCACTATTTACGACACTATTGTGGCCCGCGAACAATGGAAAAATAATTGTGTGGCTCCCGGATTCGACAACCTTGGACCACCCTGGACTAGGAGTTGAGATATTAGGATGGTGACAGTAAGACAACAGTTTGTGAAATGTTTATTAAAAATAGTAATATTAAGTGCGCCTGTCCAGAATAATTTGTGCAGGGTATATTTCAGTTAATATAGACGTTATTGTCAATGGAAATTCATTAAAACTATAGTCGTAATTTAAGCAGAAACACTTCGGCCGGCCTGCGGGCCATAATTTCCCCCCTATATTGCTGTCATGTATATGAGTAACTTTTGTAACATTTCTCAAGATTTATTCTGCATACTCTTTGGGTCACTAGATACGAGAATGGATCCAAAACCAGCTGATTAAGCTGTGAAGCGAATACTGTCAGCTTCAAGGAATCTTTAAGTTTGCCATTCTGGAATTAGGATAAGCTAGGATAGGATTTACATATTTATCCAGGGGAGAGGAAAGACGGCTTAACCATATGACGAACCACGGCTTTCAGTTACCATTCCGATTAGTTAGTTATTTGTTTCGGAAGCTGGACTTGAGGTGGAGGAAGCCGTAACCGACCAGAGTTTACGTGCACCACAAAACGGTGTAGAGGAGTCCAGCAATCTTTCACACACGACCATCCCCACATGGGATTCGTACCTGCGAACCTCGCAGAGTTATCAGAACTGTGGTGGCGAGCGTATCCTTAAGGCACGATGAGCCACACCACTGCCGAAAACTGTTTCACGAATAATAATCACTTATAATTGTGTATGGACTGCATTACTAGAGCTTGCTAATACTTATTATTGGTTGTTCGGTTTTTTTTCTTTTTTCTTGTTCATGTTACTGTGGAATTGATTTAATTTTACTAGTTTTTGCATTTTTTTCTATTTTATTTGCATAGTATTGTGTCTGGTATATTCGATGTTTTTATGCCTTTTTGGTTAAGGTGGGTGGAACTCAACTATTAAATTTGTCCCTGGGTGCTAGTCTATCTTGGGTATTGGAATATGTAATATTTATTTACCAGCTGCCACATTAATAGTAACTGTACAAGAGCGATCACCGCTCGTAGTTATCTCCCACAGGATTCGAACAAGATAAGCAAAATCATATATGCACTGTCATGCTTTATTGATTCTACTCGGTAGGTTCGAATGCTACCAAACCCGATCGAACTGGAATATTCTGCACAAACCTGGGTGGTATTTTACTTAGTTAGTTTGCTTGGTGGAAACCTTTGTGCACTTTAGTGTTGTCGAATAGGTTTAGATTTCTTCGAAAAACTTACCAGTAGGTTCTCAGGTTCTTCCTTGTCCATATACCTGTTTGAAATAATTTATTTTGAAAAAATTTTGTATGAGGATTTTTTAGTTGTATTACATTTACATGGTATTGTGTCTGTTAGGTTTTAGCACAGTGTTTGGCAAATGCTCGGGTTGCGAGATGTTAGAAATATTTTTAGGGTTGTGCCAATCGAGCCAGAAAGTGCTTACAGAACCTGAGATAGGTGATATTAGTCCGTAAGTGGTTCAGAGTACAAAAAAAGAACTCTGGAACTAGACTTTTAGGATAGAATATGATTTACATATTCATCCTGAGAGAGAGGAAAGTTCTATTCTATGTCGGGTATATGATTAGTTAGTTATTTGTTCACTGAAGCATGGACTCGATGGTGGAGGAAGCCGTAAGCGACCAGCGGTTATGTGAACCACCCTACGGCGGCGATGAGTCCAGCAATCCTCTAGCATATAACCATCCCCGCGTGGGATTCGAACCTGCGAACCCACGCAGGGTAATCAGAGTTGTGGTGGCGAGCGTATTCCTAACGCTTAGCACGATGAGCCACACTGCCACGCCGCTTGTGCTGAGTTAAATGGAGTTTTAAATACTTTACTGCTGGTTGTTATTCTCAGTTCAAATCTCTATCTTGGTCAAAGTTTCAATTCTGGGGTGCAAGCACTTGTGCACTGAGACCTGTGTTCCACCATAATTAGGGCCTTTTCAACAAGAGCCATAATATTTGGCAACGATTTTCATGTGTGGGCAGTCGATCTCGAATGCTTTTCTTTTTGTAAATGGAAAGTTGGGATAATTACGAAATGTAAGCAGTTGGTTAGAGAAAGTGAGATTTACAGAAATATTTGCCTTATTTATCTTTTGTCATTTCGATCATATTTTGGTTTTAGTTTCGAAGCTGTTTTAGTTTGCGATACCCCCCCGAAGTATGTGTACCAGGTTTAGGGTTAGGCCATAATTTTAGGTACAAATACTACGGGAGTCACGTGTCTAGTCTCCGAACTCATAACAAGGCCATAATTTGTTTATGCAACGGCAGGTGATTTTCTTTGGTAAAAGGAAATTGTTCTGGATTAAATACTTAACAAACATTAGGAAGCTGGTTGGAGAAAGTGAGATAACAGAAATATTGTTGGTCACGATTCGTGACTCATGAATGTAACATTTTTACAAAACATACAAACCATCTCAGCTGCAATCAGATGTCTGTGCAACAAATGTAAGAGACAAATTAACCAGGATGGGCTAAATAGGCGCTATAGTTTTCATACAGACATAATGATGCACAGAAATACACATTCTTCAGTTTAAAACAAAAACATTTTTGTCTTTTCAGATCATATTTTGGTCTTGATTTTGAAGCTGTACTTAGAACCTTATTTTCCTTTTAAAGTTTGTCTTTGCTTTCTCAAAACCTTAAAGTGTCACGTAATCGCAATACAGAAATAGTTAAGTAGTATGAAATATGAGTGACCGACTAGAAGATGTAATCAGAGGATGTGTGAGACAATTTGCCTCAACTGTTGATTTCAAAACCTTCGCACAATCTGGGAACGGACTCTCACTCAGTGTGCAAGATGTTACTACGGTCATTGAAAACCACAGATTCTCTGTTGAAGAACAGAAGAAGAAATTGTTCTGGCTTTGGGTTGAAAGAAACCGACCGAATGCAACTGCACAAAGGATAAGGAATCTTGTTACGGGATACCATGCAGCTGAACAACAAGGCGCTGCTGCTCCTATTGACAGACTTGAAGATGTTTTTCAAAGATGTTATTAAACGATTTACATCCAAGGAATTCAAGAAGTTTGCGAGATCAGGGCGGGGATTATCTCTTACTGAGTATGAAGTTGACACTATCGCAGAAAATAATAGATTCTCAGTGGAGGAACGCAACTTAAATTATGTGGAATGGAGACATTCTAAGTATCCAAACACTAATGTGCAGCTGTGATAGAAAGAATACGACAAGTAGTTGATGAATATCATCATGAAGAGAATCAGGCAGAGGAAGAACAAATCATCCATGATCACACATTCTACCGGCTGAAAATGAACAAATCTGTTCAACCAAGGATGGTTGTGGGATCTACATCGGAAATATCTGAAAGTCAGAGCGAGTCTACTTTGCCTGTCAGAATGGATGAATCTTCAGATTAGTCAAAAGAAAAAAAATGGAAAAAGAATTTCCATCGAAGAAATCGAATTTTCGAGATCTGCCAAAGTAATGGAAGATGCAAAACAGTAATTCAGGAGTTTTTGACTGTTGTGACGGATTACACAAAGCAGATGTTGGAATCCAGATTGAAATCTACAAAAACCACACAAAAATGGATGATTTTATATTTCCCAAGGTGACTGAGTTAAGGAAGACTGAATCCAACAAACAGAGTAGTTGCCAATCAGTGGATATAAAAAAGATTCATTATGATAACTCAGTCACCGTGTTGATGTTGCTAGGGACACAGGTTCTGGAAAAACAACATTTTCGATGAAATATGCATTGTCAGCGCTGGAAAAAATTTAAATTTTTCGAATGAAATTAAGATGGTCTATTTTGTGGATGTTTCTATGTTACTAAGAGGATTCGCTCAATTCAACCGCTTTTGATCTTCTATTCGTTCAACAACTTGGTTCAAAACTTCCAAAACACCTTCAAAAGTTGGACAAGAATGGTTTGAACAAAATTCAAAACATATTCTAGCTTGTAGTTGATGGGTTGGACCAGAAGTCTGAGCCTTTTGCAAATGATTATGGAAGAATTGGAGTGGACACTCTAGCGGAAACACATCATTCTTGCTAATATTTTATCCGGCACATGTATCCAGGAATGAAGATTGTCAACGACTCGTTGGAATGTTTATTGGAAGTTGCCTCCAGATCTCAAGGCCACTTGAATCTCACCTTAGGGGGATGGGATGATGAAACACTGAAACTTCTTGCTGAAAAGTTATTTAGTGAAGCAAAAAATATTTGATGATTTGAGACGTGAAGCACCAGAACTTGTTTCAAACCCAATGTTTTTTTCTACTTGGTTCAAGTTTTGAAAGATTCCAGGAAAGTGATGTTGGCACTTTAACAAATCTGATGGTTTCTGTTCTGAAACTTTTTTCAGGATCTCGTCACGGAGGAAATGTCAAACGTCTGTATCAAAACTCATGAAGTTGGCTTTCCATGGAATGATAGAAAATCGATTTGTTTTCACAGCAAGTTATATTGAGTCACTCAACCTGGATATGAATGACATGCGTGGACTTGTTGAGATGGATGCTGACACTCGATTTGTTGAGTATGTTGCAGACGACGATGATATAAAATAAGATTCCCTCATCAAAGTATAGGAGAGATTCTTGCTGCCCTGTATGCCTGCACTCTTGATTTGGATGAATACAAAGTTTATCGAGAATTATTATAAAAACCAGGAATGGAAGTCGTTATAAAACATACTTTTGGAATTATTCTCAACAAATCAACTTCAGAAAAAGCAGCAAAATATCTTCCTGATAACTTGCATATCAAGTCTGAATACCTGATGGGCTACTTGGATAAATTATTGGAAGCAAAAGTCATTTCAGATGAACGAGTCGTGACTTTATTACATGAATGTGGTCCTGATGTGATCAAGAAAGTTTGCTCACAAATAGAAGAGATGGACTATCAAACACTCCAATCTGGAGAACAGCATGCAGTGATGTCTGTTGCCGAGCATAGTCCTTCACTTCATACTTTGAAACTACAGTTATTGGAAATACATCCTGAAAATTATTCTTCTCTGCAACATGTTCTTGGTTCTGTGGAGAATGTTCATGTGGAATCATTCTATCTTATCAATTGTGATTCTGATGCTGAGAATCTTCGAATCCTGAGAGAAGCCGTGATGAAGGGAAACCTTAAGATTGGGTGGAGCCTACAGATAAGTGAAAGTCCAGCACTTGAACCTCCTGGTTATTCTTATCTAATTGGATTGGTTTGTCATGGTGGTGCGGAAAGTTTTGTAATGAGAGGCTGTGGCCTGAATGCAGAGAAAATAAGTAAGATGAATCAAGCAGTCATTGAATATGGTGTCGAGTTGTTTTCATTGGATATTGGTGATAATCCTAACATGGATGCAGAAGCATTTCAACAATTGCCTCAATTATTAGGGAATGCAAAGACTGAAGATCTCACACTGAGTGACTGTGGCCTGAATGCAGAGAAAATAAGTAAGATGAATCAAGCAGTCATTGAATATGGTGTCAAGTTGTTTTCATTGGATATTGGTGATAATCCTAACATGGATGCAGAAGCATTTCAACAACTGGCAAAGTTGCTGAAAAATACTGAGGGAAAGGATCTGTGGGCACAGTATTGCACTCCAACAATTGAGCAGTTATCAGCTCTTTGTTCAAATTTAGAAAATGAAGATGTCGTGTTGTCTATCTTAAGCCTGCGTAGACCAACTACAGAATCCCTCACTGATGATGAACTGATGATTGTTTCTAGATTGGTTCAGAGGGTGGGAGGGCTCATGTTCTTTTGTCAAGAGTTGCCCGAGTCAAAGAGGGAATTTCTGATTAAGGAAACTGTGAGACTTTGTCCAAGTGCAAAGATAAATAGTGAAATGGGTTTCTGTATAATAATCCAATCTTATCCCATTGGAATTTGAAATATATTTAAAAATTCTGAACAAGCACAGCAAGCATGAGTTTCCAAGCATGAAGCATCCAAAGATACTTCACAAATATCCAACCCATTCCTGATTAACCCAGAAACAAAGAATACTGTCCTTTGGGGTGCGAAATACAAAAAATATAGGTTGGAGTTTCCAATTAAACTTACCGTATTATTCAAACCACATAATACTGTTGAATACCAGGCAATTCTGCATTTCATTTGTGAGGCCTGCACTTTAAATCAAGGAATCGGACTAATATTATTACTGATATATTCATTCTGGAATAGTGCGATAATTAGACTTAAATGAAGCTTCTTATTCTACATATTTTGACTCTGACCTAATAGAACTGTCACTTGGACATGCATTCCTTGAATTAAAGTGAGAGTGAGTGCATGTTCTTAGATTGAATTGAGTCATATGTTCTTTATACTGTTTAATAATTTTCATGCTAATTTATAATCTCCAACTATTTGTATTAAATTTTGTATTTCAAACATGTAATAGATAATTACTTACTGTTACAAATGAAAATTTTGTATTAATTCTGAGAAGAGATATATTTTGACTCTGATTGTTAAAGAGCATACTTTCTGACATAATATATTATACCCTTAAATTGAACTTAGATTCTTGACTCATGGTGTGTTTCATGTGTATTTATTCAGTATATCCCGACTCTCACTCAATAGAACATCCACTTGGATAGTGAGGTCTTAAATTAAACGAGTCATATGTTATTAATTAGCGTTTTAATATATTTTCAGTGTGTGTTTATAATCTTCAACTATTTTCATTACATTTTTATTTCTAAACATGTATATTGCTTACTGTTGTATTCTTACTGTTTCCCAAGCATGATAATGTTTCAAACGTATATTAATTTTGAAAGAGAAAGCAGATAATATTATAAATATTTCAATTTTTTGATGATTGTTATTATTCGATATATTTGACAAGCATATCCATAAATAAACTGAGAATTATACATTCTTTAAATAGTGTGACAATAGTGTGTGTTTATAATCTCCCATATTTTTATTAAGTAGGTTTTGTAATTGTTATGCAACTGTTTTATGAGGTAAAATTAAATTTATCATCATTTTTCTGTAATACTTTTTGATCCCTAATGAAACCAATATGTCACAATTCTATTTCTAACCACTGTTCTTTGTTGCTGAAGCATATTCCCCATATTCGTGATGCCACATAACTCTTGTATAATTTAACATATTCTATACATTTTTATTGCTGTAAGATATGCCTAATCTGTGGTGTTCTTTGTGATTTTAGCCTTAGCTTAATGTAGGCGATAATATATTGAGCCATGTTTCTACAAGAGCATTTTGGGATTCATAACTCATATAGAGTTGTAACCTGGATATACTGGGAGTAGCTGTACCTGGATATGCTGAGCTTATTGAGAGTAGCTGAACAGTCCAGTGAATGAAAACAGTAAGTCTTGAATGGTTTTTATATTTAATTTTTTGATGAATTTCCAAATTTTCTTTGAATTGAAACTGGTTTCGTAAACAGGTAAAAACATAGTAAATGCTCGTAGAGGGAGAATGTTCAATAAGTGGTCACATTTGGGCACAAAACTCTGTATTTCAAATATTATTTAATTTGGAGGTGTTTTTCTGGAGGCAATATCGTTTTTCCTTTTTTCTGCTCAGCCATATATATTTAAGGGTCTATTCGATATTGTGGAAATGGCATAATACGAATGTTGTCCTATTTGATATTGGCTCAGCGTAAAATAGAAATAAAACTGCACTTAATAATAACTAGGGCTGTTCAAAATCGAATCTTTTTTTGATTCGAATCGAATATTTTTCTGGAATCGAACCGAATAATCGAATATTATTGCGCAATCCCATATTTGTCTCTATTGTACAATAAAAACTTCCTCTTCGATATTGTGATAACTTATTTGCAGTTATATCTAAATTATTGCTAATATTTTGCATAACTATGTTTCCAGAGTTATAAAAGGAGATCACAAGCCTCCTTGAACTAGTCAAAAAATTAGGGTTTCGAAAACTATCAAGTTTTAAGAGTTGGAAATTGCACAGACTCTTTTAATAGATTCAGTTTCAATAGGGCAATGAAAGACCGTAGATACCTATTATTATTAGTATTATTATGTAAGATTTTTTATGTAATTTTCAGTAAAATGATAAACAACTATTAATATAGATATAACTGTAGCCCAAAAAAATTAAAATTGAATTTTGGGAACTCACAAATTCAGATCTAGTTTGATGACATTAATTTGTTGATGACCATATTATTGCTGTAATTAATAAATGGATGATCAAAGTATTGCCATTTGAAGAAATTCTATTGAAAAAAGGGATTGGACCTCCAAAACGTGTTTCAGTCCTGTACCATGTTCCTATGATTACTGACTCAACAGCTACAAATCGATTCTAATTTATAGAACTGTCCGTTTTTGCTGACACTAAATTTGCCTTTTTCCTCCTTGTGTTCTCTCAAAAAACTTACTTTTGAATAAAAAATCCTTCTCAAATTTGAAATTCATCCTCACTCTCACTGTCAAACTGCTGTCCCTTTAGTGCGATCAGAGTTATGCGTGTATAAACCGCTCTTAGCTTGGCAACTTTTTATTTTGAGTTTTTGAATCGGCTTATTTGCGATGATATACAGTAATACGCTTTTGACCTCAAACAAGGCTGGGAGTAATTTCCTTCGTCTCCTCAGCATTATTTAAATGTCCATAACTAATGATCATGGCAAACTAAAAACACAATCTCTCAATTTTTTTAATCACTCATATGAAAATGAAAAGGAATTATTTAGTGCTTGTAACAGGAGCTAATTTTTTATCTCCCCCCCCCCCCTTCCCCCACATAAATAAAATTTCTTTCCTGCTCAGAAGATCTCGCCAGACATGCTGGAGGATGACAACTTCATTGACCTTATCACAAGACTTCAAGGTCGTAGGATGGACGATCAACGATGTGAAATGAGAGACGACCAATATGAGTTACCTGCGTTTTTAAGACCTAACCCTCCAGACCCTCCCTCAAATCATCACCCGGCAGAGAATGGGGCAATGGGGGGATGATAACCCATTGGAAATGATGGGGGTGAGTGTTCTTTTAATATTTTTTTTGAAAAACTGAGAAACAGTCATTTTCGTGGGCATGGTCACAACAACATTGCTATCGATGATAAATTAAGCACAGTCAGTTTTATGAATATACCTGGTCAGTGTTTTGTTACTATGCTGTTCTTTTTTTCATGTTGGTATAGTTGTTAATTGTTTTGAAATTTTCAGTGGTTAAAGGTTGTATTTTTCACTAAGCGGATATTTTATTTCTTCCAAAAACTCTCTGGGATTCGTTTTCATTATGCCATTTTGAGAGGTCATGTCGTCGAAATTAATATTTACGCACCTTGTTGGGGTTCTGCATCACATTTGTTACATCCTGGTGGTCAGTCGAAGTCGTGAAGACTGCAGTGCCGGTATTTTTTGCTAGAATGCTATGACTTGTATTTGTTCCTGAATTTTTCTGTGAGATTTGATATTTCATGCAAAATGCGCTATAGTTTTTATTTATGGGAACATGTTTTTATGACATCGTGATGACTGCCTTCCTCGTTTTATGACATCGTGACAGCGGGTAACATAGTATACTGTGACAGATTGCTACACTCGTACTACTTTGTTTATGTCTTCGTGTCCATATATCTGAGCATCGTTCTCTTATTCTCTTAGACGGTCAACATCAGCAAATTTCAACAATGATGAATAATATGTTAGCAAACTTGCAATCAAAACGCATGGATGAGCAAAGGGTGAGTCTCTCTGGACTTCCTGGGTTAAGGGTCAACGGCGAAGGAGTCATCAATCTGCAACAACCAGATGGCGCTGCAGCTCCACTACCAGGTATAGTGTTTTTCATACAATATATATTTATTATATATTTCCGCATAGCCTGTCCTATTTGGTGAGGTGGTGGGCGTGGGAGACTAACATGATATGCAATTGGATTTACCATGGGATCCCCTTATATCAAAAACACCAATATCTATTATGAAGTCAAATATTTCGGTGTTGGACGTTCCAACATGATAAAATGCAAGAAATTCAATGACCCTCCTGCTCTTGAAGTTCTTTTACAAACTTTTTAATCATTGCTTCATGTTGCACAATGCAATCCTTATGCTCATATACACACTACCCACAAGACTTCGGTTTTTATTCCTAATAGTTGCTAAATCAAAACATACGAAAAGGTTTCAGGAAATTGACACACATAAATGCGTCCACTCATACACAATAAACTTTCACAAGGAGTGTTTTGCAGGATAGGTCTCAGTTTAAGTCTCATGCTGTGACCAGTAGGCCAGTGGTTCCCAACTTATGACGCATGGAGATCTTACAGGTTGTTCCACTCCAGTTCTGGTGGGGTTGATTTTGAGTTATTTAAAGCCGTTCTCGAATACACTTCTGGCTCAGCCTGGCCTTGTACTCGACACTATGTTCTCACGCTATGCCCTAACTAACGATTTTCATCCAAAGTCTAAGAAATGACCACTTGTTGCATAACTTTTGATGAAGTTTGGTAATCGAGTAACACTTGGCATTTCAGAGGTTGCCTCTAACCTCAGTCAGTTATTTTTGAGGGAGTGAGAGTGACCTTTTTTAGAGAAATTTCCTTAAAAAAGCTTTTTAAAGTGGCTTTCATTCTTCCTTTTCAGTGGTTCTTCGACCAAGACTGGAAAACGGTGGAATACCATGAAATGAAAACAGACATCCACTCGATGACACATTTTTTAACGCTCTCATGAGATGCCAGGTGAGTGTTTTGTGAGGAGTTTTTTTCAATTTCACTCTGACAAAGACGTGACGTGAGAGCAGTCTACTATACTCATCAGTAGCACTACCATTTCTAATCAATTAATAAATTATTAGGTATTTCTGTAGTATGTGTATCAGGTTACGGTTAGGCCATAAATTTATTCCAATTTTCTTTATTTTAGTTCTATTACGAGTTCGGGGACTAGCCAAGTTATGGAATTAAGGATTAACCCTAACCTGGTACACATACTACGTTCCGGTGTCCGCCATCTTGGTTTACCAATTATTCGCATCGGTTTAGACAGCCGCCATCTTGTTTTTGTCCGCCCGCAGGTCGAGATGAATCCCTCGTGTTTTTTCATTTATGTCAAATTTTTAAAATGCAATTCTGTCATATAAGTGAGTTATTGATGAAACATATTTCCTATTGTGTGTGAACTGTTCGAGTGATAGATTACGTGTTTTCAGTTATGTGGACCCATAACAATATAACAGCCACATACAACTACATGTATTCCAAGTATTCGAGATTCGAAAAAATATTTGATTTGATTCTGAAATCATCAGATATTCGAAAATGCCCAGTTCTACTCATGAGTGAGTGCAAGTCACCTTGATTTGAGCAAAAAAAAAAAATAGGTACGATACTCTTGTAGTGTGTGAACCAAGATGGCGGACACTGGAACGTAGTATGTGTACCGGTTTAGGATTAGGCCATAATATCAGATACAGATCTAAAATAAGGAAAATTGGAATAAAAATATGGCCTAACCCTAACCTGGTACACTTACTACGTTCCGGTGTTGGCCATCTTGGTTCACATACTACGGGAGTACCCAAGAATCTATTCCATAAGGCTACAATTTTTGATCAGAACCTGATCAAAATGAATATTTAGACCTAATTTATTTGTTTGTTCCAGAGCACGAGGTTAAATGACCAGCGCTCGTCACCTCCCATATTCGACGCTCCGGTGCTGCTAACGCCCACTATCCCAGACGAAGATTGATTGTTCGAATGCAATCGTCAAGAATCGAGGACCAGCGCTGCCGTTTTGGTCCCAAATGGGAATCCCCTCCTAATGTGGACCCCGATAATGACGACATATCACAGTAAATGTGGGACACATTTCGATGCCCACTGTGGCACTAAATGGTTGTTGTAAACTTGTTCTGTGGCATTTTTGTGATGCCTTGCAATGTTTTTTACTCAGTGGCATCAGATATGTGCCATGCCACACCTCATACCTTGCTGTGTTTTATTACATGAGAGCCATGGCACCTACCAAACGGCATCGAATAGCCACTATTGTTTTGCTCATTGTGTTTTGAAAAACAATGACGTTTTATAAAATTTGTGGCATCAAAAGTGTACTAATGCCATGTAACATGGTTCCTGTGTTTCAGGCAGTGGCATCAAAACAAACCATGCCACCTACTAGCGAGGCATGGAGAGAATTATTTTCATTTTCACACTGAGGCATTCAATAATGCCTTGAAATCAATTTGATGCCCCATTTAAATGCCATGCTGCCGTAGTAAATATCATCCAACTATGGGTTTAGGGATTGACCTCCCATTTTCTTTGTCATGGTTAAGATGCCACTAACTTCCTGTGCCACCATTGAAGATGTTTTTGCTGCCATGTAGTAATTTTATTTCTAATTATGTCACGCTTAAGCTAACATTGTGCAGTTGTAGAAATGAAATATTAATTATGCATCATAAATACAGTGCTTGAAATAAGCTGTTAATTGTGAAGTAACCAACTACGGTCAGGTCTGTGAAGTAGGAAGAAATTTACGCACTGACTTGAAAAATAATTCGTATGTATGTATAGTTATTAGCTTTGAAATTTGAAAGCGCCCGCATAATTAATTAAAAATTAACAAGGCCTTAACTGGCCTAAGACACAGTTGTCTGACATCTATTCTTCACTAACGGAACAACGGTTAAAGACTACCAAGTTGAAATGGGACAATACACATAGAAATATGGAAGTAAAAACTCAAGCGCAGTGGTTCCCAAGTGGGAGCCCCGTAACCCCCCAAAGGGGCCACAAAGCAATTGTAGGGGGGCCACAACGTTAGGCTCAAATCTGATCTTCTTTTAATATCAATAAAACTAAAATCGCAAAAAATTTTGATACATTTAATATCATGAAAAAAAAAACTTGCCAAAGTCCGAAAATTTAGGATATGCTCCCATACACAAACTCTGAAAGAAAAATAATTTTGGACTACAAAAACTTCTGGCATATTTAGGCCTCAAAGCGCTCCGAATATCGAATGATTCGAATATCTAATTCCAGACCCATAAAGTTGAGGGTTTCAAAATATCGATGAAATCGTGTCAAACTCTCACCCTACAGGCTGGCCTTCATTACTAACATCGGTGAAAAAATTTGATAATCGAAACTTACAACTCTTCTACACATTAGCTGCTTTAATAATTTTTTATTTCAACTTTGTGTCTGTTTATTAAGTTTAGTTAATTTCAGTACGATTTCTTTGAATAATCATTGAGGTGTGACTGGTCAGAATAATCTAATGTTAATGTAATGGTGTCAGTGCTGCTATTTTTAAGCTTCAGTACAATTTCTTTCAGTATAACCATTGAGGCGTGTCTGGTCAGAATTATCTAATGCTAGTATAAAGGTGTCAGTGCTGCTATTTTCAAACTCCTTTATTTTTGATGTTGAATCACACTGAAGTTAACTTGACCTCTTTTTCAACTGCTACAAAGTTTTTTAATGTGAATATTGTTTCAAATTTCATTTTCTATGATCGTAATTTTCAAAAATCCGAATCTGGAAAAATGTAGTAATTCACCTTTCTCATACCTGATTTAAGACCAGGGCTTCGGAGCCGGTGAAATTTATAATCGACTGCCGACTTTGTTGGAAAAAATTTTTCATTCCGGCTGATAGTAGGGAAAATTAAATCTTGATTATGAAACTCTGGCATCTGCAAGTTTCCTTAATTGTTTATTTAAAACGGTGAGGTAAAGCATACCCTCTAAAAATGGCTCGGAACGATAATTTTTTTCGTGTGTGTGTGTGCACTCTTATCGTGAAATCGTTAGTTTGAGTACCAACTTCTCATTCACCGCTATGTTTCTTTATCATAGATGTGAGATAGCTGTGGCAATACAGTGGTTGCCTTTAAGTTCACTACAAATGAGTCTACGTTGCTTCTGAGTGAGTGTAAACACCTTGCTTTGAGCAAATTATTTCTCAGCCAAGTCGCTTCTGTACCGGGTCAAGGTTGATGTTTAATTAATTCAACTTTTTTCATTTTCTTCTTGTTTTATTAACACTGTACATTCATTTTGAACTAATTTTTTCCTGTTTTTTTTTCTTTTTCTTATTTTTATTCTTTTTCGAGTGAATTCTGTTAGGAAAAAAGGGTGGCGTTCTCTTCAATGCATAATTTGCAATTCCGATGTTCAGAAACATTTTTCCACAAATTATTGGGCGTTCCAGAAGTATATTTACCAATATGGAGGTATCTAATTTTGTTCGCCTATTTTACATCAAGTTGTGTAAAGGGAATGAAACCTATGGGCAGGGGGTATATTCACTTGACTAATACAAACAGTTTCCGGGACTCTTAATAGAACTAAAATAAGGAAAATTGGAATAAAATTATGGCCTAACTCTGACCTGGTACACATACTATATAATAAAAATTATGAATGAATAGCCCTGGTTTTTGTAGCAAGATAACTCTTTATAACTAAATTTTGTTTTAATCATGGTTTTTCTGCAAAAGAATAGGTTGCATAGAGCCCCATATTATGATCAGCACTAGTGATTGTAGCAAGATTGTCCCCTTTTTGATAAAATTATGTTTTAATAATTATTACTTTTGAGTTCTGACATTAGAGTAGATGTTGCGACTCCGAGGAGGTTCGAGTTTGATGGAAAGGATGCAAAACGGTTCTTTCAATGCTAAAGGTTGCTGACCCGTGCACTAGGCCATTATGCTGATAGTATTTATAGATTAGTATTAAATCATGATTTCTGGTATTTTTCAGAATTTTTTCTTTTTTTCGCTAAATTTATTATTCCTAATCATGTTTGTAAATACTATGTTTCTAATTAAAAATGTTATCAACTATTTTGTTAAAAATCGCTTTCCCTGGTTGCGGTAATCACACATAAGAGACCACCACTCAGCCCCAATAGTAGTTACCCTGGCGCAGCAGTTCCTAACAAGGGGCCGTCGCCGTTAAATGCAGAACAGATTTTACTTGTTCCTTGACAAGAAAACTTCCTAGTTTCGTTGCTTGATAAGGTTGTTTCACAGGGTCTAATCACTTTATTGAGAATGAATTGTTTGAAACTAAAGGGATTTGGAATCTACCAATCATAATAACACTCTAAATACCACTGGGCCATGAGGCTTAGAAACCTTTGGAAGGGGGGCCACAAGCCACTTGTGCAAAACTTTGACTTTATCCATTTTTAGGGCGTTATTGCTTTGAACGAGAATCCAGTAAAGCAAAACCCCACTTATTCTCCCGGTTCGATATTGCCTGCCCAGTTTCTTATACACTTGTCAGGGTGGCTAACATGTGGTTTGAACCTGGGATCTCTAACTTGTGTCCAGCCAATACTGCCAGTTGCCACATCTTTTGCTGTGATTATCAAATTTTTTATGTGTTCGCAACTTTTATTGTTTTCCTTACTGAAGGTTTGGCAAGTTTCTGTATGTGCCAGCGCAAATTTACAACAATTAAAGCAAAATGCGGTAGATATACAGGTTGATTGATTTGTTTTTTGAAGGGGAAGTTCTGGAACAAGTCGGGAATTTAGATTTCTAATTGTTAACTTGACAAAGCTTTCTAAATTGACAGTTACAGGAGGTTTGCATATGCCGAGGTATTTGGATCAAAAATTTGATTTTTCTGGAGCCCAGAGCCGGAGTCGAAAAATTTCTTTCTGGAAGTCTGAGTTGAATTGATCTATACAGACGCCTAAGATGATACTTAGATCTTCTGACATTGGTTCCCAAAGTTGATTGACCAGGGCCAAAATTAAAAGGGGATGGATACTTATTTCAACGAGCCATATTAAATCGTTCCGGACCTCGGTTTGAGAGCGACTGTTCTAATCCTTTGGAAAAATTATCTCAATCTCATGACAAACTAGCAGACTTTTGCTTGGACATTGTAACCAGGTGACAGATTCGTAGACTGTACCAGTAGTCTGTCGCACAATCCCGGTCATGATTCTGAAATATATAAATGAGCAGAAAGTTGTGGCTTGTTATATAATCGAGCCATCTCTGTTTACCCTACGTGATTTCGCACCTCGTGTGGGATGCTGCTTCTCTCTGCCACTTACTGGCTAACAAATTTAATCTCAACAACTTCCCTCTCTTGCACGATAAATACAAAAACGCTATCATGCCATCCCATTGACAACTCTTTTGAAACTCAAGTTTAATTTAAAATACAAGTATTAAATCAGTAAGTGCGGTGAACGTTTTACAATTGACAATCAGAAAATAAAAAAGATGTATCCACAGGTCATCTGTTAGAATATGGGGCTTATAGATTTTTCACTGTGTAGACTTTTTCGACCCTAAAGTCCCTTAAGACGGTTTGTATTATGATTTTCGAACACCTATGGGGTCGTTATTATGAATACATAAAAATATGAATTGTAGACTTGAGGAGTTAAAAAATGAGACTACGGCTCCAGTGAAAACTCAGGTACTGAAGTATGTGAACCAAGGTGGCGGACATCAGAACGTACCAGTTTAGGCCATAATTTTATTCCAATTTTCTATATTCGTTCGGGGACTAGCCAAATGACTCCCATAGTATTTGTGCCTGAGATTATGGCCTAACCCTAACTTGGTACACATACTACGTTCTGGTGTCCGTCATCTTGGTTCACATACTTCGGCAGTACCAACTCTCGTGCCTGGTTATAATGCTATCGCCCTATTTTTACAAGCGGCCACCGGCATCTAATGATATGGTTGGAACAACTTCTTATTTGGAAAAATGGTGAACGTAAGAAATTCTCTCATGTGCAAATCAATACCTGGGTGAAGTGGAACAAGATTCAAACTAGAAATGTGCAATCAGCGCTTAAACCAAAAAATTTGAAATATTTGTACGTATGAAAACATTTTCTCACAGCTTTTTGAACTGATCGTAATGACATGAACTGCCCATGTCTTGCCTCAACCAGTGGGTACTCCCGTAGTATGAGTACCAGGTTAGGGTTAGGCTATAATTTTATTTTGATTTTCCTTATTTTAGTTCTATTACGAGTTCGGGGACTGTCTGTGTTAGCCAAGTGAATTTACCCCATGCCCATAGGTTTCAGTCCTTTTGCACAACTTGATGTAAAGTTAGGTTAGGAACAAAATTAGTTACCCCCATATTAGTACACACACTTCTGGAGTGCCAATCAGTGTATATGAGCGATGAATTCAAACTATAATATGGCCTTGCTTTGAGCAAATTATTTAAAATAAATATATATGTATAAAAGTTAAAAGGATGAGACTATTGTGTCATGTGGGTGGTCCTGGCAGATCAGAAGAATGCTGGCTGTGATCTGTAAAAAGGAAAAGAAACTCGTTGAATATTTGTCATTCATTGCAAGGGTTGCATGCTGTGGGTTAAAAGTCTATAGTCTATAAAGACTGACTAACATATCCCATACCCAACAAGGACTGATAACACTTTGTTTCAACCGTTTTAGGTTCAAGATACCACCAATTGTTATGTCATTATCACAGTTTGAGTATATGTATAGTCATAACAGTGTAATTATATCTGTATCTTGATTATACGAACCAGTATCAACAGCAGCCTCTTGCGGGCTCTCCCCTCTCAAAATAATTTAGAACTTACCGTGATCATTACAATCATGTTGTTTCGATAGTTTCTTCTGCGCTCGCTCTTTCTTCGTTTTCTTCTCGTAAGCATTGTCATCACTATCGCTAGAATTATCATCTGACGACGAGTCTTCCCCAAACATCCGAGGTTTTTCATAAATACAACAACCTGTATGTAATATTTGAAAGTCTCAGTATTCTTGTGTTAGTTATTATTAAAAACTGATCCTACACAGAACAAATACAAGTGGCATAAATATACAAAACATGGGGAATGTAATATCTTCAACTCAGCATGATAAACATCTTTATCAGATTATTTTAACGTTTATTGAAACTTCAATGGCTGTGGTGTTTCTAATCTGGTCACTCTTGCTACAGTTACCACTTGTTTGCTCCGAGATGAATCTAGATTACTTCTAGCTGAGTGTGCATAATGGCCATACATAATTTTATGTGAGTTCCCTTGGCTTTTATTTTAGTGTTTCCCTGTCATTTTGCTTAGATATTAATCTACTTCTGAGCAGAGACCTACTATAATCGAGGTGTAGTCAAAAAATAATTTTCTCACATTTGGAAGATTTCTTTCCCATGTGTTCATTGTCAATCGTTTCCTCTGTCCATCGAACAGTTTGCTCAGACTGAGGTTTGCGAAGTTTCAAAACGATGCTCGGGCTCTATGGCTCCTGGATAAAAAAAAATTGAACTGTCGTGTCGTTGGTTCAATAAAACAAACTCTGTTTGTTTCTGAAACGAGGGCACAACTGCAGATTGTGTCTTGCTTGTCTCAAAAATAATTTAAACCAATCGTGTCGGCCACCACATGATCTAAATTGTGTTTCTTTGCTGAAAACTCTCGAATGCAAAAGTAAAATTGTTTTACTTCGGTAAATCGGATCACTTTCTCAGAGGTATCAAATGGTGACGATTCAAATTGTGCTTCCTTTTGGTTTATTGTAGCGATATGGAGGCCCAGATTGTCTCATGAATGAGGGGTTGCACTCACTGTCATAATTGTTGTCTTTTAATGTGGGGGCTATTCTTGAAATCAAAGAACTGTGCCGTACTGTACACCATAATTATAAAAAATCTACCCCTTCACCTGTGAGGTTGTTGTGGTCAATGTTTCTTCGCTTTGTGTTGTCCTCACTACCGTTGCCATTATTGCTGTTTATGTCAGGAAATATTCCACTTTTTTCGAGGCAAATTTTTGGAAGCAGTTGGACATATGACCCCAAAACGAACCTTTTTGAATGAGGTACAAATGACTTAATATAAGCAAAATTATATACCCTTAAAGCTGTAAAGTAAAACCAGTTCACTATTCAGCCATTGTTTGTCCAATTCTAGTTGGCCTGGCTTAACAATTTTTGCATTTGTAATTCTAACCCCCACCTGACTATGTCACCAAAAAATTACGTCACTACGATGTCACAGTGGCCTGATAAAGACGGATGATCGTCCAAAACCCCACAGGGGGGGTGACGCCGGGGCCACGGCCCATTTAATTGGGCCATGGCCCATCAAGCTATGGGCCGCGGCCCCATCAGGAAAAATACAATCATCTTACCAAAATTTTACAAAATTGTCAATAGTCGAATCAAAAAAAAAATCACGGTATGCCACAAATTTTTTTTCTTACGATAAGCATTCATATCAAAATAAAGCAAAATACCAAGCTACAGAAAAGGATACTCTTGTAGTATGTGTACCAGGTTAGGTTAGGACAAAATTCTGTTCAGATTTTTCACATTATAATTCTATTATGAGTTCGGGGACTGTCTGTGTTAGCCAAGTGAATAGGATTTACATATTTATCCTGGGGGAGAGGAAAGCCAATAAGACGGCTTATCCATATGGCGAACCACGGCCTCTCGTCCGGTTACCATTCCAAGTCGGGTATGGGATTAGTTAGTTATACTGTATTGTTTGTTTTCAGAAGCATGGACTTGGTGGTGAAGGAAGCCGTAACAACTTGCACAACTTGATGGGCCGTGGCCCATAGCCTGATGGGCCAAGGCCCAATTCGATGGGTCGTAGAGGAGTCACCACTTCCACTCCCAAAACGCGCAGACGATCACCCGGAATCGAGCAAGTTATTTCTCTCGTTTTCTCGTGTAACGATCTCGATATGAGAGAGACCGCTGGTGTTAGTGAGTTCGTTATCATCGACGCAGATCGCATTTTGGACTATCGTAAGTATACTTTGGCAAGCTCTATTAATCAATCAACTTTATTTTGGTCAATCTGACATAAAGCAAAACAACACCAAACAGACAAACAAAATGCAGAGGACATGGAGAACGAGCATAACTTAAGAAGAAAGTTAAAAACATTCAAGTAGCCTAGCCACCTGTTCACCAAAAACAGTCAAAGAACACAATAAAATAAACATACGCGACGGTCTTACTGCTTACTGAATACAGCGAAAAACAGAGGGAAACTGCGCAAAGCAGAAAAAAATCTGCAATGAGTTGGGGCACCTATTTATTTTTTATTTTTTGAGTTGGGGACCACGGCAGCAAATTAAAAACACAAACCAAGGCATGTAGGCTGTAATGGCGGGCATGCCCCTGCTGGTGACAAATTGTCGCGGACCATGGTGTGTCCGCGTTATATTGTGTCTATAGACTGTGATGTTGACCCTTAGTTAATGCAGTTTTGTCGGATTTGGACTCCGACCACTCACTACATGTGAGGCAAAAACTGTCTTTCGGTCTCTCTTTCTCCGGCTGCCGCGCTGGCGGTCGGGTGCGTTTTCAGTTCACTAGTTATGTTTTGTTTAATCTGTTTGAGTTATATATTCTGTTTGACTGTTGTATATGCTTTGGAGTTGCCGTAGAATAAACAATCAATCCGGAACCTTCGAGTCTTCTGATTCATCTACAACCACGGTAGCAACATATCCGTACCGTGACAACATATTATTATATGTTCCCGACATAGTACAAATATTCTCAAACTTGGTTCGAAATGACTTCACAATATGTTTTTTTTAAATGTCTCATCTAAAAGTGGGGCACCTAATCGAAAAGTACAGAATTTTGGGTTTAAAATGACGATATTTATTAATTTTGATGTGAAATTCCTGTTCGGCTATGTTTGACAATATATTATTATATGTTCCCAACATACAAATTTCATAAAACTTGGATTAGGATGACTTCATTATAAGTTTTTTTTTTATATCACCTTCAAAAATCTGCCCGGCCATCGGAAATTACAGATAAGTTTTGTGTAAATTCGAGTAATTCCGAGCGTTTAATGTCATTGTTCCGAATTGATCAAAATGTCGCCGTAAATCGGGCATGTGCTTTGCGACTAGATTTCCTTTTTCTGTCGCGGCATTTAAGTGCCATGTTAAATCGTTTTTGGCAACGCTATTTTACCGTTCCGAAAACGAGAGAGATGTCTGCTAGGGTAACTTTGGTTATTCGCCAATGGCGAGGGAGCTAACTTCTGGAATGAGTTCTCACTATTACGTCATCTAAGGCCGTTTCCGAACCTGGGTCGATTTTCGTTGAAGCGGTTTGTAAAAATTTTTATGTAGAAAACTAAGTCCACTTTATGCAAGCCGTAAACGTTAAAAATCTTAAAAATAAATAGAATCAAATTTTCCACAAAAATGTTCGCTATATAATGTTATATAATGGCTCTGATATTTTAGTGGGGTAATGTATTTATTTTGACGTAAAAAGTCGCAACCGCGAGTTATGTTGGACACAATTAAATTAATAATAAGGACATTTTAGATTCTCGTAGTTGTCATGGATTGAATATTTTACATGACAGAAAAAGCATTATGGACCTTTCCCCGACCTTTGAACCCCGGAAAATTCTTCCTATACTATTACCATTGCAAAATTTTTGGGGCTATTTTAGGAGTGCTTTTGCGAGTTAGCGCCTGTAAAATGGGTATGTGTTTCAAACCATCATTATGATTCATCGCATACAACAATCTGTTTTTTTAAAAGTACCGGTAAAGAATTCCAGGATAGTCTATCACAGCTATTTCTACACTATTTTTTCATTACTGCAATTAAATTAAAACTCCTAGGAAGACTCCTAAACTCCTAGAGTAATCACTGAATTATCTGATTTTTGTTGAAGTTTCCGAAACACAACCGAAAACTAACGAATAGAGTTCAAAAACGCGAAAACGAGGTAATGTTTACAGCCACGCTTGAAAATCTGTCTGAGTGAGAAAAGTGTCTGAGCGGATGCGAAAAGGGGGCATTGTTACGTCACTTTTTACATCTTGCTGATTGGCCAATGTCACGAGGTAAACAAGGAAGTCGATGCTCGGGGAAAGGTCCATACACTGAAAAGGCGGCTCTTTTCATGAGCGCGTAAACGTGGCGACTTACAGACGGCCCTGGGAATTTCCGATTCGGAAACCCCCTTTTGAAAATCCCGGCTAAAATATTTTGTATCAGTTGTGCATTTGAGCAAATTTATATGTGTTCTATGGAATTCGCTTTTTGTGTGCGATGAAGTCATCAAAAATTGCGTCCGGTTGTGGTTCCGCTTTTGTGCTAGTCTACAGTGACAGATTGCATACCGGTACCTGTACTACAGTATTCTGTTTCGGCTTTTATGTTCATATACTGAATATATATGAGCCTCGCTCTCTTGTTGAATGGCTAAGAGGCAGCCGAGATGCGTGGTTAGGGTAACATCGTTTCACTTGGCAGCACGCTCTGGTGTTAGAGTACCGGTACCGCAGACTTTCTGACTAGAATTTTTTGTCGACTACTGAATTGTTCGCTTATGGAGTCTTTCAAGAATGAGGTACCGTATCACTGTAACTCTGAATCATGGAAAAAGTAAGCTCTTTTTGAAATCTGTAATGCTCGTTATTGGAAAATTATTTGCAAACAAGGATATTACAGGAGTTTGTAGGTGGGAGTATTGGATAATTTCATGTAGGACAGTAGGAATTACTTTCATCGGGAAGAGTAAATTGGATCCTTCATTTTCATGGTATTGATATCTCGGGTCTCGTGAAGCAAAGGCCATAACTGCTGTGATGTGAAAATGAACGCTGTAAGTGCTCAAATAACGCCAGACAAAAATGTAACCCAGATTTTCATTTTGTTCTAAAAATAAAAGCCTGTCTTGTGCGAACACACTACGCTGAACGCATGGGACAAATGCGAAGCGGACAACTCGACTCACTTTCGAAGGTTACGTTTTAAGACAATACCGGTGTAATTTCGATCTTTTTACATTAAAATTTCACATCACATTTTTGTAGGGTGGTATTTGAGAATTTAGGGTGTTCATTTCACATCACATTTTTGTTAGGCATTTTTTAAGCAGTTACGGCGTTTACTTCACTAGACCCGATATCTCTTTATCATGCCTGTTTGAATATACTTGTTGTTTATAGCAATATTTTGAAAGTCCAAAATAGTGTCAAATAAACTGATAGTTGAGGTATTAGGATATACAGACTTTTCACCCCACAAGGTGACGTAAGATGACGGTTTGAGTTTTCTTTTATTCACATTTGGAATTGTTTATTAAAGTTTATAGGGCATTTTAGAGTTGTCATTCAGGTACCAGGACTGACAGGTTACCGGTATATGCAGTACAGCCCACTCCGGATTTATGGCTGTATTTTGTAACATAAAAAATACCCTCGCGTCTCTGAAATCAGGGCAGTCGAGTCGATAGGAAGCGCGATGCGTGAAAACGTCAGATGTCTGGGACTACATCACAGAAAGTCAAGCACGGCTCTTGAATTTTGCTAATTTTTCACAGATGTATACTGCCCTATATGATTACACATACATGTATTTCTGAACCATTTTTATTCAGTTCAATGTCGGAAGTGCCTATTAAAATAATGGCGCGTAAACACAAGAGTCTATAAATAAAATGATTACTTTTGAATAAGATCAAAGGATTGCAAAATTATGCGTTTCGATCAATACAAGTCGAACTGATATTTTTGTGAATCCATGACATCCTATAAATTGTTGTATAACGATGCACGATATCAAAGTTTTTTTTCCACCATTTAAATTAATTTTGATAGTTTTCATTAGGGCTCGATCGATATATCGGCCTTGTTTTTTGCAAATTTCGAACTATTGGTATCGGCCAATCATGTGACTGCCAAAGTAAGCAGTTTTATCGTTTGTCTAAGATGTCTCCTAATGCCCTATGGCATGTACCGTAAGTATCTTCTTCCCTGGGATAAACATGTAAATCCTGTATGCTCCAGTGGTAATATTTATTATTACATAGGAGTCTATGCATCTGAAACAAATTATTTTGTTTGCCAATGGGACTGAAACCTATGGGCGGGAGGTATATTCATTTGGCTAACACAGACAGTTCATGAACTCATAATAGAACTATGATAAGGAAAATCGGAATAAAATTATTCCCTAAGCCTAACCTGGTACACACACTACGGGAGTGCCAAGGAATTAGAATTAACTTTTCCCAAGATGGTCCGGTACCAGAGGCTGTGGTTTGCTGTATGAATGAGCCGTCTTATCAACTTTTCTTTTTAGGGAGAAATACAACATTTCTTTGTGGCTGGCCAGAATGATTTTTGCTTGGTATATTTTATTCAATAGTGGCTGATAGTACACTGAACAGTGATCAGTGAAGTGTGACTGGTCAGAATAATTTTGTGCTTGGTATATTTTATTTAATACTGGCTGGTAGTACTCTGAACAGTGATCAATGAAGTGTGACTGGTCAGAATAATTTGTGCTTGGTATATTTTATTTAATACTGGCTGATAGTACTCTGAACAGTGATCAATGAAGTGTGACTGGCCAGAATAATTTGTGCTTGGTATATTTTATTTAATTCTGGCTGATAGTACGTACTCTGAACAGTGATCAATGAAGTGTGACTGGCCAGAATAATTTGTGCTTGGTATATTTTATTTAATTCTGGCTGATAGTACGTACTCTGAACAGTGATCAATGAAGTGTGACTGGTCAGAATAATTTGTGCTTGGTATATTTTATTTAATTCTGGCTGATAGTACTCTGAACAGTGATCAATGAAGTGTGACTGGCCAGAATAATTTGTGCTTGGTATATTTTATTTAATACTGGCTGATAGTACTCTGAACAGTGATCAATGAAGTGTGACTGGTCAGAATAATTTTGTGCTTGGTATATTTTATTTAATACTGGCTGATAGTACTCTGAACAGTGATCAGTGAAGTGTGACTGGCCAGAATAATTGTGCTTGGTATATTTTATTTAATACTGGTTGGTAGTACTCTGAACAGTGATCAGTGAAGTGTGACTGGCTAGAATAATTTGTGCTTGGTATATTTTATTCAATACTGGCTGATAGTGCTCTGAATAGTGATCAATGAAGTGTGACTGGCCAGAATAACTTGTTGCTTGGTATATTTTATTTAATACTGGTTGATAGTACTCTGAACAGTGATCAATGAAGTGTGACTGGCCAGAATAATTTGTGCTTGGTATATTTTATTCAATACTGGCTGATAAGTGGGCCGGTTACTCATAATAGACTTGGTTACAATGGAGGTTACTAAAAAAATAGTTGTAATTTAGGCAGAAACACTTCGGTTGGCCGGATCCGACCTACGGTCCATGATTTTGACCCCCCCTTATATTGCCGCCGTGTATATGAGTACCTTTTGGGTCGCTAGAAAACGAGGCTGGGAACCAACTGATTAAGCTGTGAAGCAAATAATGTCTATTCAAGGAATCTTATAAGTTTGCCATATTTGTAATTTTGATTAAATAATTTTTGGGAGAACTGTTTCACCAATAATGTTCACTTAGAATTGTGTATGAACTGAATTACTAGAGATTGCAAATACCTATTATTGGTTGTTCAGTTTTTTTATTTTTTTCTTGTTCATGTTACTGTGGAATTGATTTAATTTTACTAATTTTGCATTTCTTTTTATTTTATTTGCATGATATTGTGTCAGGTATATTTGATGTTTTTATGCCTTTTTGGTTAAGGTGGGTGTAACTCAACTATGAAATTTGTCCCTGGGTGCTAGTCTATCTTGGGTATTGGAATATGTAATATTTATTTACCAGCTGCTACATTAATAGTAACTGTACAACAGCGATCATGGCACATAGTTATCTCCCACAGGATTCGAACAAGATAAGCAAAATCATATATGCACTGTCATGCCTCATTGATTCTACTCGGTAGGTTCAAATGCTACCAAACCAGATTGTACTGGAATATTCTGCACATACCTGTGGTATTATACTTAGTTAGTTTGCTTGGTGGAAGCATTTTTGTGCACTTTGGTGTTGTCGAATAGGTTTAGATTTCTTGGAAAAACTTACCGGTAAGTTCCTAGGTTCTTCCTTGTCCATATACCTGTAAAAATAATTTGTTTTGAAAAAATTTTGTATGAGGATTTTTTTGGTTGTATTACATTTGCATGGTATTGTGACTGTTATGTTTTAGCACAGTTTTTGGCAAATGCTCGGGTCGCGAGATGTTAGAAATATTTTTAGGGTTGTGCCAATCGCGACAGAAAGTGCTTACAGACTCTGAGATAGGTGATATTAGTCCGAAAGTGGTTCAGAGCACGAAAAAGAACTCTGGAACTAGGCTTTTAGGATAGGATATGATTTACATATTCATCCTGAGGGAGAGGAAAGCCGATAAGACGGCTTAATCATATGGCGAACCACGGCCTCTCGTCTGGTTACCATTCTATGTCGGGTATATGATTAGTTAGTTATTTGTTCTCTGAAGCATGGACTCGATGGTGGAGGAAGCCGTAAGCGACCAGCGGTTACGTAAACCACCCTACGGCGGCAAGCAGTCCAGCAATCTTCTCGCATATAACCATCCCCGCGTGGGATTCAAACCTGCGAACCCACGCAGGGTAATCAGAGTTGGGGTGGCGAGCGTATTCCTAATGCTTAGCACGATGAGCCACACTGCCACGCCGCTTGTGCTGAGTTAAATGGAGTTTTAAATATTTTACTGCTGGTTGTTATTCTCAGTTTAAATCTCTATCTTGGTCAAAGTTTCAATTTTGGGGTGCAAGCACTTGTGCACTGAGACCTGTGTTCCACCATAATTAGGGCCTTTTCAACAAGAGCCATAATATTTGGCAACGATTTTCATGTGTGGGCAGTCGATCTGGAATGCTTTTCTTTTTGTAAATGGAAAGTTGGGATAATTACGAAATGTAAGCAGTTGGTTAGAGAAAGTGAGATTTACAGAAATATTGCTTTATTTATCTTTTGTCATTTCGGATCATATTTTGGTTTTAGTTTCGAAGCTGTTTTAGTTTGCGGTACCCCCTGAAGTATGTGTACCAGGTTAGGGTTAGGCCATAATTTCAGGTACAAATACTACGGGAGTCACGTGTCTAGTCTCCGAACTCATAACAAGGGCCATAATTTGTTTATGCAACGACAGGTGATTTTCTTTTGGTAAAAGGAAATTGTTCTGGATTAAATACTTACCAAACTTTAGGAAGCTGGTTGGAGAAAGTGAGATTTACAGAAATATTGTTTGTCACGATTTGTGACGAATGAATGCACATAACATTTTTTAAAAACATACAAACCAGGATGTGATAAATAGGCCTATAGTTTCATACAGACATACTGATGCACGAAAATTTCTTCAGTTTAAAATTGATAGTGGGAATTGTTGTCTTGTTCTAGAATAGGAATGCAATTCGTCACAGTAAAACCATAGTAGCTTCAGAAATAGGCTTATTTTTATCTTTTGTCTTTTCAGATCATATTCTGGTTTTAGTTTCGAAGGTGTACTTGGATAGTATCTTATTTTCCTTTTGAAGGTTGTCTTTGCTTTCTCAAAACCTCAAAGTGTCACGTAATCAAAATTGGTTTTACTGTGGCGATTCAGGTTGTAAAAATCTCTTGTTTGTTGAAGGTGACATAGTGCTCAATCACAATATTCACTCTTTCATGTAATTTTTTGTTTCCCCGAATATATGGTGTAAATGGCAATAAAGAAATAGTATAATATTTCTTCAAGTACAAGCCACATCGCTACAGTAAAACAAAACTAGCTCATTCTTCAAATATGAACCTTTTTAATATGTGTCATGACGTAGCAAAGGTCATTTTTGGGTTTTAGTTTCAATGCTGTTCCTGTTTTAGATTTCAGATAGTACCTTATGTCCATTTTTGATGTTAGACTGTTAGAATCCGACTTTTACAAAAATGTGATTTTTTAAAACTTTTAAATAAGCAAATTGGTTTTACTGTGGCGATCCAGGTTATTTATTCCTGTAATCATCTCTTGGTTGTTGAAGTTGTGAAAACCAATATTTACTCTTTCTTGTTCCCCCGAATATATTAGTGCAGTTTTCAATACAGAAATAGTATAGAAGTATCTCCAAGTATCGGAGATATGAGTGACCGACTAGAAGATGTAATCAGAGGATGTGTGAGACAATTTGCCTCAACTGTTGATTTCAAAACCTTCGCACAATCTGGGAACGGACTCTCACTCAGTGTGCAAGATGTCACTACGGTCATTGAAAACCACAGATTCTCTGTTGAAGAACAGAAGAACAAATTGTTCTGGCTTTGGGTCGAAAGGAACCAACCGAATGCAACTGCACAAAGGATAAGGAATCTTGTTACGCGATACCATGCAGCTGAACAACAAGGCGCTGCTGCTCCTAATGGCAGACTTGAAGATGTTTTTCAAGATGTTATTAAACGATTTACATCCAAGGAATTCAAGCAGTTTGCGAGATCAGGGCAGGGGTTATCTCTTACTGAGTATGAAGTTGACACTATCACAGAAAATAATAGATTCTCAGTGGAGGAGCGAAATCTTAAATTACTGTGGAAATGGAGGCATTCTAAGTATCCAAACACTAATGATGCAGCTGTGATAGAAAGAATAAGAGCAGTGGTTGGACTTTATGTTCAAGATGCAAATCAAGTAGAGGAAGAGCAGTTCATTCAGGAAGATGGAGACAGAATGTTGGAATCATTCAAAAAACTTTCTGTGAAACCAACTCGAACAACTGAAGTTTCAGAAGAAAAAGAATTTCTTGAAGTCGTGAAAAATTATACAAAGCAGATGTTGGAATCTAGATTGAAATCCGCCAGTGAAAAAACAAAAATGGATGATTTTATACTTCCCAGGGTTACCGAGTTCAAGGAATCGGAATCCAACAAACAGAGTAGTTTGCAATCAGTGGATATAAAAAAAGATCCATTTTGATAACTCAGTCAACCGTGTGATGTTGCTAGGCGACACAGGTTCTGGAAAAACAACATTTTCGATGAAATATGCATTGTCAGCGCTGGAAAATAAATTAAACTTTTCGAATGAAATTAAGATGGTCTATTTTGTGGATGTTTCTAATTTACAAGGTGATTCTCAATCAACCGCTTTTGATCTTCTATTCGTTCAACAACTTGGTTCAAAACTTCCAAAACACCTTCATAAAGTTGGACAAGTATGGTTTGAACAAAATTCAAAACATATTCTACTTGTAGTTGATGGGTTGGACCAAAGTCTGAAGCCTTTTGCAAATAATTATGGAAGAATTGGGAGTGGACACTCTAGCGGAAACCAACACTATTCTCGCTAATATTTTATCCGGCCACATGTATCCAGGAATGAATATTTTGTCTACGACTCGTTGGAATGTTTATTGGAAGTTGCCTCCAGATCTCAAGGCCACCTTGAATCTCACCTTAGGGGGATGGGATGATGAAACACTGAAAGTTCTTGCTAAAAAGTTATTTAGTTGTGAAGCAAAAAAAATATTTGATGATTTGAGACGTGAAGCACCAGCACTTGTTTCAAACCCAATGTTTTTTTTCTACTTGGTTCAAGTTTTGAAAGATTCTCAGGAAAGTGATGTTGGCACTTTAACAAATCTGATGGTTTCTGTTCTGAAACTTTTTTCAGGATCTCGTCACGGAGGAAATGTCAAACGTCCTGTATCAAAACTCATGAAGTTGGCTTTCCATGGAATGATAGAAAATCGATTTGTTTTCACAGCAAGTTATATTGAGTCACTCAACCTGGATATAAATGACATGCGTGGACTTGTTGAGATGGATGCTGACACTCGATTTGTTGAGTATGTTGCCGACGACGATGATATAAAAATAAGATTCCCTCATCAAAGTATAGGAGAGATTCTTGCTGCCCTGTATGTCTGTACTCTTGATTTGGATGAATACAAGAAGTTTATCGAGAATTATTATAATAAACCAGGAATGGAAGTCGTTATAAAACATACTTTTGGAATTATTCTCAACAAATCAACCTCAGAAAAAGCAGCAAAATATCTTCCTGATAACTTGCATATCAAGTCTCAATACCTGATGGGCTACTTGGATAAATTATTGGAAGCAAAAGTCATTTCAGATGTACGAGTCGTGACTTTATTACATGAATGTGGTCCTGATGTGATCAAGAAAGTTTGCTCACAAATAGAAGAAATGAACTTCAACTATCAAACACTCCAATCTGGAGAACAGCATGCAGTGATGTCTGTTGCTGAGCATAGTCCTTCACTTCATACTTTGAAACTATTCTATTTGGGAATACATCCTGAAAATTATTCTTCTCTGCAACATGTTCTTGGTTCTGTGCAGAATGTTCATGTGGAATTATTCGATCTTATCAATTGTGACTCTGATGCTGAGAATCTTCGAATCCTGAATAAAGCCATGATGAAGGAAAACCTTAAGATTGGTGGGAGCCTCATGATAAGTGGAAGTCCTGCACTTGAACCACTTGGTTATTTTTATCTAATTGGATTGGTTTGTCATGGTGGTGCGAAAAGTTTTTTAATGAGTGACTGTGGCCTGAATGCAGAGAAAATAAGTAAGATGAACCAAGCAGTCATTGAATATGGTGTCAAGTTGTTTTCATTGGGTATTGGTGATAATCCTAACATGGATGCAGAAGCATTTCAACAACTGGCAAAGTTGCTGAAAAATACTGAGGCAAAGTTTCTGTTGGCACCAGATTGCACTCCAACAACTGAGCAGTTATCAGCTCTTTGTTCAAGTTTAGAAAATGAAGATGTCAAGTTGTCTCTCTTACGCCTAAGAAGACCAACTACAGAATCCCTCACTGATCATGAACTGATGATTGTTTCTAGATTGGTTCAGAGGGTGGGAAGGCTCGAGTTCTTTTATCAAGAGTTGTCCGAGTCAAAGATGGAATTTCTGATTAAGGAAACTGTGAGACTTTGTCCAAGTGCAAAGATAAATAGTGAAATATGGGGTTTCTGTATACATAATCCAATCTTATCCCCGTTTTGATTAGAAATAATGATTCGAAAAATTCTGAACAAGCACAGCAGCAACAAGCAAAGCATAGGTTTCCAAGCATGAACGTACAAAGATACTTCACAAATATCCAACCCATTCCTAATTAACCCAGAAACAAAAAATACTGTCCTTTGGGGTGCGAAATACTTCAAAAAATATAGGTTGGAGTTTTCAATTAAACTTACCGTATTATTCAAACCACAGAATACTGTTGAATACCAGGCAATTCTGCATTTCATTTCTACACTTTAAATCAAGTAATATTATTACTGATATATTCATTCTGAAATAGTGCGATAATTAGACTTAAATGAAGCTTCTTATTCTACATATCTTGACTCTGACCTAATAGAACTGTCATTTGGACATGCATTCCTTAAATTAAAGTGAGAGTGAGTGCATGTTCTTAGATTGAACTGAGTCATATGTTCTTTATTACTGTTTTAATATATTTTCATGCTAATTTATAATCTCCAACTATTTGTATTAAATTTTGTATTTTCAAACATGTAATAGATATATTACTTACTGTTACAAATGAAAATTTTATATTAATTCTGAGAAAGAGATATATTTTGACTCTGATGTTAAAAAGCCAACTTTCTGATATAATATATTATACCCTTAAATTGAACTTAGATTCTTGACTATTGTGATTGTTCCATGTGTATTTATTCAGTATATCTGACTCTCACTCAATAGAACATCCATTTGGATATGTGAGGTCTTAAATTAAACTGAGTCATATGTTATTAATTAGTGTTTCAATATATTTTCAGTGTGTGTTTATAATCTTCAACTATTTTCATTATATTTTTATTTTTAAGCACATAATTGGTATATTGCTTACTGTTGTATTCTTACTGTTTCCCAAGCATGATAATGTTTCAAAACATATATTAATTCTGAGAAAGAGAAAGCAGATAATATTATGAATATTTCAATTTTTCGAGGATTGTTATTATTCGATATATTTGACAAGCATATAAATTAAACTGAGAATTATACATTCTTTAAATATTGTGACAATGTTATTTCAGTATGTGTTTATAATCTTCAAATGTTTTTATTAAGTAGTTTTTGTAATTGTTATGCAACTGTTTTATGAGGTAAAATTAAATTTATCATCATTTTCCTGTAATACTTTTTGATCCCTAATGCTAATTCAATTCCCAATTCTTTTTGAGCACTGCTACTGCCCTTTATATTGCTGATGCATACCCCCCATGTTCATGATGCCACATAATTCTTGTATAATTCAACATACCCAATACATTCTTTTATTACTGTAAATATTGACTAATCTGTGTGTTCTTGTGATTTTAGCCTTAGCTTACTGTAGGCGATGATATATTGAGCCATGTTTCCACAAGAGCATTTTGGGATTTATACCTTTTAAAGAAATGCAACTCCGGATGTTCTATACAATTACCTACTGGGAGTAGCTGAACCTGGATATGCTGAGCCTATTGAGAGTAGCTGAACAGTCCGGTAAATGAAAATAGTAAGTCTTGAATGGTTTTTATATTCAATTTCTTGATGGATTTCCAAATTTCCAGTCAAATTTTCTTTGAATTGAAACTGGTTTCGTAAACAAGTAAAACATAGTAAATGCTCGTAGAGGGAGAATGTTCAATAAGTGGTCACATTTGGGCACAAAACTCTGTATTTTAAATATTATTTAATTTGGAGGTGTTTTTCTGGAGCCAATATCTATTCGATGTTGCAGAAATAGCATAATACGAATGTTCTATCTGATATTGCCTCAGTATCAAAAGAAGATAAAAAAACTGAGTAACTGGATATGAATACAGATATAAAATGCTATTTTTTCTGTTCTGAATAAGAATGGATATATGGTCCCAATCGCCATTTGAATGACCTCTTCCGTAGAGGGCTATTATGCTACCATATGGACAGCAGGTTATGAATAGGGCAGCAGTGTTCACTTCAACTGTATTTCGCAATAAGGGAACATTAGAATATTTGTAAATTCATCAGTATAAGCAGTATTTCCATCGATCTCGAACCCGAAATAAAGATGACTGGAAAAATTTCTGTATTGTGAGCAGAAATAGCTGGCTTTCCTATGACCTCCAGGTTAATGTCACAATTACAGACGTCATAGTGTGTGAAGCACTCACCCTTCAAGCTTCGTTTACCTTTGAATTCTTTCCCGTACTCATCACGAAAAATGTTCTTACATTTGCGCATTTTTAAATTTTAGCTAAAATAACCACCACTAGGGTTGCCACTTCTGGATACATTTTTTTTCAAATCGAATCTTGAATCAAAAATTTTCGAATCGAATCTTCCCGAATCTGATTCCATCAAGCTTTTTTTTAATTGCATGCGTATGTTTGCTCAAAGTCACAAAAAAGCTCAAATCTAGAAGAGAAAAACTCGAAAATGGAATACGCTATGTAGCAAGGATGATAAGGGTTTTTCAGTGAATAAGTCACACTTATTTCCATCATGAAAAAAAAAGGTGTAGGTCATAGATATCACCAAGAAATGCATTGATGAAATACTTGCTGTTGCAACTTATCTGTGAGTCTTACAATACTAAGTTATTATTGTGTTATACTTGTATTAGGACTGAGGCAATTTGATGGAATTCATATGAGAAAATAAGCAGGGAACAGTTGTACTGTTATGTCATAAACACAGTAACAGCACTGCTTTCTCTAGTCCCACGCTAGTATAATGTGTGACTGTGGTATTTCCCTTCTTGTTATATTGAATTAAGGCCGGCCTTATTACCGATTCTTTATCTTCGAAATTTAGTACAATATTCTTTATTTATGCTGGCAGCATAGAATAATACAACAAAAACATTCTAATTGCATCTGAATTACTATAAATGGGAAATGCTTGCAAGAGTATGATTGGAGACGATAAAATTAATCACGATTAAATTAATTTCGAGTAAAACAATCGTTCACCCGACTACGATTGCGAACAAAAATTTCCATAAATATTAGAGACAATATTATTTGTGGCTAACAGCGTTATTGGCTAACTCGGGCTTCATTATTATCGTGGACTATGTTTAATTTCGTTATCCAGAATCCAGATCCAAGCACACTATGCTTGGTCTGGTATGAAATCTGGCACGTGTTGATGTAAAACAGTGCACAAGTTGCCATTCCTCAAGTATTACTCCCACCTGTCCGTTATGAAATTTGCTAGAAATAATTCGAAATGTTTTATTCCCGCTTGTATCGCACTAACAAAATTAAAAGTAAATACTACTTTTTTTTGTAACAGCTGAAAAAAGACGTGTATGTACTATTACATTCCGTCCCCCTGATTTTTTTTACCGCCACTCGAGTGGAAGCCTGACAAACGCAAACAAAATAAATATATATTTTAGGATTACCTATACGACCTATAGGCAAGTATATACGGTATGTATATCTAAACTTTGTATGGTGCGATCGTTTAGCACACAGGTCGAGAACCTTTAGCTTCTTCCCCTTTTCATCAAATCCCCATTGCTTCTAACAAGAAACTGCGATAACCACTTTGACTCACAGGAGCCAGAGCTCTGAGAACAAAAGTAAGCATGCAATTCCAGAGTTCTAGGTTGCTTATTGCTGGTCCAGCCGTTAAAGCATCAGACTTACCTTAAGTGTGTTGACATTGCAGATTATAAATCAGGCAACCAATGTCGAACTGGGAGGATTCAGTTTCGACCAAAAAAGTAACTCCATACGTTAAAAGAGATATCAGTGGCTGCCTGTATAAGTACTTGCAAGCGTCATGCAAAAAATATTGAACAGGATTCAAATTTGCAATATTTAATGAAAAATGTTTTCTTGTTTTTGATTTTTGAGTGTCTCGGTTCATCTAGCTACAATGTGTATCTATTGTTTGGATTTAATTACTTTGCAGTGTTCCACTTCATACTACAATGTTTAGATTTGTTTTTAAATTTATTAGACTTTAGAACAGTGGTTTTCATTTTTACTGACTGTGTACCAGTACTTTATTACTCTTGCCACCAAAAATCCCCCTCGGCAATGGCACAAGCAACGCACTGTGGAAGTATTTAATAATGTGGCACTGAATTCACTTTTAGAGCATCGTTCAAATGTTTGTTTGTTTTTATATTTATTAGACTTTAGAACAGTTTTTTGGACCAGGGGCCAAAATTTTGCCCATCTAGACTGGTGGGCCATCTAAGAGTGACGTAAAAAGTTACATTTTGTGAACGGAATTTATATACAGTGTTACAGAAGCAAATGTGAAAAACAATGAGCCTTGTGCAAAAACTAAATTTAATCGCAATTTAAACAAATTCTTTGAGCTATTTTTTTAGCTGAAACATCAAAATTTGGTTTTATTCTGGTTGTGGCAGCATCAGTAAATTTGGCGTTAAATTTTACCATTTATGAGAGTTTAATGTAGCCTAATAAGAGTTCGTCCCTAATCCAATCGTTCATTTGTGAGTTTGTGGACTACAGAGGGCAAACATTATTATGAAGTGACTAAGATGCATGGTGGCACCCGATAAACCGAAACAGATAAATTCGAATTCCTTCTATTTTCATCCTGTACTCATTTTAACTTAATACCCTTTCTTTTGTATAACATTTCGATTCAAATTCGGAAATATTGTGAAAGGGGTATGTTAGAAAATATTCAAAGGAGGTCGTGGCTCAAAAATATGGTCGGGAACCACTGATGTACCGTATATACTCCATGTTCAAAATCATCATTCCACAATATAGACTAAGTAATTCGGTTTGGGATAGTAAGGAGGGAATAATATTCTCAAATATATTGAAAAGTAAACCCAAACTCTTACACAAGGTCTGGAAACAAGATTCAGTAATTCAAACAATTAACAGTCGGTTAAGGATGGTTGTTAAATAATATGTGGCTGTATGGTATAGTTTATATGTGGGCCATCTCTGAATAATGATTATTGATTTGTTGACATAAATTCTGTGAAACATTAACTAATGCGTACACAACCCGGTCCGTTACCATATATGGAATGCTCTATGATGTCACAGCAGGGTCTCACTTTAAAGGGTACCCAAGTATATTTACTTATCAAGCGCTCGGTGTGTGTAATCGTTATTCATGAACCACTGTAGTTCTATATGGCCCCATAAGTTGATATGCTCGTAACATTGCTCCTTCTGAGTGAATTGCCCATGAATGAGTCTTCTTTACTTTGGAGTGAGTGCCTGTAACTTTGCTCAGAGATGAGTCTTCTGTACTTCTGAGTGAGTGCCTATAACTTTGCTCAGAGATGAGTCTTCTTTACTTCTGAGTGAGTGCCTGTAACTTTGCTCAGAGTTGAGTCTCCTTTACTTCTGAGTGAGTGCCCGTAACTTTGCTCAGATATGAGTCTCCTTTACTTCTGAGTGAGTGCCCGTAACTTTGCTCAGAGATGAGTCTCCTTTACTTCTGAATGAGTGCCTGTAACTTTGCTCAGATATGAGTCTCCTTTACTTCTGAGTGAGTGCCCGTAACTTTGCTCAGATATGAGTCTCCTTTACTTCTTTTACTTTATATTGGTGGCTGCTTGTATGGAGCAAAAAGTTCAATTGAGAATTGTGTAGATTATTTTCCAATCTGCAAAAACTGCTATTTTGAATTCCTTCTTCACTCATTTTGCCTGAGTGTGATCCGAGTTTTGCACGTTAAGCCGACGTTATTACTACTCCCCTCTCCAGAATAAATTTGATATTTGCATTGAATAAAAAATGGGGAGTGGGAATATTACTCATAAAAAAGTTTTATGCACCACTGATGCGCTTTGATCTACAGAATTTATACAAGTTAGCTTTCGACGAAATGTGGAAACAATGCTGATGGCAGAATTGCTATTGTCCAATAAAATAAAGTATTGTGACTAATGACTCAGTGAAAGTATGTTTACTGTTATTTACAAATACTATGACCGTTTTTTTTTCTCGTCATATTTTATCCCCCTTATTGCAAGTTTTATACACGTATAATAGGATACCGTACCGGTATTGTTTGCAATATATTATTCGCTGTAACTTAATCAGAGTGGTAATTTTCACTCTTTTCATTTGTATATAAGTTTTCAAAATTGTACTTGTTAGAAATATTTTGTGCAATTTGCATTCTCTCTAAGTTTTTCTTTATTTTTTCTTGTTGTCCTCTCATTTTCTCTCTTCAGTGCATTCTCTCGTGATAGGTATACATTTATTTTGTTAAATAATCTGCACAGTAGCCTCAATTATGTATACTGCCGCAACTACTGGTATTCAGTAGTTGTGTCTTATTTAGTTACTTTTTTATACTAACCTGCATCAGCTAGGTGTCGTTGCTTGAAGACCTTTATAGGTCCCTCGCGACTCCAGTCACACAATTAACATGATCAGTATATTTCATTTATTGTAACAGTTTTCTATATACTTGTTTTTTGTGTTGACAAATAAAAGATTGATTGATTGATTGATTGTGCTTTGTGCAAGTCATGAGTTTGTAAGTGTTGAGGGTTTAGATAATGTTTTATTAAAGAATTTGCTGGTTATCTATTCTTTTATCCAATATAGAATTAACAGATGAGAGACTGTGATATACTCCATATTCAAAATCATTATTCCTTAATATAGACAAAGTAATTCGGTTTGGGATAGTAAGGAGGGAATAATATTCTCAAATATATTGAAAAGTAAACCCAAACTCTTACACAAGGTCTGGAAACGAGATTCAGTAATTCAAACAATTAACAGTAGGTTAAGGATGGTTGTTAAATAATATGTGGCTGTATGGTATAGTTTATATGTGGGCCATCTCTGAATAATGATAATTGATTTGTTGACATAAATTCTGTGAAACATTAACTAATGCGTATACAACCAAGTCCGTTACCATATATGGAATGCTCTATGATGTCACAGCAGGGTCTCGTTGCAAAGACTGCCCAAGTATATTTACTTATCAAGCGCTTGATGCGTGTAATCGTTATTCATGAACCACTGTAGTTCTATATGGCCCCATAAGTTGATATGCTCGTAACATTGCTCCTTTACTTCTGAGTGAATGTTAATAACATTGCCCATGAATGAGTCTCCTTTACTTCTGAGTGAGTGCCTGTAACTTTGCTCAGAGATGAGTCTCCTTTACTTCTGAGTGAGTGCCTGTAACTTTGCTCAGAGATGAGTCTTCTTTACTTCTGAGTGAGTGCCTGTAACTTTGCTCAGAAACGAGTCTCCTGTACTTCTGAGTTAGTGCCCGTAACTTTGCTCAGAGATGAGTCTCCTTTACTTCTAAGTGAGTGCCCGTAACTTTGCTCAGAGATGAGTCTCCTTTACTTCTGAGTGAGTGCCTGTAACTTTGCTCAGAGATGAGTCTCCTTTACTTCTGAGTGAGTGCCTGTAACTTTGCCCAGAGATGAGTCTTCTTTACTTCTGAGTGAGTGCCTGTAACTTTGCTCAGAAACGAGTCTCCTGTACTTCTTAGTGAGTGCCCGTAACTTTGCTCAGACATGAGTTTCCTTTACTTCTGAGTGAGTGCCTGTAACTTTGCTCAGAGATGAGTCTTCTTTACTTCTGAGTGAGTGCCCGTAACTTTGCTCAGAGATGAGTCTCCTTTACTTCTGAGTGAGTGCCTGTAACTTTGCTCAGAGATGAGTCTCCTTTACTTCTGAGTGAGTGCCTGTAACTTTGCTCAGAGATGAGTCTCCTGTACTTCTGAGTGAGTGCCCGTAACTTTGCTCAGTGTTGAGTCTCCTTTACTTCTGAGTGAGTGCCTGTAACTTTGCTCAGAGATGAGTCTCCTTTACTTGTTTTACTTTATATTGGTGGCTGCTTGTATGGAGCAAAAAGTTCAATTGAGAATTGTGTAGATTATTTTCCAATCCAAAAACTGCTATTTTGAATTCCTTCTTCACTCATTTTGCCTGAGTGTGATCCGAGTTTTGCACGTTAAGCCGATCCCCTAGTTTGTCAAAGGTCATTGATAATATTTAAAACTATTTGGAATTCTTCTTAATAAAGGCAAGAATTGAAATGTCAAGTTTTATTATCTTGAATCGACCCAAATATTTCGTTAGTTTTGATCATCCCTGCTCTCATTCCGGCCTTGTTAAAAGTCATTTGAAAAGTAGTGGAAAAATATTCCTGTGATTGGTTTTATTCAGTGTAATCAGGGAAAGTGATTAAATAAATTTATTACTACTCCCCTCTCCCGAATAAATTTGCTATTTGCATTCAATAAAAAATGGGGAGTGGGAATATTACTCATAAAAAAGTTGTATGCACCACTGATGCGCTTTGATCTACAGAATTTATACAAGTTAGCTTTCGACGAAATGTGGAAACAATGCTGATGGCAGAATTGCTATTGTCCACTAAAATAAAGTATTGTGCTTAAGTCATAAGTTTGTAAGTGTTGAGGGTTTAGATAATGTTTTATTAAAGAATTTGCTGGTTATCTATTCTCTTATTCAATATAGAATCAACAGATGAGACTCTGTGATTATGTTAAGCCATCTTACTGGCTTTCCTGCTAATTGACTGATATGTCCCAAAAGATTCACTATCACCCTAAAATACAGTGTGACTCAGTGTACTGTAAAGTGCTTTATTGTGCTAATATTGTGTACAGTGTTTTAATATTATTTTATATGTACAGTAACACATAATTTCATTTCAATCTTCTTTTCCAACATGTATCCTTTCAGTAACACAACATTATGGCACTTGTGCCATGCCTTGACCTTTGCACCCCTCCACCTGTACATGGCAATGAGCTTCCTGTCTGCCGGTACTCTGGTACTAGACTAGCCTTGTGCACTGAACAATCTGCTTTAACTATTAACCTGTAAATTACAGATAAAACAGTAGTTTACTGCAGTTAGGATTATATTCTTTGTTACTGATAATAAAAGCTCAGTTCTACATCTGTTGGTCTGTTCTTAGTCAAGCCAGGCTATCTGTCAGGAAGCAATCAAGCAAGCACAGCCCTGAACTTATTAATGGCGACGAGGTGAAACGGAGGAACAGACACTATAGTAACCCATCTCAGACATCACAACAGATAATCCTGACTGTAGTTTTGAATTGGAACAATGGCTACTGAACAATTTGAATCACCATCCAGGTCGATCGGAAAGTTTGACCCAGAGATGCACACCACGAATGTGCATGACGCATTCTGTGACTTTGTCAACCAGTTTCATTATGAATATGAGGCTATTGCGAGGGATCCCCCTCAAGGCACGGAGGACACAAATGCATGGGTCCAGATCAACAAAAGAAAAATATTTCTTGGCCGATTCGCATCTCGCAACTTTCAAAAAGACTTTGAAGACACTGTCGCAGAGACTGATCGCTCGCTTCTCACATTCGCAAACCTCATTGCAAGAATGAAGGCCAGATATGAGCCCACTCGCAACTATACCTTGGCCAATCATGAGTTTCATCGCTTAAATCAAGATCAGGACGAGAGCTTCAATAACTTTGTCCATCGTTTGCAGCATGAAGCTCGATCTTGCAAATTCAGCTGCAGCAATGAAGGCTGCGACATCCCAGATATCATGGTACGCGACCAAATTATAGTTGGAACGAGACATGATGACATTAGAAGGAATGCTCTAAAAAAATCAGTGGGGGCTTAAGGACCTGATAGAAAATGGGCGCAAGATAGAGGCTGCATCCCACACAGCACAACGCCTCCTGGAAAACTCGACAACCGAGGAAGACTTCACCAGCATATCCAGGATGAGACCAGGGAAATACTCTCGTAAAACAAAGAAATCCAAAGCTGATTCAGGACCAAAACATCCTCTTTCCCAGTGCACCACATGTTCTTCGAAGACATGTCAGGGTGGAAAAACATGTCAGGCACGCCATTCAAACTGCTTCGCTTGTGGTAGAAAAGGCCACTTCAAAGGGTCAAAAATATGTAGAGGTAAACCAGCAGCAAGAGCACACAGGGTAAAGCCAAGAACTAGATCCTCAGAGCCACATTCGGAAACTGACAGCTCCTCTGAGAATGAAACAGAGGAAGAAAGCAGTCCACCCAGCTCCAAAGAAGGAGTGCGCAGAATGAGACGCATACATAGAGTCCAATGTAAGAAGGGAGTATCAAAGAACAGCCGTTCGAAGAAGCCTGCCTTCACCCCAGCCAATTCGCACGAAACAGGATCTACTATTCGCAACATAGCAAAACCTCGATACAGAGTGGAGATAATTGTAGCCGAGAGACGCATCAAAGGTTTCGCGGACACAGGAGCAGACATCAATGTGATGTCAGAGACTTCTGCATCCAAACTGAAACTGCCTCTGTGCAAAACAAAGATAAAGCTCAGACCGTATGGCTCCAAGCCAATCAGATGTGCTGGATATTATGAAGGTAGTATCATGTTCAAAAACGCAGTGACCACAGCTCGATTTTACATAGTCCCAGGTGATTCAGAAACACTACTCAGTGGCCAGCTTTGTGAAGAACTTGGAATCATCAAATTCAACAACTGCACAAAGGAATGTTCAGGCAAATTACGAGCTGTAAGAAAGCTCCATTCATCTGAATCAGACATTTTTGCAAAATACCCAGAGGTCTTCATGGGTGTGGGAACACTGATCGATCATGAAGTGCATTTCTATATGAACAATAAAATACCTCCTGTTGCTCAGGCAGCGCGTCCAATTCCATTTCATCTCCGGGAGAGATTCCAACAGGCTATTGTACAAATGGAAGAACAAGGAATCATCGAAGAGCACAGCGGTCCAGCACCTTGGGTCTCAAACCCGGTGCTCACACCAAAAGACAATGGTAATATCAGAGTAACCATAGATCTTAGAGCTGTAAACAAAGCAATCAAAGCGACAAACATCCCAATTCCGCGGGTGGAAGACATCAAAGCCAAGCTGTCTGGGTGTGCAGTTTTCAGCAAACTAGACTTCAAATCAGCCTTCCACCACTTCTCCTAGATGAGAGTTCACGCATTGCAACAGTATTCCATGCTGGACAGCGTCTGATGCGATACAGAAAACTAACAATGGGAGCTAAACCGGCATCAGGCGAATTAACTAAAGCGCTGATCCCAGTCTTCGCTAACATCAAGGGTGTACATATCATTCATGACGATGTTATAGTGGCAGGCAAAGATAAAATAGAGCACGACAAATCCTTGCACGAAGCGCTCAATAAAATACATCAAGTTGGCATGACACTCAACCCAGACAAATGCATTTTTCGCAAATCAGAAATCCCGTTCTGGGGCATGATCGTTACAAAAAATGGGGTTCGGCCAGACCCAGTCAAAGTGGAGTCACTTAAAAAAGCAACAAAACCTCAGTCAAAAGATGAAGTCATGTCCTTCTTGTGCTTTGTACAATCATTTGGTGACTTCATTCCACACTTGTCAAGCAAGACCACACATCTGCGCAGCCTAACAAAGAAACACAAAGAATTTAGGTGGTCATCACAATGCAACAAAGAATTCAAAGCTCTAAAACAATCTTTGCAAGCAGACACAGAGCTAAGATATTTTGACATAAATTCCTTAACCTTCGTGTTCGTGGATGCCCATACATCTGGCATCTCAGCTATCCTCGCCCAAGGAAAAAGCATCCAGGAATCCAAAGCAGTAGCGTTTGCAAGCCGTGCAACTAAGCCGGAAGAACAACGCTACCCTCAACTCGATCTCGAAGCACTAGCTGTTGATTTTGCTTTGCGACGATTCCGCAACTATATCGCTGGAGGCCCACCAGTGAAAATCATCACAGACCATAAGCCACTGGTCAGCATTTTTAGCAATTCGCGCAAAGGCTCAATCAGAACCGACAGAATCAAAATGAGACATCAAGACATACTGTACGAAGTTCAATGGGAGCCAGGCAAGCACAATCCAGCAGATTATCTCTCACGACACTCAACTCCCTTCCATGAAACACCCGAAGAGTGGCAGAAAGAGGCTGGAGAGCTTGAAAGGACTGTATACTGGCTTCAGTACGGGCCTTACATCGAAGCAATATCTATGTCAACCATTGCGCAAGAGACGAGCAAAGATAGAGTTTTGCGGAAGCTAAAAAAATACATTGTCAAAGGACAGATTCCTGAGCACAAATCGAGCTTTAACGAGTACCGGAAATTCCAGGATCAGCTAACACTCGTTGATGGACTCATTATGAAGCAAGACAAGATAGTGTTGCCAGAGACACTCTGGGAAAAAGCCATTGAAAAAGCACATCAAGGAGGCCACCCAGGGATTAATATTCTCAAGCGACGAATTCGCAGCCATTTCTGGATTCCAGGCTTAAACAAGCTTGCAGAAAACAAGGTAAAAATTGTGAAATGTGCCAACAATTCACTAATAAGACAACCAAACAGCCACTGAAGTCAATCATTCCATCCAGATCAGCATGGGAAGAAGTCAGCATAGACCTTTTTGGTCCTATGCCAGATCACAAACATGTGGTGGTAATACAAGACATGAAGACGCGATTCCCAAATGCAAAAATTGTGAATTCCACAGCAGCACGTCATGTCATACCAGCTATAGAGGAAACATACACCTACTATGGGCAACCTAACACACATAGAACGGACAATGGACCACCATTCAACTCCAGAGAGTTCAAGGAATTTTCAATAGACGTGGCATTACTCATCAGACATCCTACCCTTATCACCCTCAAGCTAACCCGGTGGAAACACTGATGAAACCTCTCGGTAAAGCAATGAAAATCGCACATGCTGAGGGCAGGGACAAGACCAAAGCCCTAAACAACTTTCTGACAGGATTTCGATCTACCCCTCACATTGCCACGGGGCAATCACCAGGAAACCTTATGTTCAGAGGTGGCTACCAACAAGATTTTCCCCGCAAAGTACTCACTCCACAAGAAGTTCAAGATGCGGAATCTCTGGACATACAGCAGAAACTGGAGCGTCAAAGTTCCATCAACAGCTCTATCAAAAGAGCACCTTCACAGTTCAGATATGGCGATATGGTACTGATGCGAAACAATAACGCTAAGAAATTCGACCCAATCTTCGGTCCAGATGTTCTCAAAGTCATCAACATTGGCTGTAATGGACTGGCACTAGAGCGTCAGTCTGATGGCAAAAGATTTCGAAGACATTTCGACGATGTGAAGCCATATTTCTCCGCACTACAACGTTCACGACTTTCTGCCCAAAACCAGACACAACCTCCTAGCTGGTGGCAATGGGATGATATGGCTCAGACTGACAGCAATCCCATTTCATTGGATACCCAATACCCAGAATACCAGGTGAATCACAGGCCACAGTCACACCCTGCGGTGCCACGAGCACTGAGTCGCTTAGCTGACTTCAACAATCCAGGGTACACAGAAATGTATGACTATTGAAACGAGTATAAAAGAGGGGAGTAGTGATATGTCCAAAAGATTCACTATCACCCTAAAATACAGTGTGACTCAGTGTACTGTAAAGTGCTTTATTGTGCTAATATTGTGTACAGTGTTTTAATATTATTTTATATGTACAGTAACACATAATTTCATTTCAATCTTCTTTTCCAACATGTATCCTTTCAGTAACACAACATTATGGCACTTGTGCCATGCCTTGACCTTTGCACCCCTCCACCTGTACATGGCAATGAGCTTCCTGTCTGCCGGTACTCTGGTACTAGACTAGCCTTGTGCACTGAACAATCTGCTTTAACTATTAACCTGTAAATTACAGATAAAACAGTAGTTTACTGCAGTTAGGATTATATTCTTTGTTACTGATAATAAAAGCTCAGTTCTACATCTGTTGGTCTGTTCTTAGTCAAGCCAGGCTATCTGTCAGGAAGCAATCAAGCAAGCACAGCCCTGAACTTATTATTGACTTCCCTTGCTAGGTATCCTGAGTTGGTGTTTGCCAAACAAATATCATTACCTAGCACGAGCAGTTTGGTTGTTGAAGCTGTAATAGGTATTTAGCAAATAATTGACTAAAAGGTGGCCTGAGATATCTTGCGAGCTAGAACTGGTTTAGACCGGTTTGAACCAGCTTGTGCCAGTTTTTTGTGTTGGCTGTGTGGTTTCAAAATCGTATTATCAACTGTTCCGAATACTTTCTAAATTAATATTGCAATAATACAAAATACAAAGTATCTAATATATTCTAAATGAATGTCATGTTCAACATAGAACACATAGACGTCAATGTATATCTAATTTTCTTAAAATGGGACAATCTGAAGCAAAACTAAATTGTCATTTGAATGACTTCCTACATAGAGGGCTATTTGGCTGGAATAGGGTTATAATATGGTCCCATTCACCATTTGAATGGCCTTTTTCTTAGAGGACTATTTGGCTGCCACATGGACAGAGAGTTAGAATAGGGCAGCAGTGTTCACTTAACTCTATATCTCAATAGGGGAACATTAGAACATTTTCATTGGTAAATTCATCTGTGTGAGCAGTGATTTTCCTGCACTTTAGTGGGTGAACACCCCCTTAAAACTTCAAACCACATGTGTGGTGCAAACCCAGGCCTGCGGGCCACATATGGCCCGCAGCTTCATTATCTGTGGCCCGTGTTGCATTCAGAGAGTAAGCAAAAAATTGCATTTGGTGTTGTTTCGTCATAAAATTTATCAGAAATATCTTTTGACATATTGTTAAATCACTCATGTCACTGAATTGAATAGTGTTATGGCCAGCTGAGGAAACTAGCGAAGTTGAACGATGTGCTTGGCAGGATAAATTGTTATCTGACTTTCTTCTGTCTGATCTTTTGGTCGGGAATAACAATTTTGTCATTATAGAAAACTAAAAATCAAATGCGGATTCCATTAGCCTAGGTTGGCTATGCCCAGGCTTACCATTGGTCCCGCTTTAGGCAGGACAGTCCCGCTTTTTAGCGTCTTGTCCCGACAAGTCAGCCTAAAGTCCTGCTTTGGCGTTCGGCCATCCAGTATAATACACGAACATGTCCTCGTTACTGTTGTTGCTATGTAGCGCATCGCTAGCCTACTTACTGAAGTTGAATGCTTTATTTCGTTTGTTTCGTTGTTTCCCGCTAAAATTTTTAGCGAACGTATTACATGTAAGATAAATTCTATTGGTCCTGTCCGGGCTCTCACGTGAATGTAACATTGAACAACGTCTTTTTATGATTTACATATTTATTCCGGGGGAGAGGAAAGCCGATAAGACGACCCAACCATATGGCGAACCACTGTCTTTCGTTCGGTTACCATTCCAGGTCGGGTATGGGGTTAGTTTGTTATTTGTTTTTGGAAGCATGGACTTTTTGAAGGTGTTATCTACAGAAAAGCATGCGTGGGCGAATAAGTAAATTCTCAATGCTTGAAAACAGCAGACTATTTCATTATTCTTTATTCCTTTTGCTGTACATAGAAGAATCTAAATTTGAATTATTTGTATCGTAGCGTTTATTCCTTTCTATTTTTCGAACTGAACCCGATATTTAGACAGAGAATATGCGCATGAACTCTCGATGACAATATGGTCAATGAAGACAACCGGGATGGCTTTAAATGTAGGCCTATGTGGTAAAATCGGAAACTGTAAAGATACAGGATCACAGCTAGGGTCGTGTCTTTGGAGGCGTCCCGCTTTGTAGTCAAAAAAAATATGGTAACCTTAGCTATGCCTGACAAATAAATAATAATATTATGACCTAACAATATAATTCGTGCAGAGTGTTTTTTGCAACCAGCCTAAACAGTATTACAAAAAGTGCTGAGTTGGTGACAAAAGAATATAATTTAAAACGACATTTTAGAATCTTGTGAGCAATGAGTATTTTCTGAAGTTGAGAGTTTTTGATGTCCGAAAGCACTTACATTTGCGGAAAAGCTTTTTTCGTTATGAAGAGTTTGAAATTTTACACTGAATTAGAGCTAAGATCTGGAGCCTGAGCCCCAGCCCGACCCGATATTTCGGGTCGGGCCTGAAATATCAAGCATTGCGTTCGGGTCGGGCCTATATTGTTAATCATTATGTTCGGGTCGGGCCTGAAATGTCAATCATTACGTTCGGGCCGGGCCTGAAATGACAATCATTACGTTTGGGTCGGGCTTATATATCGCTGGATTTTTTATAAGTAAATATGTTTATTAGAAACTATTTTTCAGAGTGGTTCCGATTTCATAAATATTAAATTTCGAAATTTAAAGTTTTGTAGTTCTTTAGATGATGATGCTTATTCATTGCTTTTTAACGGCATACCTCGTTTAATTTAATGTGCCGCACAAGTGGAGTGCAGCGGGACATTTGACACGTTTTTGAATGCCTCTTGATGATCATATGTGTGTCGCTAGGGAATTTCTTAGTTTGCCCAGTAAAACCTTTAGCTACCCTCTATCCATTAGCCCCGCATTGTCAAATGAATGTGCAGATTATAGAGCTCACAAAAAAAAGAAATATGTCCCAGCATTCCCCTATACTGTACTAACCTCTTGCAATGACAATTCAAAGAACTCCTGAATAAAATATGAAATTTCGGGCCTGCAAATCCATTTAATTAGTCGGGCTCGGGTCGGGCCTGCAAATCCAGTTAATTAGTCGGGCTCGGGTCGGGCCTGCAAATCCCGTTAATTAGTCGGGCTCGGGTCAGGCCTGCAAATCCAGTTAATTAGTCGGGCTCGGGTCGGGCCTGCAAATCCAGTTAATTAGTCGGGCTCGGGTCGGGCCTGCAAATCCAGTTAATTAGTCGGGCTCGGGTCAGGCCTGCAAATCCAGTTAATTAGTCGGGCTCGGGTCGGGCCTGCAAATCCAGTTAATTAGTCGGGCTCGGGTCAGGCCTGCAAATCTATTTAATTAGTCGGGCTCGGGTCGGGCCTGCAAATCCAGTTAATTAGTCGGGCCTGCAAATCCAGTTAATTAGTCGGGCTCGGGTCAGGCCTGCAAATCCAGTTAATTAGTCGGGCTCGGGTCGGGCCTGCAAATCCAGTTAATTAGTCGGGCTCGGGTTGGGTTTTAATACCCACGGGTCGGGCTGGAATTTTTTAGCCCGATCTTACCTCTACACTGAATGTAGATATAGAAAGACTTTTTCCGGTTTTAGTAAGTTTTTTTTGTGGATTTTAAATGCTTGAGCTTGATAAATGATAAATACTTATCAATAATTTGCACAGTAAAAGCGTTTGTTTTGTATTGCACTGTTTACCTATTCCTGGCACTATTGTGGCCTGCAAACAATACAAAAATAATTTTGTGGCCCTCGCAACCTTGTTTAGTGTATGGCATATTTATCAGTCTATATGGTCTGTCAAAAACATAACCCATTTTTATAAGTTACAAATAGTTTCATCGAAAATAGCAAAATATTCACCACACCTCAATTTCGAAACACACCCCCCTAAAATGAAAAGCTGGGTAACATACTGAGTATAAACATTTAAAATTTCACTTTGGAGAATCTGTTGATCTTTTGAACTGTTGTTTTGTTCATTTTAGGTGAAGATTAGGTCAGTAGTTCCTAAGCTTTTTTAAAGCGACCCACTTTTCGGGACCCAAGGATTCATACTAAACGGCATCAGTGGCGCAACCAGGCCGTTTTCAACGGGGGGGGGGGTCCGACCGGAATTTACACAGTGCAACCACGACGTAAGTCGCAACGCCACTAGGTGTCGCAACGCTGACCATGATAAATTGCTCATGGTTAAAAGGGAAACGCCATCGATTAAATCCCAGCCTTTCGCTTACCTTGCACTCGTTCATTAACGGCGCTTCGCTATGTCTTGCACCTCGTGGATAGCAAAACGCCGTTCATTACATTCCAGCGAATTGCTAACGAAAAGCTGTTAATTATTTTCAACGTTTTCCTCGCTTTGCGCCTCGTGGATAGTGAAACACGGCTTGAATAAATTCCAGTGTTTCCCTCGTGCCGCGCCTTGCTCGTTGGGTGAATTCGTCAAGACTAAAAACAAAATGCACTTCTTGCGAATGGACCTTTTCCCGACCCTAACCCCGGAAAAATTCTAAACTAAACTGAAGCTCACCGGAAGACATAATGACAATTAAAATAATTGATTTACAACTAATTTTTTAAAACACAACTAAAAACGACTAATTTAATGCAGGGATGTCCAAATCGAATTTAAATTCAAATATCGCAAACTTCAAATAATGTTTTTTCGTGTTTATAATAATCCCAAATATGGCGCACATATCCTAGGCGTCGACGTCCATGTGTGGTTCGGCAATATATTACAGCTGACATGAAAGAATTTCGATAAACGCCGACTTGAAGAACTTATAAGACTTCGAGGACGTTTTTGATTGGAAATATTTTCTTATCGGGTATTTTAACTTAGTCGAGATGGTTTAGGCGTCCTCGGCAAATTGTGTCTTAATTAGTTGTTTTCATCCTCAGTTTCGATAGCGACCGAACATAACAGGAAATTTTTTCATTTCTTCTAATTTAGCGCGTATAAAATAGCTCTTAAATAGTATTTAATATCTATCGCGGATTTCGTCGGCATCCGGCATTGATAACAGCATCAGTTCAGTTAAAGTTAGCGGTATTCATTTACAAACAAAAATACATAACAGCCGACATGAAATATTCAAATCAGCGCAGAATTCAATAATAAAACACGTTTTATGGTCTTAATATGCACATAGAAAGAAGAAACGACAGAAAAATAACGACTAAAAACTAAGAACGGTATGGTATGTTTGTGTACTTTTGTTTACCATCGTCATCATAATCAAATTAGGTAAACCCGATTCCCAAATTTCCGTCCGCCAATAATGGAGAATGAAGATGGAAAAACGTGATTTACTTTTTGAGTCAGCGTTGATTTAAATTTTTCATGTTATGTGTTATAATTTTTTGATTATAAACCAATACCTCCAACTTAAAATGAACGATATTGTTATCAACGACGTCAGGACTCGGGATAACGATAAAATCTCCGATAGAAACCAAATAATATTTAGAAGCTATTTTATAGATTGCAAGAAATTAAAAAATTTCCCGTTAAGTTCGATAACTATCGAAACTGAGGATGAAAACAATTAATTAGGACAGGATTTGCTTTTAAGTTTATTGCCGAGACGCACAACATATCTTGACTAAATTGAAATATACGATAACAAATGTAAAAAATTTTCAACCAAAAACGTCCTCGACGTCTTATAAGCACTTCAAGTCAGAGTTTATTGAAAACCTTTCACGACGACTGTTAGTTATTGCCGTGCCACACATGGCTGCTTTCGATTGCGATAAAAAATGAAATAATTGTGGAATGTTTTTAAATCAGAACGTGGACGGGGGCGGTAGGATGTTTACGGCGTTTTCGGTTTTCGGCCTTTCATATGTAGAAAATCTTAGGTTATTCGAAGCAATATTTTTCCGAAAATAATTTTCGTATCCAGATTTTCAGAGTTTCTACTGCATTATTATAACATGAAGACGGGTGGCGTTACATTGCGTCAAGATGATGAAGCACGAGAGTATTCGTCACAAGAGAGAGAGAGAGATAGCATTATGCTATTGTCGCTTTCAATTCGCATCGACAGCAGGCGATTTCTACTTTTTTGAGATAACATATCTCATTTTCGAATACAAACATATACACAGGGTTAGCGATTATTACGTAACTATCAGCGAAAAGGTATGATTGAAGTCGGGCGGTGTTAAATTACGTCTAGGTGATAAAGCGCTGGAAAAAAGTAGTTTTCACCGGATTGTTATGACCGTGGAATGACGTTGTTTTAACGTAGAACAATGATAAAAAAAAAACAAAATTCAAACGGGGGGGACACGACCCCCGTAACCCCCCCGCTGGTTGCGCCACTGAACGGCATGCAGTGCTTTTATGGCCTCAAAAATAAATGACTAATATAAAACAGTCATATTATATGACAGAAATCACCACAAAGTGATAATACTGCGCATGTTTGCCATCAGCGACTTATTGAAATCGTAACTACCGTAAGTTCACTAAGCAAAAGAGATGCTGCCAAGTTTTTATTCTGCAATACTCCTCACAATACAATTACTATGAGTAACACTTCAATAGCAAATATGAAATACCGGTAAACAATAAAATCTACTAAAAATTTCAATTTTTTGTTGAAAAAAAAGCGACCTAGGAAGATTGTTGGGTTATCACCCCTGCCACTAATTTTCTGATTAGCTTATTCATTACATCAGGGGTTGGGTTATCGTCCAACTTTTCTCTGTTTATTTAACGATTATTGAAATCTTGTTCTAAGCTAAGAACAGATCAGAAAATCGATAACAGGAGGCTCATCTCTGAGCAAGATTTCAGGCACTCAGAAGTAAAGGAGACTTATCTCTGAGCAAAGTTACAGGCACTCACTCAGAAGTAATGAAGACTTATCTCTGAGCAAAGTTACGGGCACTCACTCAGAAGTAATGAAGACTCATATCTGAGCAAAGTTACGGGCACTCACTCAGAAATAAAGGAGACTCCTATCTGAGCAAAGTTACGGGCACTCACTCAGAAATAAAGGAGACTCCTATCTGAGCAGAGTTTAATACACTCACTCAGAAATAAAGGAGACTCATATCTGAGCAAGGTTACGGACACTCGCTCAGAAGTAAAGAAGACTCATATCTGAGCAAAGTTATGTGCACTCATTCAGAAGTAAAGGAGACTCATCTCTGAGCAAAGTTACAGGCACTCACTCAGAAGTAATGAAGACTCATATCTGAGCAAAGTTACGGGCACTCACTCAGAAGTAATGAAGACTCATATCTGAGCAAAGTTACGGGCACTCACTCAGAAATAAAGGAGACTGCTATCGGTGCAGAGCTTAATGCACTCACTCGGAAATAAAGGAGACTCCTATCTGAGCAAAGTTACGTGCACTCATTCAGAAGTAGAGGAGACTCATATCTGAGCAAAGTTACGTGCACTCATTCAGAAATAAAGAAGACTCATCTCGGAGCAAAGTTACGGGCACTCACTCAGAAGTAATGGAGACAGATTTCCCCATCTTGAATCGTTGCGCATCTTCCACTAAAATCCGGGAAAAAGCAATAGGAGCAATCAACTTAATTACGTTAGGTACTCAAATTTCCGATTCAAAATTATGACGTCATTATATGATAAAATACACCGACTTGAACTTGTCTCTCGAAGATAATTTTGATTGAGTCTTTTCTTTGATACAGATAAAAAATCCGATGGAACGTGATGAGTGGGGGTTTATAATTTGAAAAATTATGACATCATCATATGATGTTTGGGTTCTATGTCCAGGCAAAGTGGCCCAGGTCATTTGGAATCAGTTTTTGGATAGTATAATGTCAATCGAATCTTTTAAAATTCGATTGGTTATTCATATTTTGACGTGCCTAATGATGTGAATAGAAAAATGTTTTAATTAAAAACCTACACATAGTTCTATGTGTATCAGTGACCCCTTACATTTCTTCTGCTGTTAGAAAGGGCTTGGCTTTCATTGAGCAAACTTGCAACTCTTCTGTCAGTACTCTTTCACATTTAGTTGAGGGCCCGGGACCTTGTTTTGAGCAAACTTGCAACTCTTCTATCAGTACTCTTTTAGTTGAAGGTTCAGGACCTTGCTTTTGGTACATTAGCAACTCTTTTATCAGTACTCTTTCTTTTATATCAAATTTCATTAAAAAATATTTTCATTTCAGCTTGCAAGCGAGGATGGCTAGGTGGAATCATGGTCGTCACAGAGTAGAAATTCGAGCTCGGGATAAAAACCCTGTGATGACAATATAGTTCAATCCAACAGTTCGCCAACTTCGTGAGGAAATGTGGAAACAAAACCACGAAACAATCAAGCCTCCCATACCTGACATGGACTGGTAACCGGATGAGTAGCTGTGGTCAGGGATGGCTAATACCGAATAGTTCACTATTTCGAATACATTCGAAATTATTATTTTCGAATATGAAATTTCGAATACTTCGAAAATAAAATCCAGTAATAGAATCTAAGTGTATGAAGGAATTTTCATACAATAAACAATGGAATAACTTCTATCTACAACCTGGCTATATTACCAGGCATTTCATGTTTGCAGATTATTGCGATATATATTTTATATAACATGAGTTGTATTAATTAACAGAATTAAAATAATACGACAAGGCATTTTAAATAGTGGTATCGGTGATGGATTTGAATGCTCGCGCAACACAAAATCATCCTAGTAAAACGCCCATACTTTTAAATACCAACCATTATCCAAATTATTTGTCAAAAAGCGGGATAAAGTATGAGTTCTTTTTCAGACTTGTGACAATTTTTTTGTGAGTACAAAAATACGGATCAAAAAGTAAATATATTCGGGAACTTTACCACACATTTTAAGTCCGCAGATCGCCGTTGTATGTTTGTGTAATAATACTTTTATTATTTTATAAATACGAAAATAGGGTTCAAAAACTATTTATAATCGGGTAGTTTACCACACGTTCAATGTCCACAGATCACCGTTGTATTTTGTAAATACGAAAATAGGAATCAAAAATTAATATCAATCGCGAGTTTGCCTCACAATTTATGTCCACAGAATGCCGTGATATTGTGCCCGAATATAATTAATTTTTGATTCTTATTTTCGTACTCGAAAAAATTGTCACAAGTAGGAAAAATAATTTATACTTTATTACACATTCAAGTCCACAAATCGCCGTTGTATTTTTGAGTTATAATCGTTTTAATATTTTGTAAATACGAATCCGAAATTAATTATAATTGGGCAGTTCACCACACATTTCATGCCCACAAATACCCGTGGTATTTGGTATTAATACTTTCATTATCGATACTTTTGACCATCATTATCAAAATTATTTTCCAGAAAGCGGGTGAAAGTATTTTTCTAATAAATCAACTTGTTTCCCAACTTGTGACAATTTATTGGATATCGTAACAATTACGGCTATAAATACCGTATTTCCCGGCTAATAAGCCTACATGGCAAATAGGACGATGTATATTTTTAGCACTCAAAAAAGGGGGTTTCCCATATAGGCCTCCAAGAAGACGGGTAGAAAAATTATTCCCTGTTGTTCAGTTATGATAATATGCGCTAATAATAATGTTTAGAACCAGATCACGTTTGTTTAGTAGAATCATACTCACAGAATTAACTATTTTTAACAATAAAGCGGTAATTTTAAGTTAAAAATCACAATCATTTTGAACAATCTATAATTTTATAGGGTCAGAACAGAACCAGATCATGTTTGTTTGGTAGAACCATACTCACGGAATTAACTATTCTCAACAACGAAGCGGTAAATTTAAATTATAAAGCGGCAATCATTTTGGACAACCTATCAACCCGAATGTTGAAATAATTTTGGAATGTGATAAGTACCACACGGTACGTCCACGGGTTATTTCACAGCTGTGTTTCATGTCCCTGTCGTTTTCTGCTGAATCGGCAAAACCAAAGGGTCATAAATCACTTACTTTATCTCGGTGGCGGTGGCCGTGTTTTCTCTTTTAAGTAACGATAACCGGCCTACGATTAAATATCATGATTGGCAGACCCATAAGAACCAAATATAAGGTTTAACACAAATTATGCTTGAGAAGACTAATGCGAAAAATAAGCAGGCCACATAGAAATAAAATAAACATGCTTTCTCAATAAGGCGCCCCTCCCCCCAAAAAATCAAGCCAAAATTGGGTCTAGAAAAGCGACTTATTAGCCGGGAAATACGGTGATTGTCGATTTTTCGACTAATGGAAATGATTTTGTGAATTAAAAGACGAATGTCCACCAACGCAAACGTGCAAATGTGTCGCAACACTATGCGACGTACATTCGCGCTGAATATAAACAATCAAAATGCCGACTCATCGTCATGTAATACGTGAGAAAGCGTAAAAAGTCGTTTGAAGATTCCGGTAAAACGAAACACCGTGTTTACGGCGAAAAGTGACTACTATTCGGAAATGAGCCAAAAAGGTATTCGAATAATTTCGAATATTCGATTCGTTTTGGACAACCCTGGCTGTGGTTGCCATATGTTTTTGCCAGAATAAATATGTAAATAAATGTATTTATCTGGAGGCTGTGGTTTTCATGTTGTCTTATAGGCTTTCCCTGCAAATCCTGTCCTATTCATTATAAACTGGTTTTTATAAACTTCAATTTTGACATTTTCGAAATCTTATCGGATTGTTTTAAATTTTAGTTATATTTTCAATTTTGCAACAAGTAAAATATTCGGAAAGTAAACTATGTTGAAATTCCCTAAGTCCTATTCACCTGTCTCAGTACCATACTGCCTTAATTTGAAACTTGGTGTAATCCTGACTCAAACTAAGCAAGTTTTAGCTCTAATTGCCCTAATTCAATGGTTTGGTTCTAATTTGATGAGCAAAGATGTCTCCTAGGCCACCTATTCTTTTTTTTTGCCAAATTGAATTCCAGTTCCAATATGGAATTTAATATTTTCAGAACCATTTGTATGTTAATACCAGTTTTAGTTAAAATAATTGATATCGAGGATTTAAAATCCGATTGTTGTCCCGAATGTTAACATGATGAAGATAATTGATATATTTTATATTAGCAAACAAACGGGATTTATGAAGATTTGACATAAAATCTGCAGACGTATCCTGCTAATATAATTTTCTGTCTATGTAAATGTAAGGATGTCTAACCCCCCTTAATCAATCCTCAACTTGTAGTAATTCTGGTTCAGATTATACTTTGAGTTTTTTCTTTCTTTACTGTTCACTTCTGTTTGCTAATTGTTTTATTTTATATTTTGAGTAATTCATCCTAATTTTTCTTATTTTATTATATCTATGTGGTTTATGGATTTTTTATATCGCATTTTGTATATTTACTATTTGCTTTGCAATTATATTTTTCATTCTAAATTTTAGTTTCTTATTAGTTTACCGATTGATTTATCCTAATTTTTATTTTTTTTTTATATCTTTGTGGTTTATGAATCATTTTAAATCTATTTTGGCACAGGTCAGGGTTCAGGTTGTGCGCCATCTTGGTACACATACTTCGGGAGCACCCTTATTTTATATATTTACTAATTGTTTTACAATTATATTTTTTTATTTTAAATTTAATTTATCCTAATTTTATTATATGTTTGTGGTTTATGAATTTATTTTATACTTCTTCAAGCAACTCATTTTAATTTAAATTCTGTAGGTTTTAAACCTTACCCAAGTTTTATTTGCTCTCCTGATTCGTTAATCAGTTGCATTTGTTTTTTTTATCAATTATTTTATCGTTTATTATGCTGTTCAGGGAGTCGAAATAATCTCATATTTATAAATGTTGAAATATGGTGGGATCACAGTTTGAGCCTGATTTTCTATGCACCAAGAGGATAGGGGAAAAGTATGATAGAAAATATTGAAATTAAGGTTTAAGTGAAATAGACCTTGGTTAATTAAACCTATCCGACACAGGGAATATATAAGTGATATAAACACAACAGTTTTAACATCAGCTCTTATGGCGAACGTGACTAATTTGTATATTTTGTAGTTTTCGGGTTAATGACCATCGTGAACGTGGGCTGGATAGTTATGCAGCGAAAGTATTGGGAAAAAAAGATGATAGAAAGTAGATTTTTTCCTACCCCACTGTCGTCTTAACATAATGAATGGTTATCTCTCGCTCAAAGGGCCGATGGTACCATACGATTAACAGCTACTTCGTTCAACGATTGCCTCGACGTCGGCCGTTTAAGACCATTCTTTTTTTTAGAAGGGAATTCGCTAGAAGTAAGGCCATACGTACTCACTCGTAAATATAAGGGAAGAGGGGAGTTACCGGCAACCACGAAAGTGCGAAGGACTGAGGCAATAGCGTGCTGGTAATAAAAATTGGCTCGAGAGTCAAAGCAGTTCTCTCCAATGTGATGGGGAAATCAGCTACGCAACGACTTTCACATAAATGAATACTTGAAAAGCACTTATTGATTGTACGAATCATCTAAATATGACCGCTATACTGGACATGCATGAACTTATTAGTGATAGGAATAACATGCTTGGACGTATCAGGGCTTTGTACAAGTGAAGCATACACTCCCAGGTAAATATCGGCGGACACGATACTTAATCTTTTCCCTGCGCGCCCATCCAGGGTTGAGTATCATTCTTCGCGCAACCCTTAAATGGCGTTTCGTTGGATATGGCCAACGATTAGTGGCTGTGCGAATAAGTCGCCCCTTGCGAACGTAGACGACAAGGCCATCGGTATTCTCAGATGAATCCATTCAAATTATTGGCAAGTATCCATCAACCGCTAATAAAAAGGTCGAGACAGTGGAGTCAAGAAGTTAGTTGGGCAACTGACAACTTTCCTGGTGACAATGCCTTTCTTCCAGCAATAATCTGCCCACAACCATGTCAACTTATTGCAGCGGTCACCGACCGACAGTGTTCCCTCTAAAGTGGCTGCGCACACGCATAGATTTACTGCGCACATACGTATTTCGATGTAATGTAACAATGGTCTCGGTTGGCAGGTTGAGAAAGTTTGTTGTTGGACTTGCTAAAAGGATGCATTTTTTTGAAAGTTAAGACGGCATCATGTGCGAAGAAGGTACCAGCAGTAACATAATTAAGACAAGTTAGGCTACTTTTTATTTCAATAGCTGCCATAACCTAGCTGCTATATCTCTTGCATGTTCGTCCACTTATGCTGTAGTTTAAACTTGCACAACATATGGCCCACGGGCCGCATGCGGCCCGCTAGATATTTCTGTGCGGCCCGCGAGTGATTTGGAAACACGCCACTTCTCGGGTCTAACAACCAAAGCTGGCATTGTTTTGCAAGCGCGCCGCTACTCCGATCATATTCAAAATCGTGTGATCTATGTTTTACACTAGTTTCAATAAATATCGAACTTTGTGTGCTCTTCGCAACCCTTAAAATTCGTTGCTCGCCCTCTCGCCCCCCAATTTAGGAAATCCTTATTTAGATATCTCAGTGTTCGGACTGAATCACGCTTAAAACAATATCGGTATACAATCTCACACCCATTAGTGCATATTAGCAACCTATTAATAACCCCCTTATTTTTTTCTAGCTGTTTATGAAACTGAAGTTTCTTTTTTGATTCAAATTTAGAACTAAAAAAACAATTCCTTCATTTATGAATGGTGCAGAAATTCCCGCACAAAAGCGTTGCTATTTACTGTAAAATTTCAAATAAATTGGAGCAGATTTTGTAGAAAAATGTAATTTAACAGTCGAAAAAGTACAACAGAAAAAGATCTATTGCTACTAAACGGATTGTTTGTCTAGCCTACAATGGAAATATCCAATAATGGTAGATATGACTAAATAAATTGTCATACATATATTTGGGACGATTTTACAAAACTGAACCTGAGTAAAATATTTTCCTGCAGTCAGTTTATACTGCAACATGCAATACCTAATTCTAATAAAAAAAAAAATATTGAAAATGAAGGGTGGGTTTTCAAGGTAGATGAGCCACTAAATATATATTTGCCATCTCATATGCAAAAATGCTGTATCTTGTTTTTACTCAAGAAAATAAGATTCTTCATATTTTTAAGTTCCCCATTATTGAAAGTGTTTCATTGAATTTAACTGTTTCACAATATGATTTTGATTTGTAGTTCATCTTGAAATATGTATGTGACAAAGTTTGCGGCCCGCCGGGCCTTCAGATTTATGCTTGCGGCCCTCGTGGTAATTTGAGTTGTGCAGGCCTGCTGTAGTTGAAATAAGCTTAAGATAGCCTACTAATAGAACTGTTACTACTAGTTAAGTAGCCTGAGGTTGTACATCGTAACCCGTTAATTTGTGCTTACTCATTGAGCCATTTATCAACCAGATTAGTTTTATTAGGTTGTTAGTTACCGTAAACCCTGCAACAGAATAGGCTAGAAAAGACCAGCTTACATTTAAAGGTTGAGTAAACATGTCATTAATGTGCTGTACTCTGCACATTGCATTACTTAAGCAAAATGTGAACTTTGATTAAAAAACCCGTGAAATGTTTTTCTATTCATTCACTTTGATACTCAGATCAACAGTTTTTTATTGGCGAATCATTTTCACAGAATATTACTTTTTGTTTCAATTAAGGCCCAACATACTGAAAAAGTTTATTAAATTATTATCCTGTAGCTGTAAAGACAAACTTTTTTACCCTGTATGTCGGCCGAACCAAAACGTAAAAGGACTGCTAACTCGTTCAAAAAGATTGGTTGGATGAAACAGTGATAACGGCAACACCAACGTCTCATGATGAACAACGTGTATATTTACGTTATGTGTTTGTATATGATAAAAATGAAGGTATTATTACATGTCTTTATTGTCATGATGCCATTGTTTCTGGAGAACTTTCAAGTGGCAAAAAGGGGTGCAATAATGTATGGAAGCCTGACTTTTTAAAACGGCATTTGAAAAGTAAGACCCACCTATATGGTGTACAAAAGCTCAGAAAAAGAACCCTTTATTACCAGACCATGGAATTTTAAAAATGCTAAGTGAAACCCCAGAGGAACGTAATCGAAAGCGTGCATGTAAGAAAGAGATTGCAATTCTTATTGACAACATTCTATTGGCAGTAAAGATGAATATTTCTTTACTTTCTGTGCAAGATATCAACGACCACATGGCTAAGTAGGTTCGAATACCTGAAAGTTGGCGAAGCAAAAATTACGCTTTTGAATTTTTGGAATCTACTAATGTTGTTATTAGCCAGGAAATAATGGAAGAAATAGCTTCTGCCGATTTTCACACTCTAACTGTAGATGGAAGTACAGATATATCCGAAAGCGAATGTCTGATTTTATATGTTAAATACAGAGTCTCTTTTGAATATAAAACTAGATTTGGTGGAATCATACAACTAAAGTCATCTGATGCTCCATCTATTGTCACTGTAATTGGAGAGTTTTACAAAAATTATAGACCGGAGCTGCATAAAATGGTTATGTTTACATCCGAAGGTGCAGCAGTAATGACCCAAATTCTAAATATTGTTTTAAAAAATAAAAAAATAATAGAGTTCATATAGCTTTGGAAGTTTTAAATGAGGTTTTTGAGCAACTAGCTGCTTTGTGTAACTTTTTCCAAAGATTGACACCGATTGATGCACAGAATTTTGCACATAAAAATAAATAAACTACGGCAGAAGTATCTTGGTGACACAACATTTTGGGGTGAAAGAGTGGATAATTTGTTAGCTAAAATATCTGAAGAAGAAACTGCCACTTTTGACTCTGAAGGACTGCTGGATTTTATAAGGCTTTTATGTAATCATATAATAGAAAGATTCCCAGAAGGAGGAGTGCAAGACTGGGTAGCTTTTGATTGTGCTGCATTGAAATCCCCTTTCTATGTTTTTGGTATCACCGAAATTAAAGCTTCGTGTTCTAAATATGAGTTTGTTTTACCAGAACGAAGTATAATTATTGATCAATACACAGATTTTAAATACGCAATAGCTGAAAAAGTTAAGGCTGGGGTTGTTAGCACTTTTGCTGATTTGATAAACTTTACGTTTCAGCGTGAACAGTTTCGAGAATTGGCAAAGCTTGTAGATATCGGTGGGACTTTTCTTGCATCCAGCGTTGAATATGAGCGCGGGTTTAGTTTGATGAATTCCATCAAAACCAAGCTAAGGAACAGACTGGGAGAAAGGCATTTGAACATGATAATGGTGGTCAAGTCTTATCAGCGAAAGGGATGTGTTATAGACAATGTGAAGGTTTATGAAGAATGGATCAAGAAGAAGGATAGACGTGAGAAAGTTGGTCAATGGAAGTAAAGAAATACTGTAAAACATAGGTCCTCGACCCTTTATAGCATATAGTCCCCTGACATGTGATAGAGCTAACGTTTCTTTTTGAAAAACATTGCTCCAATTGTTTCGTTTTCTTCTGTTCTTTTTTCACCCTTTATTTGAATTCAAATAAAACTATCTGCTATCATTTATTATTTTCCATGTATGTTCATTGTTATCTACTGATAACATATAGCCTTCACTAAAGCCTTTACAATCTATAGAAAAACTTATTGAATAACCAAAATTTTCTTAATAAGCCCACTTATTACCCGGTTAGAACGCCAAAATTTCTTCATTAATTTTTGCCCAAATATCAGTTATTTCCAAAAAAAGTGCGCACACACCAAAATTTCTGCGCACAAATACTACAAAAAATTAGAGGGAACATTGCCGGCCGAATAAACGAACATTTTGCAAACCGGTCATAAGACGTCCGCCAGTGTCGTCTGCTCTACACTGTCGAAACAACGTTATATTAATGATGACGTCATAATTTGTTAAATAGAGAATACGCTGTTGGAATTGGGTCATGTGGGGAAATGGTTGACAAGACGACAAAAAGTATCGCGCGCGGTGAACACCTTGTTATCTTACACTCCAATTAGGATTTCAATATTTATCTCGGGAGTAAAAAAGCCGATGAGACGACTTAGCAACATGGTAAGCCTCGATCTATCGCCTGGTTACCAGTTCATGTCAGATGCAGGAGGAGTTGACTAGTTTATTGTTTCAGATGCATGGACTTGCTGCTGGATGAACCAGCGGTACGTGAACCTGCGGTGAGGAGTCCAGCAATACTCCGCGCGCGAGAGTCCCATGCGTCGTGCACCCCATGAATAAGCTTAGGTAAAGTTGAGAAGGTAATGGATCTATGGCTACTATCCTGTTGTCGCCACAAAAATGTAAATAAACGAAATATTGAACAACATAAATTGGGCAACACCATTTTTTCACCAATTTTACTAAAACAGGGAACGACGGGAAATCGCTCTATGGAATGGCAAATGTACATTTTACAGTATGCGTAGGAGAAATTGAACTTGACGTGAGAGAGATCGGGAAATATACAATAAAATGCGGAAGTATTGAGAACGGCGTGGATATGATGCGCGAAAGACGAGAAGAGTAGTAAAATCGCGAAAAATTAGGAAAATATGTATTGTTTTTTTTATGCAAAAATGTGGGAGTTTTGAGAAAAGCGCGGGAAATTGTGGAAAAGGCGGAAAGAGTTTCGAGAAGCCGTTGTAAACCACATGAATAATCCGTCTTATCGGCTTTCTTCTCATGGCATGAATATGAAAATCCCATCCTACCCTAAATCAAATCGAACCACAGCTCATTATCCAAATGGTGAATTTAATAACATATCATTTACTGATTTTCAAAAGACACAATTCGGCTAATAATGTCATTTATCAATATAAATTTCACCGAGTACCGAGACAAAGTCACCAGTTCCCACCACTCAATTCTGCATGAAGAGAAATTTCTGAAAAAAATTCTGTCACCATTGTAACTGAATGTCATATCAAGCACGCATGTCATGAGATCGCCGAGATGGAACTTTATTTATTTATCATACAGTTCCCGGTCGAAATATTTATTTTAATATTTTACGTGTTACCATGGCATTTTTTTATTTTTAAAATCCTGCTTCGGAAAATAAAACAGGAAAGCATGCATTCACCAGTATTGTTTGTCGAATTACAGCCCAAATTTACTTATACTTATAAAAAGTTAAGGATAGGATAAGTTTATTTCGACTCCATAATCAGCAAAAAGGCGATGAAATGGTTGATAAAAACAAATTAATTATGAAATCAGAAGAGTAAACAAAACCTTGGGCAAGATTTAAAAAGTACAAGATTTAAGATGGAAGGTATTGCCAAAAAGAAGTGGTACGTGTTCACTCACCACACTCGCACACACACAACCATAGGGCATTAATAAAATTAGAAAAAAGAGATAAGCTTTAGATAAATTATATGTTAACCAAAAAATAAATAAACAAACACGTAAAAAAGAAATTAGAATAAAAGATGAAATGCAAAAAATAATAAGAATTGTTTGCCACACCATTTTAATAATTTTATAAAAATTCCCAAACAAGAGTGAACAGTATTTAATAGAAGGACAAAAAATGATTTCGCCAAGCTGATGATAATTGGAGTCAAATGCCAAACTGGCCAGCCAAAGTTGAGTGCATGAAGAGGTGGGCTAAACCTTTTCATTCACCAAAGACATGCCAAAATATTGCCATATTGTAGTCCAGATTACATAAAATTGTAGTCCAGATTTCATCAATTATTAAGTAGTACTGGTAACAGTTTAAGTATAATATGATTAGATGAAGGGGATTGATACTGAGGTAGGTATTGTAATTTATTGGTTATGAAGGGTGGGAGCAAAGATAAAGGAATTATGGATATTTTTTCATAGGATTCTTTGAGAATAATATGGAAGATTCATCAGAGTCACTCTTTGGAAACTTGTTCACATATTTCACGTCATTCGATGATTGTGACGTAGACTGAAAACGATCTGCGAGTAGGTGTTTAAAAGATTGCATATATGGTTGACCTATTAAATATTAGGAGATAAATGAAATTGTTAAATTGATTTTAGGAGGTATTGACCATTAAATTTTTATCACTTCATATTGGTGTTTGGAGGATCAAAAGCAATTTCTGTTAGGGACACAATTGTCACACCATGCAAAAACACTCAACTTTGATCATATCACACTATCTACACTTTGGTCAACGAGTCAACTCCACAGCAATAGCTTACCTAAACATAAAGTGCATGCTTACATTAAGAGGTAGAAAACCACATCAAATTAAAATCACCAACACAAAATTAAAAATTTATTAAAGGAGAGAATCCAATATAGCTCGACTGCTCGCCCAGTTACAATACTTCGTATCTTGCAGGAACTGTAGCATGCTGTCTACAATCCTCATCAGGATATATCGCCACTCATGCAGAAAACAAAAGCTATACACGTGTAATAATAATGATCCCACACCAAGAAAAGAAGCATGACCATGCAATTGTCAGAAAGCTATTCATAAAAAACACCACCCGAGTATGTCAGTTACCATCTGACAAAGCAAACAACATACATATATATATATATATATATATATATACAGGGATATGGATGCCTTCACCCGATTGCGATTGAAACAAAACTAATTACATTTGAAGCAGGTATAAAAGAGCTACACAGCACACCTAGTCACAGTGATTAGTAGCTGCAGGAACTATAACAGGATTTCTATAGCTGTTCATAGCTGACAAAAAAAAACAAAGTGCAAGTGAGGAGTGTCCCGACTTTTTGTCATGGATCGTCAAGAAGATATTCATTTTCTTTGAGGTTTGATTGCTTCAAAACTATTAACACGTATCAGTGAGTTTTTGAAACAGTAATTTTTAATGTTTGTAGACTGGATAAGACTTGAAAAGATTTTTTTAGACTTTAATGTTTTCAAATTTGAGAGAAGGGAGTTCCAAAATTTGGGTCCATTAAAACACAGGGAATGCTGGCTCTCATGGAGGGTACGAACAAATCGGACTTACTTCTTCGGTTGGAGGTAGTTTTGATAAGTATGTCGTCGAAGCAGTTTGGTAGTGCGTTATTATGAAAGTCATAAGCTAATGACAATACTTCAAATTTTATCATATCTACCTTTAAGTATATTTAGAGATTTGAAGTAATGGTCTACAGTCCACACTTTCCTATCTTTTTTCGTGAAGACAGTTCTTAAAAAAATTATTACAAGTACTTTGCAATTTTGAGACTAGTGTTTTGTTTCCATGGAACCAAACTGAGCAACAGTATCGAATGTGGCTGACTAATAATGATTGAAACATTGCTAGTAAAGTCGATTGACTGACACATTGGGAAACCTTGGCAGCAATTGCCAAATTTCTTTTTGTTTTAACAATAACATGTGTAATTCGTGATTTCCAAGATAGATTTTCATCAAAGATAACTCCCAGGAATGTTATTTCACTCACTCTTTCAATTTCTTTGCCATTGAAAGATAAAGATTTTGAGCGATTCAAATTTTTATGCTTATTAGGATGGAATAGTACAAATTTAATCTTGTTGACATTGAGAGATAGTTTACTAACCAGCATCCAACTGTGAATGTTGGCTAGTTCTCGGTTCGCAACTGCGAATAGATCTTCCAGATTTTTCCCACAAAGAATCAAGACTGTGTCATCAGCAAACTTGATTGACTCAGATGAGTCCAGACACCTAGGCATGTCGTTAATATAAGCTAGGAAGAATAATGGGCCAAGTAAAGATCCCTGGGGAACTCCGTGCTTCATGACACAAATACTAGTAGAGAATGAATTGTCATATTGTACGACTTGCTTTCTGTCATGCAGGTAGCTCCGGATCCAATTGAGTGGGATCCCTAATATTCCACTGTGATAGAGCTTACCTAGAAGGATAAAAGGGTCAATGGTGAAATATCAAGAAATATTCCAAACGCATGTTGCTTTCTTTCAAACGCCTTTGTTAATTTACGTACCAAGACATTAGCAGCCATAGCAGTAGAGTGTTGCTTGCGGAAACGCAAGCAATCATAAATGCGTTGAGTGGCTTGTCCACTCAATGCCACGAAATTCTTTAAACCAGGGGTGTGCAACCTTTTTCACTGACGGGCCAAATTCAAGTAACTGGGTGAAGCTGCGGGCCGCACCTTTATTTAATATAGACTTTATCGTAATTACCGGTACAAAAATTGTTTATTTTTGCTAGTTATCTTACGGCATTATTAAGGTTTTCTGCGGAAATAGTGAGTTGAACGCAAACTTGTGTCACTGATATCAGTGCTCTCATCCAATGCCAGACCGAAAGCTTCACACGATTTCAATCTCTCTTTCAAAGTTTCTTTGATATTATCTGAAAGATCATTTGTTCGGCGTGAAACAGTAAAGCGGGAAAAGCCGGTTTGCTCCACCAAATGTTTTTTCTCTGGGCATGCATATTCTGTAAATATTGTCAAACAGTTTTAATAAATTCTCCTCACTGAAAGGCTTTCCCTTATCTGCCATACATTCACAAAGTTTAAAACTCAACTTTGTCACCAGTTCTGAGTCCTTCTCGTAAGTGGTAAAAAAATGGATTTTTTTTAAATGTTTCATTTTGTCTACTCGTGCCTGGCCAAGAATTTTATCCTTAACATTATACTCTTTGATAACTGCAATAGTACTTTGACAAACGAGGCAGACAGCACCTCGGTTGTGTGGGACAACAAAATATTTTGTACACCATTCATTCACTGTTGAATACCCTTCCTTCTTCATCAATTTTTCGCTCTTAGCTGCCGACATTTTACTAGCCTTGAAATTATCACAAAAATATTACCCTCACGAAACTAGCAAAATAGGCTACTGAACTGCTTCAAATTCTTGAAAGCTAGTGACTGGAAAGCGTCTAGCAATCACTATGATTATTATTATTACATCACAATGTATTGTTGTAAACAAGCGAATCAAGTAAAAACACAATGGCGGCCAACAACAATTCCTAGCTAGTGAGATAACACATTTCATCTATAAACGTAATCTGCTAGACAGAGCTTATAACTGAACGAGTCTAAACCACAATTCCAAAGAATGCTTACGTCCCGTACTGTAATAATCAAATTACTGTTTCTATCTAAGCTACTAAAAAGATACACGAGGTCTCAATCGTCAGGTCTAATTAAACTGTCGGATTGGGATTTTATTCTTGATGGGTAAAAATCAGAGTATTGACAAGGACCACACTAAATGGCTTGGCGGGCCGGGTTGTGGCCCGCGGGAGCCTGTTGCACACCCCTAATTTAAACGGTGTAAGTGACCCCCTTTAACCTGATGATATTTGAAGGCGACAAATACGTCCCGACCGAGATGGCCGCCTGTAGACTATATAGCTGGCTGTATTCCTAAATTCCTTTGTTCAATATGATTGCCACTGACTTGCGATGTTCAAATTTATTTGAAACCAATTAATCCAGTTCTTTTATCGAGTGACGAAAGATAATATGGCGGTGTACTGTATATTTGAAGAATTTTTGGGCTACCAACTAGAAGTCCACATCTGTAGGACAAACATGCTTCTTTAATATTAAACCAAGTAAATAAGAAGCTTACTTACTAATCAATGAACCTAAATGGACTTATACCGACAGTAAGGCAAAGTCAGAGACCTAAACATTCTAAGCTAAAACCCAAACTAAAACGGCGCTGCCAAATGCAAAGCGCAACCTGAAACAGCGGGCTGACCTTGAGTCTAAGTCGGTCAAACGCGTGCTCTTGTCACGTGACATCTATGTCACGTCATAATAGGTGTTAACCATGCCATTATTATGATTTAAAAAGGGAAAGGTTAATCGTTACAAACATATCGTCAAGCTGATTATAGCTGGAGTCACCCAATGCCAAATTGCCCAATCGGTATTGCCAAGTTGGATGCACGAAGAAGAGGACTGGACCTGCTTCAAGCATTAAATTGAAGCCAAAAATAGCCAAATTAACGTCCGAATTGTATCAAATTAGCTAGATAAAGTTTATTAGCAGGTTTATGTGAAGAGTATGACGTTACTGCATCGTGTGTAGTGACATACGTGCTGTGTGTAAGTTGACATACGTGCTGTGTGCTGTGTAACAAAAGAGAAATAAATTATTTACAAATTTCGAATACCATCACTGGCCTTTAGGGTGGGAGTAATAATCGAATTAAAACCAGCAATATTTTCCGCGTAGGAATATTCAGCATTTACCTCTATATTTTTATTTTCCTCTCGCTGTTGAAACCATTGAGGTGTATATAACTAGAGTGCGCATTGGCGGGCCACTGTGAAGCTAGTAGCAAACCTTCTTCTAATTTTGCGCAGCGGTGCGTATAATCTCATTTTTGTGCTCATTGAAGGATGGTGGTGTAAAACATAGGCGAGTTCTAAATTCCACACAGAGAACAATGATTAAGTTTATAGACAGGCTGAGGAAGAAATACATCACGATAAGCGGTAAATTCAATATATTTGACGGCAACTTAGGATACGGAATGGAGAGCATCCCAGCGGTTTGATCGCCTATGCAGTTTCATTTGTCATAGTACGTTGTCGGAATTAAATATACTCGGCTGATAAAATTGACCAGGACAAATATGTTGACAGAATGTTAGATTACGTATTCATATAAGCTTGAAAATATAACGAAACAAGTGTTGCATGTCACCTGCATACGTTTCGGTATTACCTGCTAATTAAAAGTTATGTTTAATTTATGTGACATTTTTTGGAAATAGTTCTCATTCCTGCAAACATTTATACAGAGGTGTAAGGTGGTACGCGAACTAAGAGAAATAAGCAATATTAACCGAGCCATTGAGTTGAGGTCCAGATCGTCTGACCAATCGATTTACATTATTAAACACTGTGATACTGATGAAAATTTCTATGGTGCCCATTCCGTGATGCTTTATGCGCGCTGCTTATTTTGCTAAAGTGTTAATTCAACCAAGAGCCCCGAGCATTTTTGTATAACTTTAAAAATATTTCAAAACCAGCCTAGTAATTAAAACATTTCGTAGCCGTATAAGTGTTTTACTTCGTTTCAAACTGTGTATTGTATTACGTAACAAACGTTAAACTTCATTATAATATGTTTAAGAAGTTTCACATGCATTTTGTAGTATAAAGCAAATTCTTCAATACATGCAATAAACAGAACGTAAAAAATAGTTTTGTTTCAATATGTCTCACTGACGCTGAAATCAGAAGTCAGGTTATTATATTATATCGTATCGTATTTTATCGTTATATCGTAATTTGGATATTTTGAAGATCAGCATAACGTCCCTTCTATAATAGTAGCGCGAAATATTAATTTTTTATTCAAGAGATGACAAATTCCAGAATTATGTGCAATCGTGTCCTTAATACACGATAAGTTTATAAAAATGGTACGAACAAAACTAAAAAATTTTGCAATTTATAAAAGTCAGAATCAATCAATTAAATCGATTTTTATTAGCCATCTCGGCAAAGCATAACAAAATTGAAAACAAGTAAGATCACAAAAATATTTGTACCGGATGGCAGGATAGCCGCGAAATGACCATACGGTCTACTTGTCAGTGGCAACCTTAAATACAAAATTTGCAAAGCGCGAAACGTTTTTATGCGAGAACAGCATCACCCCAAGATGACGCTGCAAGGCAATAACACACCTTGTTATTTAAAGAATTTGGGAATTCCCCCTATTTTATTTCGAAGCAGTGCTGTTCCGACGCTTTTAGGTTAACGTTTCTGGGAAAAGTAAAACAATATATATTAGATTTAGTAATAGTACGATACCAAAGAAATATCAGTACCGGTACTGAAACTGGTAAAAAAGCTAATTTCGGCAACTTTCAAATCCCAGCAGCATTCTCTCCCCACAAGAGGCATCCGATTTGATTATTTAATAATAAATAGGTTTATATGAAGTTTTTCACACAAATAGAACCTAATATTCTCATAGCGAAAATAGCCTTATTTGAAAAAATTTCTCATAGCGAAAAAAGCTAATTTAGTCAACTTTTGAAGCCCAACGGCAAACCTTTCTGCACAAGAGGCATTTGATTTGATTATTTATTGTTAAAGAATCTTATCTAAAGTTTTTCACACAGCTCGAACCTAATGCCTTTTTTATTTTAGAATCTGGGGTATTCTCATAGCGGAAATGACCGTATTTGGAAAAATAACGTAAAAAGCTAATTTAGTCAATTTTCAAAGCCTAGCAGCACACCTTCCGCACAAGAGGCATTTGAATATTTTATGTTGAGGAAGTTTACCTGAAGTTTTCCACACAACTAGAACCTGAGCATTTTTTATTTCAGAATCTGGGGTATTCTCATGGCGAAAATAGCCGTATTTGGAAAAATTACATATAGCGAAAAAAGCTAATTTAGTCCATTTTCATAGCCTAGCACCACACCCTTCCGCACAAGAGGCATTTGATTTGATTATTTCATGTTGAAGAGGTTTAACTGAAGTTTTTTACACAACTGGAACCTAAGTTTTTTATTTTAGAATCTACGTTATTCTCATGGCGAAATAGGCCTAATTTGGAAAATATACGAATAGCGAAAAAAGCTAATTTAGTCAGTTTTCAAAGCCTAGCAGCACACCCTTCCGTATTATTAACCTTATTAATGAAAAGAATATGTTTGAATCACATTTAACCGAGAATTTATTGCCTGGAAATACAGGATAGAAAATAGAGCCACAGACTTGAGCAGTGCAGTAATATGGAGCCACACTCAAATTCTGTTATGAGGAGTGGATTAGTCTTATTTTTTGTGTGTTTAACAGGTTAGTAATGATCTTGAAAGTACAAGCAAACCTTATTAGTGAAAAGAATACGCTTGAATCACATTTAACCGAGAATTTATTGCCTGGAAATACAGGATAGAAAATGGAGCCACAGACTTGAGCAGTGCAGTAATATGGAGCCACACTCAAATTCTGTTATGAGGAGTGGATTAGTCTTGTTGTTTGTGTGTTTAACAGGTTGGTAATGATCTTGAAGGTACAGGCAAACCTAATTAGTGAAAAGAGTATGTTTGAATCACATTTAACCGAGAATTTCTTGCCTGGAAGTACAGGATAGAAAATGGAGCCACACTCAATTTCTGTTATGAAAAGTGGTTAGTTCTATCTTTTGTGTGTTCAACAGGTTAGTAAAGATCTCGAAGGTACAACCAAATCATAATAGTATAAAGAATCGAAATATATTTATATAATATATATTTAGGCAAAAAAATATTGCTTGGTTGGAAGTACTGCATTGAAAACACGAGACATTAGCCATAGTGCTACCGTGTTTCCCCGAAAATAAGACCTAGCACGAATTTCAAAAATGATTTTAATATAAGCGCTCCCCTTAAAATAAGATCAAGTCAATACCGCGATATTTTTTTATCCCCCTTACACGTTTTAGATGATTGATAATCTATGTTTTGCAGTTGTTGTGAATAAGAACGTGTTATTCATAAGTAAATGGATATCGGTTTTCATAGTTTGTATATTTGAAAATCTCGTAATTCTCTACTTTTTAATTTTGTTTTTAATAAACAAAAATATAGGACATCCCCCGAAAATAAGCCCTAGTCTTATTTTTTGAAAGAAAATTGAAATAAGACCCAGTCTTATTTTGGGGGAAACATGGTATATCTGTATATGGAGCCATACTTGATTTCTGTTATGGAGATGATTTTTATTTATGATTTTCCACAGGCTAGTAAAAATCTTCAAGTTACAGGAAACCATAATAGTATGAAATCATGTTTGACTGTCTGAAAAGGAAATACTTTGAAATTTGTTGCCTCGAAGTGCAGTTTTAAAAGTGGATTCATACAGCGAGGTGATTCGGGGACGCAATGTCTGAATGTTGTCGGAAGTGGATTAGTCATAGTTTTTATTGCATATAACAGGTTTGTAATGATGGTTAAGTTACTTTACAACAATAGTACCATAGTAATGAACGCAGTGGAACAGATACTACACGATAACTATGGGATGTATACAAGAATTAGGCTGTAAGAAGCTGGTATCATATCAATTTGATCATAGATTATAAATATGAAAGCCAATTTGTAGTTTACATTTACCAGGTTGGGAAAAATATTTCAAGTTTATCTTACTCAAACTATTTCTAAGTAATACTCATATCAGAATGTATATATTTTAGCCTAATATTACATTGTATATTATTTATTCAGAGCATTCATATTAGATAACATTAGCTGGCGCACTGGTCTTTTCATTTAAGACGGGTTTTAGGAAAAGCTTTGATTCACACTTTTATATTCGTTCGTCATTCAAATGGTTAAAGTAGAGATTTAATTATATATTTGTTTTTGAGATTGTTCCGCAATGTTTTACGGTTGAGACAGTAAGCTAAAAATACTTATTAATATTCCTTATTTCCTGGAAATGTAACACATAACTGCATTTTTGAAAAGTCCTTATATTTTTATATCCACCTGAAGCATGCATAACATATTTGTATTATATTCTTGTAATAATTAATTACTACTACATGCATAATTGGATCCGATTTCAGGGATTGTTTCAATCGATGATAGAACCAGGAATCAAGCGAAAAAGTTTTTTCGAGGAAGCATAAAAATATATTCCGAACGAGATTCCATTACAAAGATTAAATACTAAAATAGATGGAATTGTATAATGGTAAGATTTGGTATTATTTGCCTTGGTCACATCACTGTAACAATAACTATACAGGTGAGACCTGAATACAATCCCCATGGTTAGATTTTTTTGTTCCAGTCAAGATTGTGTCTAATAGTCAAGTCTGAATTTTGTACATTTGTTTTCCTAAAATAACGTTTGCAAGTTCTTTCACAAATTTTCATTTGACTTTTTGCTATTTTTATACTGTATTTGGAAAAAGAGAGATGATCTCGCAAATGGTGTTCCCTATTAAGCACTCCGTTTTTTATACAAGTGTAAGACAATGTGAATTTTTTGCCACTATCGGTTTCATTTTTAAATATTGCCTCAATCACTAATCATCATTGTAAAGAAACACATGTAATGCCTAATATGTATTAATTGTATCACGTGATAAAAAATTGTTCAGTATGGCTTCAACAAATAACATAATTTTTGTGACATCTCAGGTGCTCACGACGTAACGACATGCAAACAATTGTCATAGTATCCATGTTATTGATTTTCCAAAATATCGCGTACATAAAACAACAGGATGAAGTGGAATTGGCAAGTGTGGTATTATGATTAATGAAAGATTTATTCAGATTCTACGTACTTCAATGTGAGTTTGACGTATTGTCTGTACTGAGCTTTATAGCAGGACATAGGCAAAGATAAGTTAAAACAGAATAGAATATATAAATTGGCCCATTCATTCGTTTCCTAACCTGATGAGTCTTTGATAATCAAGTGATCTGCGATGTATACAAATCAGGGATGAACCAAGCAGTCTCTAGTCGAATAAATATCATGTTAGATTTGAATTGACTAATTGATGAAGATAAAAATGATGTGATAAGATCTATGAAACAGATTCTGTTATTCTGCTATGATGACAACAAAACGGACTCTACATGATTTTGGTTTTATCTTGTGGAGGACTCAACCTTAACGGTGTAGTTGCTAAAAACAAATTTGAAAAAATACCGAATTGAATTTTGCGGATTTTCCCTTGAACCAGTTCCAGTCAAAAGAGTCTTACAATTTCCTTGCTTATGATTATCTAACATGCGTTTGTACTACAGTTACTTTTCTGATATATCTACGATGACTTGTATTGAAAAAACAGTCTTATGATTGAACATTTATCCCTGATATTCATTACGCTGAATATAAATAAAGTAATAGGAAAGTCTCAACATGCTAACTGAGATGAATCTTATTTCCGAAAAGAGTATGTAGGGATCCTGCCAATCCGGTGTTTGCATTTTTTTTCAATAAATGAAACAGGAAACAGTAATGCATGGATCTTGTTTTATGTTCGGGATAATGTATAACCGAGAGAAGAGTAGTTTTTTTTTTGTATGTTGAGTATTGGGATACTAGTGGTTGTAATAGCATATACATGTGTTGTGCCTGCAATTTGTATTACAAATCTAAAACATCTTAGTGTGTAAACCCCTGTCAATTGCTTATGCAATACAGATAGAACTGCACAATTTATCAGTACGGACTTAATTTAATAATAGCATTTGAGTCACTGGTTGAATTATTCACTAATCTATTAGTATACTTTTCAGTTATTTAAAATTAATAATGTAACAACACATGTTCGCTAAACAAATTAACAATCACAAAAAGGTATGCAAAAAATATAACTTATTCCACTGAGTTTTGGTGATGGTTTTGCCTGGTACTTTGTGCGTGATGTTCAAATACATTTCCCAGGTTCATGAGATGTGTATTACCGACATCTGCACATAGCCCAAATCTTATGACCTGGGGCATATTAAAATACGCTGGCCTGGGCCCAGAGACACAAAAAAGTTACCACCCCTATTCAAATTTCGGCCATTGTGAAGTAGGTTACAGCAAGGTAATTGATATTTCCTTTTTTTCAACATATAGGCATCAGTTCACGCTACAGTAAAAAGACAATGAATGCGGTGAGGAATATAAATATCTAGATATGGTAACCAGTAGAAACACTACAATAATGTATCGCTCGCAAAAAACTTTGTCATCTAATTCTGCCGGCTGGTATTTGTGAGAAGCCAACTCACCACGGCAAGGTTCCAGCCTTTGAGTTGGATCTCTTTTTGAACAGAAGAAACCCAAGCATGGATAGGCAGATCACCAATGCTTGGTAAAAAAAACTGCTGTGGATGCCGTTGACTGAACAAAGTTCAGCTCGTCCGCCTTCTGGTAAACCAAGGGTCCCACTACCCAAAGAGGTACATAACATGTGGATGCCGCTGGCCGGATAAAATCCAGCTAAACCCATGCTGTTCTTTTTGGCATGGCAGGGTTGGTGATTTAATTAAGGAATGCTTAATAAGCACAGCGGGCATCTCCATGATTTTCACCTTCGCCTCCTTCTTTGAATATTTTAGGCATTCTGAATGGAACCAGCGATCGCATTCATCACAACCCAGCTGTCAAACAAATGTGTGAAATTTTTATCAAAAACATAATATGAACTCATTCTAGATACCATCACAACAAGCAATATGATGAAATGATTTCAGGCACTGGAGCAGTGCAGGAATGAATACAAAAGCTAGCTCACGATATCGCCTTCAGGTAGACATTACTAAGAGCAGTCTTTCATCTGGACAAATTTAGAGACTACCAGGGATACTCAACTATTTTACCAAAGATTCGTATACAGAATCTCAGGATTACAGACGTGTCTTTTTGATAATATACCTAGCAGTGCGCCTAAATATATTTTAGTACATCTAACTTTAAAGTGTTATTTTTTCCCCAAAAATACGAGTTTCAGTTATTTCCAGTTTGAAATTATTATATTGAAACCAGAATAGTCCTAGTCATAGTCAAGTTTATTTTTTCTCATTCCATAAAAAATAATATACGAAATTAACAAAATACAAAACTGAAAACACATTTTTACTGGGGAAGGGAAGTCGCGGGGAACCAGAAATGGTTATCGAGCAGCGACACCCGAGGTTCAATATCTAACTTCATTTTTTTAAAGAAATTACGTTTTTAGAACACTTTTAATATGTATGACCAGGCTTTGGCAGCTGAACCACATATAAAATCCAAGAGACATGAAAGTTATATGAGACTCCCATAAATAGTACATGGCAACATCTCTAAATGAGCCCACCACTATGTGTAATCAGTCATACAGAGGTGTAATACATCATTGTATACATATGAATACACCCACACACACAAAAAAAACATTCTGAGTCAAGTTGTTAAAAACATGCAGAGAAAGTCGACATGAAAATCTTCTTTGAATTTGATTTGGAATGTGAATAAGGCAACAACATGCCTTGTTCAGTCTTGAACATATGAATAACCATAGCTCAGGACAGTGTTTTAATTTCACAGTTTAAAAGTGAACTTAATAAAGATAAATTCGATAATATTCATTAGTCATAGAAGAAGACAAGTAATATGAAATTCAGAAAAAAGCTGTTTGATAATTACATAATATATCAATTATCATATATCATAGCCTGTATAATAATCATTAGGTCAGCAGGTTGATGCAATAACTTAAGTCGACAGTAAGTATTGACAAGAAGTTTCTTTTCATATCTGATTTGGAAAGTTGATAGGATATCGATATGCATCATTTCTTATTGAACATGTAAATGGCATATGTCATTGCTCGGAACAGTGATTTAGTTTCAAAGTTCAAATGTGAACTACCGGTAAGTAAAGTAAATGATAAATGGGCAAGAATAAAAAATAATCATTTGTCCTAAAAGGAGACAAGTAATAAGAAATTGAGAAAATTGGTGAGACCAGTAATGTAATAGTTATATTATAACAATTATCACACATTTGCAATATTTACTAGGTCAATAGCTTGGTTCAGTAACATTCTTTTCTTTTTTTAAGGTGTTGGTATGATTACAGCCATGGTAAACACTCATAGTCAAATTGTTAGAACTATTCGAGGTGAAAAAATTCTTTCACGAATTTGATTGGAAGGTAGATAAGACAACAACATGATTTGAGCATATGAATAACATATGTCGTTACTCAGTGCAACGTTTTAATTTCACAGTTCAAATATGAACTCAATAAAAATGAATAATTATTGGACAGCAAATTCGATATTAAAATTTTCACAGCATTGAATAGAAACAAGGCACTAAGTTAGACCAGTTAAAGAGGTACTGGCACCATTACTGTGCGGTACGGTTATGACTCATACACACAGTTGCACGATACATGAATTTGATTCGCAAAATAATTTTGTGCACGATTGAGTTGACAAACATCACACATTGAGTCTGATGCTTTTGAATATATAAATAAATATGTCATCGCTCTGAATCAATGTTTTAATTTTAGAATTAAGATATGAACTAAGCAAAAAGTAAATGAGTATTGGTCGAGAAATACAAAGATCATTCTTTGTCATGGAGTAATGCAGTGGCGGCGCGTCAATAGGGCCAACCGGGGCAATGCCCCGGTTGTTTTTTCGGTATAATAAAAAATATTCGAAAAATACCTCAATATCGGTTGCACAGACTGTCTACACTAGCCATATTCTCCCGACATGGTTCATTTTTCGCTCGCAAAGCCTTCGCCGAACGTCGACGGGGCGACGCCGATTTTGCCCCGGTTGCTCATTGTATATCGTATTCTCTCTTTTATCTTCCACTCGCCGCGTTTGTCTCGTTTGTTTTCTGTTTCTTTTACTAAATCATCGGGGTCGATCGGGGCTAGCCCCGAAATTATGACGACACAATGCCGACGTTTCTTACAACAACGTGTTGACATATTCACGCATTCCTTCTCGTTCGTTGGTTGCTTGAAGATTGATAAATTCCTCGCCTTCGTTTTTGTCGCTTGTTTCGCTATTTGAATCAGTTAGAGACCTTTAGTCCATTTCCTTTCGATTTTCCACATTCCTTTTGAGCTCCTCACTTCTTTCCGGCTTCGCATTTCTTAGCCTTAGACCTCATAATGAATAAGGTTGATACACTACTTCGCACTCCGTTTTCGCAGCTGCCGCTGGAACAAAAATTAGAGGTACAACGTCTTGGGCCTTATCAACCAAAAAATTGTTCACTGGAACAATCCCATGACGGAGGAAAGCGTCGGCGTACATTCTGCGCAGAAACTTGGTATAAAAAATACGAATGGTTGTGTTACAGCGAGGACAAAAATGCACTTTTTTGTTTTTATTGCCTACTTTTTGCTACCGCCCGTGACTCACGTTGGTGTAAATTTGGTTTTAGAGATCTTAAACATCTTTCCGACCGTGCCAGGGATCATCAATCTTCTATGGAGCATCTGGACAATGCAGTAAAATACCGAACATTCGGAAATGGTAATATTGCAGCACAGTTGGATGAAGGACGCGCGGTTTCTATTCGTCGGCACAACCAAAACGTCGAGAAAAACCACCATGTTCTCGGTCGATTGATAGATGTTTTGAAGTTCATTGGTTGTCACGAGCTGTCCCTCCGTGGGCACGATGAACGGGCTGGCTCTTCTAATAGAGGGGTATTTTTGGATATGGTGGAATACACCGCATCCCTAGATACAGTATTGAGAGATCATCTTGATGCCGCAACTGTTTTGAAAGGGACATCTAAGGATATCCAAAATGATTTGCTCGACTCAATGTATAAAATTTATTTACAACATTTGGCTCTGGAAATTGAGAATTGCCAGTTCCTTTCAATTCAGTCTGACGAGACAACTGACATCACGTGCGTTTCCCAACTGGCTGTGATTTTTCGGTTTGTGAAAGATGGTAAACCTACCGAGAGATTTCACAGCTTTGTACCAATCGTTGATCGCACGGCTTGCGGGATATCGGCTGTACTGAAAGAAGTGTCACAGCCTTACAACGCGAAGTCAAAATTGATAGCTCAAACTTATGACGGCGCGGCAGTCATGAGTGGGTCGAAACATGGTGTTCAAGTTTATATAAAAGAATATTTTCCTCATGCGCATTTTTTACATTGTTATGCACACCAATTTAACCTCGTTATTAAAAATATGTGTCTTGATACCCCTCTCGTCCGTATATTTTTTGCAAATGTTTCGGGGTTTTCTTCATTTTTTTCCGTTTCGCCGAAGCGCTCTGACCTCCTTCGCCAGATATGCCGTTCCCAGCTTGTGCACCAACACGTTGGAACTTCCAATCACGCGTGGTGCAGGGCGTGTCCGAAATTAGGTCTGAGCTCATTGAGTGTTTCAATGGCATTCAGAGCTCTCCGGTTTGGGACGAACGCTCTGTGAGGGAGGCGGCAGGTCTAAAGCGTCTGCTAGAAGATGGTGAGTTTTCATTTTTTCTCGCTTTTTTCTCCACAATATTCTATCACGTGGATGTATTATACGGCGCATTGCAGTCAAGGCTAATGGATGGAGCGTCTGTGCAGTCGTGTATTTCAGACTTCTGCGATGCCGTATCTCGTATCCGGGAAACAATAAAATACGACGACACATGAAGTGCTTCTTTACGCCGCGGGCAAACAACGCAGCGTTTGATTTTGTCTGCAAAGGAATGCTGTGACATTCTGGTGAATCAAATAGGCGATCGTCTGCGCACTGAACACCTTGCCGCGTTCTCTTTGATGAACCCCAAAAATTTTTTAAAATTTGCACGTCAATTTCCCATCCATTTGTTGGCTACTGTCTTCAAATTTTACCCCATGATAAACGTGGGTAAATTGGAAAATGAATTGCGATGTATATACACCAGTCAAACTTTTTTGAACATCACATCAACTTGCGCGCTCTATGGGTTCCTCATAGATAACACTCTAGTAACTACCTTTGCGGCGTCTGCAAAATTTCTGGACATCATTTTGACGACGCCTATTTCTTCCGCCGACGCAGAGCGAACATTCAGCACGCTGAAGCGTATTAAAACGTATCTCAGAAACACAATGAAGCAAGATAGATTAAATTCCTTGGCTGTTTTATCCATTCTGGGATGCATGACTTTAATCAGCGCGTTATTGAGCATTTTGCTTCCAAGAAACCGCGGCGTGTTGCATATATGTTCAAGCAGTAGAAGTCTAGCAGCATATATATCTATGAGTGAGCGACGCATGTCCTTATCTTTGCATTACCTTTCCTTTCTTCATAGTAACGTTTTAAACCTTATTTTGGGTTTTGTCTGCTTTCCCGAAGTTTCTGTTAATATGTCATTGTATTAATCTGGGTAAATATTCCCTTCCCTCTTGAAAGAGGTTTCAAAATAAACTATGTCTATATTTATTAATCCCTTGACTTGGACCGGTTTTAAAGACACTTTCTTATCGTTAAAAATTGTCGCTTTTGCTGATTGGTTGTTACCGATGGAATGATTTTTATACTCATAAAATGATGGGAGAGCTTACAGCGCTCATCCTGTCCCCGTAGATGAGGGTGACTTGGTCCCGCAGTAGCTTGCCCCGGTTGTCAAAATGACCACGCGCCGCCACTGGAGTAATGTAAAAATAACATAATATCTTAATTATACAATATTTACTAGGTCAGTACAAATTACGAAGAAGTATGCTATGACTAACGGTATCAAAGGCCTTTTTCAGGTCTAAGAAGGCACAGCAAACATGCTCTCCTTTCTCAAATTTATCATAGATATATTCCGTGAGGTCAATGATGGCGTGGCTTGTTGAATGATTTGTCTGGAAACCGAACTGACATTTATTAATTAATTTATTCTTATCACAAAAGTTACTCAATCTACAATATAAAAGTTTTTCGAAAACAATAGCCAGACATGACAAAATGGAGATAGGTCGATAATTTGATGGATTTAATTTATCGCCTGATTTGTATAATGGAATAACTCTGGCAAGTTTCAGTGCGGATGGAAATATACCTATTCTTATGGACGCGTTGAAGAAGTGTACTAAGATGGGTGAGATTATGTCTGCAATTTTTTTTAAGAGGAATGACGAGATGTTATATGCGCCCGTAGCCTTTCCCTTCTTCAAGGCAAGAATGGTATTGAAGACTTCGGTCACATTTGTTGGTCGCAGATAAATTGATTCCTTGACTGGAGCTTTGAGAAAGCTCATGAAATGTACATTCGTTGAGGGCACATCTGCAATTAAATTCTTCCCAATGTTTGAGAAGAATATATTGAGTTCGGTTGCAATTGTTAATGTGTCATTAGTTTTGAGACCATTTTGGAGTTTCAATTCTGATATTGGGGAGTGGTTTCTGGATTTAATGTTCACAATCTCATTTATTGTCTGCCATGTTTGTTTTATGTCACTTCTATTGCTTTTCATTTTGGACAAATAATGGGCTTGTTTTGATTTTCTAAGTAAGTGAACTAAGATGTTATTGTATTTTTTGTAATGTGTGCGTTGACTTTGAGTGCCATGCAAATAACATTTTTTGTGCATTCTACTCTTTGATTTGATGGATGTATAAATACCATTCGTAATCCAGGGTTTAGATTTTTTAACTTTTTTTTTTTTTTTGCGAGAGCATGGCACCATAGGTGCATGTGTGTTAAGTAAATGATCCAGTGAGGTCATAAAGATGTTGAACACCTCATTGAAGTTATCCGTGGACAGGCATGTCAAAGAAAATCTATTAAATGCATTTTGAGCATCGTTTCTAAATGTTTCTAGACAGAAACAAGACATGTTTCTTTTCTTACGAGATTTAGCCTTGCGAAAAGTTGCATTCGAAAAAGTAAAAGATGACATTACCGGAAAATGATCCGATATGTCATGTTGTATGATATAAGATGAAGAGCATCGATCAATTGCGTTCGTATAAATATGGTCGATTAAAGTATGCGATGTTGGGGTTACTCTTGTCGGGCGCGTTATGATTGGAATGGCTAGATGAGATAGAAGCATGTCAGAGTAACGTGTAGACAAATTATCTTTAGAAAGAAGATTAATATTGAGGTCACCTAAAGGGCTTTTTGAATTTTCTAATTTTGAAAGCGATGAATCCATCACTTCCATGAATTCAGAAAGATCATTGCGGGGATGTTTATAAACAACTCCAACAATGAATTTTTTGGGGTTAACAGAGGATGATTCATTGATCTGTGATTGTAGAAGTATGTGTAACCATAGAAATAAAACAAGGAAAATTGAAATAAAAGTATAGCCTAATCTGGTGCACATACTTCTGGAGCACCAAATTTCCACCCTTCTTGCAACCCTCTCCAAACTAAGCCCATTGGCGCCATACTCTAGATACGCCACTGACAAATATTAATTTATAATGTAATTTTAAAAAATAAATGTGAGAACAAACCAAGTTCCATGAGGCGTCGCAGTGCCACACATGCTGCACACACCGTTCATATCTAAGAACATTGAGGTAAATATGAATAGAATAAAGCCAATAAACACACAAGTTCACCGGTTCTCAACCAGGGAGTCTTTCAATCTAAATATTAAAGTGAAAGTGTCCAGTTTCACACAAACATCCTGATTTTCCTTTTAGTTTTCCCCTTGCAACAAAAATGGGCCATGAAAGAAAAAGGTTGAGCATCACTGCAGTCAGTTGAGGCTCAATCCTCCAGCATCAATTCCATGCATCTGAGACTAATAACTGGCTAACTAATCGCATATTTCAATACTAGACATTTCCAATATCTATTCAGCTATTTGTAACCTGTATCTTTTAATATCTTCTAATGACGACTGAAAAGTAACTCCATCAAAACTATCAAGCAGTAAGCTTTCTGCAATCTGAACAAAACATTTAATATTATGAATTATAATATAACTATTGAAAATGGCTCAAAATTTTCTATAACCTCACCTTCATGACAAATACCCCGCAGCTGGAACCATCAGTTTGTATTGGATGTTTAATTTTTCCACTTTTGAAACATGTAATTGACTCCTTAATTCCCTCACCTTCTCTTAACTGCAGATATTCACTTGAAATAATAAAATCAGGGTAAACAATGGCAAACATAAATTACTGTAATCAAATCTGTCATATTGTTTGAAAATGTATTATACTTAACGCTTCTTTCAGCATCTTGGCTTTCTTCCAGGTTGCTACCGACCGGATCCACTAAATATAATATCCGCCCAGTAACGTTGATCACCTAACAAAAAAATTTCAAATAACTTTCAAGTAGATGATCAAGAGAATGAAAAGCGAAGATGGCAATACTAAAAGTTTCCAATGATTATCATCCACGTTCCATATTACGACATAAATTTCATAGGCCGAGAATGATATCTGAAAATAAATAAGGATCATTTACAAATATGGGATATTTATTAGCAAAAAACTTTATCACAAAAGAGCTCAAACATACATCAAATACTGCAACTTTGTTGATTAGCTCTATTTTATCTACCAAAATATTTCAAAAGAAAAGAAACAGACCTTTGAAAGCAATTGACGGGAAAGAACAGGTCTGTTTCTTCCCAATATCTTTTTGGTCAAAAAGGAGTCTAATATGTAGACTTTCTTTGTGCATCTTGCCGCCAATATTGATAAATATATTTCGATTGCCTATAACGATGAGAAAAAAATATTATTTTAGTAAAATCAAACGCACGCATGGAGTCTACATTGGAGGGATAGCAAATACTTATCCTTTAATTTGTGAGAATTCAGATTTGTTTTCCAGTTATCAATTAGTATAAGCTATTTATTATATTCAGCAGGAAAGATGAAATTTTTCAAAAACATAACATTTTGGGCAAAGCGTGTAAAGTTGACAATACAACTCAGTTCAAAGTCAATACATCGATTAATACAGATTAACAAAACCACAAACTAATAATGAGCATGCTGCCCAAACAGTGAAAACAGAAGACAAAACACAATAGAAAATTATTCACGCCTGAGCGAACATAATAAATGAAGCAAAACGAAAGTGAAAGAATGCAGTGCTTGAAATGAATAAAGTAGAACAGTAACAAATTCACTGTGTTTTATTTTAAGTTTAGGAAAGACGTAATTGTCCGAGGGTAAGCGTTTGAACGAGTCGTTCAGGAGATGCCCCTTTTTGGTAAGAACATCAGCCAATTGTTTTTTCGATTCGACCCAGCTTATGCTGTTGATTTCTTTGTTTTGAATCATCTCCTTCAGCATCCCTATTTCAACTCGTAAGCGTTTGTTGGAAACATTTTTACTGGATCGGAGTGCTTCACATAGTGATCGATTGTCGGTTATGACATCGAGTTGTAGGCTTTTGAGTTTTCCAAAATATATCTCCGCAAACATATCTTTGATAAAAACAGCATTGTCAACTGCGTCTGACAATGACAGTGTTTCCGCTGTGAGAGTACTTTTGGCAACGCGACGAATCCTCTTTGGACTGCCAGCTTAGCAGAGAGCATTCATTATTTTCTCCAACCAAGAACACCAAATTGCCACCTTGGCTTCCACCATCTCTCAGGTTACCATAAGCAGCATCAGCGAAGACGACAATCTTTAATAATTCATCATTTCCTAAATTTTTGTATTTCAATGATAATTGCTGGGTTTTTCAGTCTTCTTATTATCTTGTTTATATAGAGCAAATCTTTTTTCCTTCCCATCTTTAAGGTTAGAAGCAAGCTGACAAACATCATAGCTCACGTCAGGACGTGTCTGATTGCTTGCCCAAAGAAGACGGCCAATATTCGCTCTTAAAATATCTATTTGAGAAGACGAAAGACACTCTGCATCATCTGAGGTCACTTTTATGGTCTCAAGGTTTTTACATACAATTCTTGATTGATCAATATTTCATCGGCTGATTGTTGTATGTCTAGTCCCAAATATTTGAATGCCTCGTTTTTCTCCGAGCTAATTAGAAATGTTGACCTCAGTTTCGAAATCAAATTGTTCTCAAAATACTCTGTGCCAGACCACAGAATATCATCAACATGAATCCCAGCTATTCCTTGTAATTCCCCATTGCAGTATACATAGAATACTGCTGAATCAGATGCTGATACTTTTGCTCCTTGGTCAACGAGAAACTTCTTTAGTCGATTGTACCATTTGAGTGATGCATCACTTAACCCATAAACACATTTGTTTAGTTTCCATAGCTTGGTAGTTCCAGCCTCTTTGGGAGGCTTTAAAAATATTTCTCTATCCACACAATTTCCCTGTAAGAAAGCTGTTTTAATGTCAATCGTATGAAGCTTCCATTTCTTTTGTGCGACAATGGCAATAAGAACCCTGAGTGAATCTTTTGAACAGGTGGGCGATTCTTTAGCAATATCGTCAGTTTGTTCTTCAAAGCCTCTTGCGACAAGTCTGGCTTTGGGAATGATTCCATCTTCAGTATCTTTCATTGAACACACCCATCGTACGGAAATTGTTGGTTGACCAACATTTTCGACTTCATTGTAGACCTTATTTTGTCTCCAGCTTTTCAACTCTGACTTCTTTGCTTCTAGAAAGTCAACATTTTCCAAGACCAACACATCTTCATGAGTGTTTTCATCCATTTCCTTCTCGTTCAGATTTTCCACTTTATCAAAATCTACGTACCCAGATTTTCCTCTAAAACTTTCTGGATTACAATATTCAACATTGTAGCTTTTCCCATATTTCCCGGTTGATTTACCTGCACGACTAAGGATTTTGGCTTCATAGTCTTCACCAGCTAATGTAAAAGAGACAATTTTGCCTTTAGTCAAGTTGAGATTACGTCTGCCACCAGTTGCTGCTTGAACTGGATTGCCAATTGCACTTTGGTCATTATCCATATTTTCAGAATCATTGCTTTCATTTGAAATTTCTGGAACAGACTGTTCCTCATCTTCTATATGATCATTACCATTAGACGAAGCGTCAATTCCATCATTAGAATCTGTTGGAATGCAAACCTCCTTTGTCCGAGGAAAATCCTGAAGATAACGGTTGGCATGCTGGACTCTGCATGAATGTGCTCTGATTAGCTGTCCGCCATGTCGTATAAAAATAACCGGTCCATCTTGCCCAATTACTTTTGCAGGGCCCTTCCAACGTTTTTGATCCTCTCTCTTATAATAAACCTCTTCTCCCGTGAAGAATTCATCCCGAGTCTGTCGGGTTTGTGTTCGTAATGCTCTTCTTATTTTTTCGGAAGATTCTGATTCAATAACTGCTTTCCTGGCAGCTTGCATTGCAAATATATTATTGGCTACAGTGAGACTTATAGATTCACCTTCCAAGGCAGGTGGGTCATCATGAGTAACTGATGGCAAAGTGGGATTCCTTCCAAACACGAGCTGGTTAGGGCTGAAGCCATTGTTATTCACAAGTGAGTTTTTTGCGCTAACAGCCCAAGCAAGTGCAGTTTCCATATCACATTTCTCAGCTGCCTTAACCTTCATCAATGTTTCTGTCAATGTCCTATTGTGTCGCTCGCAGAGTCCATTAGACCACGGTGAGTATGCAGCTGTCGTCGTGAATGTTATATTAAAATTTCCACACATATCTTTGAACACTTCAGAATCAAATTCTCCGCCGTTGTCACTCAGAATACGAGCCGGACTTCCAAAAATGCTGATCCAATTTTGCATGAATTTCTTTACAATTGTTGATGAAAATTTATTTCTCACAATGGCAGCTCTACTGTATCGAGTGAAGTGATCAATCATATGCAAATACCACATATCAGAACCTAGCTGATGTAGATCGACCGCCACTGTTTGATTAAAATCATTTGCCCATGAAAGTCCTACAACTGGACGTGGCGAAGGTTTTTTGTAAACTTTACATATTTCACAATCACTGACTGTTTCTTCAATCAGGCTCGAAAGATCTGCATTCCATTTTCCTGCATTCTGAATGAGCTTCTTTAATTTGTCTTGTGACGCATGGCCGAACTGTTTATGCAATTTTGTAATTTCAGCTTTCCCAAATTCTTTATGCCCAGTGCTTTCTGATGCAAGGATTTCATTACGACAACCAACTTCTGCCTTCATTTTAGGCAGTATATCTACCGCATAATGTCCATTGGTAGATAAATGCAACTTAAGATCTTGCTTGAGCATTACCGCACGATCGTTCTGCATGTCAAGTACAGTGCCTGCACGCTTTAGTGTGCTTTTGCTGAGTAACAATGGCAAGTTTTCTTCATTCACAATTTCAACCTCCATTCTCAGCAACGTTCGGCCAATTTGTACAGGAATTATAGCCTTTTTCTCAGCTTGAATTTCTTTCCCATCTCCAAATTTAAATCTCTTCATTGAGGAAAAATCTCAACTCTGCTCGACAAGTTTTCGTTTAAGAGCCCAAGATAATTCCTGAACCATTTTTTACCAGCTACTGTCTTCGTGCAAGCAGTATCTACTATTGCAGCCTTGGCAGCTTCAACTTCAAAAATATCTGAAGAATTTTCATCTGTTATCAAAACCATTTGTATTTGTTCGCAAACACCATCTTGCGCATCGGAACAATAAACTTGATTCTTCTTATGTGGACATTGTTTGGCCCAGTGCATTTTTGATTCACAAATTGCACATCTAGATATATTTCCGTATTTGTCCCGTGGATTCAGTTGAGCTTTTACTGTCGATTCATGATGCTTGTATCGCTGCTTTGCTCCTCCGCCACTACCGGTGGCGTATCTCGATCTCTCTTTGAAAAATTCTTTCTTAAATTTTGGCCTACCAGTACCGGTATCACGAGTCACAAATGCATTTTCCTTTTTAATATTCGATGCAACATCATCTTCATCAAAATCATAATTCTTTTCATCGCCATCTTGCTTTGAAAGAATCCTTTTTAAGGCTGATTTCATAGATTCGAACTTCAAGTCGCTTCCAACAGTAAGAACCATTTGGCGCTGTTGATCAGTTAGGCCTGCAGCATCTAATATCTTAAAAGCCAGAATGGTATCTGGTAGCTTCATGTCATATTTTACAAGTCTAGCATACCGGTGTTCAAACTCCAGGATAAAATCCACCATTGAAATATCAGAACTTTTCTGATATTTACTAAATAGCGTGTAGGCTAAATAGGCCTCATCAGTTTTCTCTGACTGAAATGCACCATCAAGTTTTCCAAGAAGTTTGTCCAACCCATCATCAGCTTTCAACTGTTCACTAGTTAACTCTGACACAGCTTTCTCAGCTTTATTATTTCCATCAAGCGACTGCAGACGCACCAAAATTGCCTGCTTTTCCTTTGGCACTTCTGTTATGGAAATCCACATGTCCAACTTATTTTTCCATTCTGCATAGCTTGTACCGCCTCCAAATCTTGGTGGTGGTATTTGTTTGGAAGTCATTTTCCTCTGCTACCATGTAAAGTTGACAATACAACTCAGTTCAAAGTCAATACATCGATTAATACAGATTAACAAAACCACAAACTAATAATGAGCATGCTGCCCAAACAGTGAAAACAGAAGACAAAACACAATAGAAAATTATTCACGCCTGAGCGAACATAATAAATGAAGCAAAACGAAAGTGAAAGAATGCAGTGCTTGAAATGAATAAAGTAGAACAGTAACAAAGCGCTACTCCAATAAAATTTTCTTCATTTCGATATATTCAAGTGCAAATGAAATTACTTACTTCATCCATTATCCAAAGGTGAGGTTTCAAGGAGGTAAATCCTTTCAGCCAGATTTTTCGAGGAGCATGCGTTACACTTATGATTTCAGGTAAATCACTGTCGTCTTTCTTGATAAGCAACCGCATAGTTTCTGCATTCGAGGGTATTTTCCTATTAACAATTAAAATTCCTATGAATTAAAACTATATGCCAATTAACGGGGACAGTTGCCACATTGAATGAGAAAATTTGCTAACTTCGTAACCTTCATTAAATGAGAACCTTTCAGGGCAAATTTGATATATGAATAATTTTGAAAAAATTTGATAAAATTAAAACTTAATAATTTTACTTTTCAATTTCTAATTTTGTAGAGTTTCCAAAAATGTCGTCGTTCATCAATTCCTCATCACACTTCTCTAGTGAAACTTCAGCTACCTAAAATTCATATTGACAGGTAATGAACCCAATGTACAAGTAAGAAAATAGTGCAATGAAGCATTTCTTTAAACATTAATCGTAATTTTATAACAGACAAAATAAACTACTGTCACTGAATTTTAGACAGTGTTATGACTTACATAAAATTCATAGACATTTTACATTGGGTTTATATTTTGTAATTTTCAAAAAAATACACGAACTACGGGTTTCATCTTTCAGGCTACTCCTGTTACAAGACTTAAACAAGTTCATAACTGAGAACAGAGATTCACAAGCATATGTAGATAAAAAAATTAAACGAACACCTAGTTTCATCAGATAATTCAGAGTCTGAAACTTCTTATCTGAAGGAGAATGATTTCGTTTCCGATACCTCGCTCGCGTGCCGAATGAATGGGCTCACACTCCTGACCTAAGCCAATAAAAATGTTTTATCTCATTACTGATTTACCTGCCTCGGGCCATTACAGCATTTTGCTGTTCTGCTACACTTGAGTTTACGTCAAGCATGCAGTTCCGAAGATCCCGACCTTTCAGGTCCTTTCTTTATAGATTTAGTGTGAAACCTGTCGAGTAGACTGTAATACTTTTCAGGATTTGCATCTGGGTCTATTTCTACCTTTTCAACAAGCCCTCCTTTTGTAGTAAAAAATTTTTTTTGCTGTCTGGGAGGCGATATCCACCATGATGAGCAATCTGAAAGAATCAATACTTCTGATCCATATGTTAGTGCAACTAAGATAAACCAACATAAACTTTCACACTCTATGCTTCATCAATATAATTTTAAGTTCTAAACTTTGATACTGAGAATTTTAAATCCATCTTCAAATATTGAGAGATTGGATTTCTGAATTGAGAGATAAACATTTCGATTTGTAACCTCTTACTGAAAACTACCTGTGATGCAATATCTGAAATGTATACATTTGGTTGTTTGAATGACAATAATCCATCGACATGGTCCCTTGTCGATTCCTGTCGAAGAGTGTATTTCATATACACACACACAGCATGTGGACATCTAAAATGAACGATGCCACCTAGGAGTAGAAAGATATATCTTTAGGCTTACTGTTGATACAAAATATGAGTTCGCAGGTGTTACAAGGGCATTCTGAAACCTGACACTTTATCATATGGCCAGTTATGCACATTCATGTATACTAAACTTCATAAAAGGAGCTCAATATATCATGGATTCCCGCCCTTGTTCATAATATTTCTTCTGAAATATAAAAAATATGATATAAATATTTCAAGACAAAATTGTACCACCACATTTCTTCATGACCTTGTACATTTTCAGATGTATATCTTTAAAAAATACTGATTCATGCAATCTGTTTATGATCTGTTCTTTATTTCCTCCATCACTCAATCCAATTCTACAACACAGGTCCTTCAGTTTCGCAAGGCTCTGGAAGTCCCAACAATTTTTTTCTTTTTCTACACTCCTGAAACTACACTTCAGGAAACAACAAATGATAAACAACAAATTGTGCATATCTCAAACCTACTAAAAGGCAACATATTTACAATTGATCCTATCATTTTGCTTCACTCAGCTCATCTTATCCCCAGCCCAGTACATATCCATAATATACTTCTTACTAATATCACATTCGTCCTACTCCATTAGCTATACTCACATTTGCTTTGTCATGAAGTATGTTCATGATTTCTTCATGGGTGATTCTTTGATTCTTTTTTTTTATCAGGGGCTTCAACCAAAACACCCTTTTTATATTCAGTGTTGAGGACTACGCCTCTTGATTTTTCGCCAATTCATGGTACTATTTGTTAAAAGTGACTCCAAAGATTATTTAATGAATGTTTTAATCAAACAGCACTAAATGTCCAAAGCAACACGTACAGATATAAGCAACACCAACTGCGCTGTGCACCAGACTACCGAGTGCACAAGGCCAAATCACCTCCACAGGTGGTTGGTCATGATCAGTCATCTGTAACTGATGACATTAAAGGTCATGCTCGACCATCTGGGAAAATGCTAGTTGCCAGAAATACAGTTAACAATCTCCCTAATTTTCAATTTTGAATAAAAGTTAACATAATGCATTCAACAGTTCGTTTGAAGATGCTCCTTTCTTAGTCAAACAATCTGCTAATTGTTGATCACTCGGGAGTTTCTTTATGCCGGAGATTTGATGGGATGAAACCATTTCTTTTAAACCATAAATGTCAGTCCTGAGACGTTTCTCTGATACAGCTTTTGTCGACTTAATTGCATCACAAAGGCTTTGACTATCAGTACAACATTCAATGCCAAATTTTTCTGGTTGAACATCTGACAAACAGAGAGTTCAGCAAAAAGTGTGCTTCTCACAACTCTTTTGATTCGCTTGGATTGCCAACATAAATGTATTTTCCTGTTCCCAACAATCATGAATATAATATGACCACCTTGGGTGCCTCCGTCACACAAATTACCGAACGATGCATCGCTATAAACAAGAAACTTAACTTCATTGTCATTGAAGGCAGGAAATTTCAAAGTGATCTTTTGTGCTTTCAGTTGCTTGACAATTTTTTTAACTTCCATGACAGTTTTTAAACAGTGCAATTCTTTAAAGCAGATGTGAGTGTAGATGATGCAAATGATACATCTGGCCGAGTTTGGTTTAAGACCCACAGTATCTGGCCAAGTAAAGATCGAACTTTCAAGACATCAGCTTCAATTAACAGCTCACTTCCACTCTTAGTTTTCAATGAACGATATCAATCGGAAGCAGTGATTCAATGTATTTGTGCTGCTGAGAGTGATATCTTCCTTATCAGTCTTCAATTCAAGTCCTAAATATTTAAAACTTTCAGTATATTCCACTCCAACTTTGAAGTGCTCTCTCAAACTCTTGATGAATTTGCCTTCGAATTCTTCCGAACCTCCCCACAGAAAGTCGTCCACATGCAAAGCGATCACCCCTTTTAAACCATGATCGAAATAATAGAATAAAGCAGGATCCACTACAGAGATACGATCACCTAATTTTAGAAGAGTTTCTTTAACACTTTCGTACCAATACATTGAGGCATCAGTAAGCCCATATACGCATTTCTTCAATCGCCACACAACATTTCGCTTCTGTACTTTCTGATCAGGTGGTTTGATAAAAATATCACGCTCGAGAGATTTTCCTTGTAAGAAGGCAGTTTTAATATCCATAGTTTTTGGCGACCATTTTTTTTTGTGCAAGCAGTGCTAAAACAAGTCTGAGACTTTCTTTAGAACATGTTGGGGAATCCGTTTTTAATTCATTGAGACAATCTTCTTCAAAACCTCTAACTACTAGTCTAGCTTTGGTTTTGGTCCATCGTCAGTCTTTTTTATTGAACATACCCATCTTGTACTTAACAACTTTGGCCTTTATTTTCTTCCTCTGTGTAGACATCGTTTTGCTTCCAGCTGTCCAGTTCCTTCATCTTTGTTTCAAGAAAGAGTCTTGGTTAATCAACATCACTTGATCAACAATTGGTATTTCTTCAGCTGGTAAATCATCCATAATAGATTCTCAACAGTGTCAAGGTCAATGATGACTTTGTGCCTTTTTCAGATGAAGGTAGCAAATATTCAATATTATACCAGCTACTGTATTTCCTGTTGCCACCAGCCCGTCCAAGTACTTTTGCAACTTTTTTATTGCCAGTTACATCATCTTTGAATTCTACTATTTGACCACGTTTAGGATCTTTCTTCACAACAGGTGAAGCGAGGTCCACCATTATATACCGAAGATTCATTTCCTTGATCAGTCTGTTTTAAATCTTCCTCGTCATCATCATAAAGCATCTCTTCTACTTTTGGTTGCGATTTCACCTGATATCTGTTCATCCTGTTCAACTTCTCTTTGTTTATCATGCATCAGCCTGCATTTATGTACACGTATAACCAGTCCGCCGTGCCTAAGGAATACTACACATCCATCAGCACCAATAACTTTTGGGACCTCTCCATTTTTCTGAATTCTCTGCTTGTAATAAACAGTGTCTCCAGTCTCATAAATTTCATCGCCATGAGACCTGATTTGTTTTTGCAAGCTCTTCGAATTCGTTCACTACACTCTGATTCAAGAAAGGCTTTTCTCGAAGCATGAAGGGCATTGAGATGAGAAGCAACTACATCACTCAGAAGTGCCATCCAACGAAGGAGGTTTGTTTGTTAGCAAAGAAGGAAGATTGGGATTCCTCCAAATACCAGCTGATAAGGGCTGTAACCATGAACATTATGCAATGAATTCTTTGCATTTAGAGACCAGGAAAATGCTGTTTTCCAATCTAATGATTCAGATTCTCTAATTTTCAGCAAAATTTCAGTTAGAATAGAATTATGCCTCTCAACTAAGCCATTGCTCCATGGACTTTCGCTGCACTCGTCTTGAGTTCTATGTTGAAATTTTCAGCCATGTCACGAAAAACTGCATTGTTGAATTCTCCTCCATTGTCTGTGAATACTGCCTCGGAGGTCCGTATATGCTTATCCAATGTGACAAAAATTCCTTGCTATGACAATGAAGACTTGGAACTAATAATCGAATCCAGAACTAAACCTGGTGAACATGTCGATAGTATGCATGTACCATAAATTTGGGCCAAGCTGATGGAGTCATGGCTATAACTTCGTTGAAATCGTTGCACGTGGCAACCCAACACCCGGTTTTGGAAGGTTTCTTGTAAATTTTGCAAACTTGACAATTGTCTATAACTTTCTTCAACATATTTGAAGATAACTTGTTGAGTTTTCCTGAATTATTGACCAGTTTTGATAATCGCCTATAGGAAGCGTGACCAAATTGTCGATGCAATCTTAAAAGAATCTTTTCAGAAAAAACTTCATTGCTTTCATTTGCAGTGATAAAAATCCTGGAGTAGGTGATTTATTGTTTGCGAAAAGGCTGACACAGTATACTTCTTATTCTCTAGAGTTAACTGGTTTATGAAACATTTCCACTCGGTTTCTGCAAAGTCAATCACAGTATTTGATCTTCTCATGGAATCTTTACTCAATAATAATGGTATATTTTCATCAACCACGTCACAAGAAATGGTGACTTTAGTGTCCCCAATGTATTCCGGGATTTCTATGGAATACAACGAATTGACTTTTTGACCATCACCAAATCTGAAAACCCCTCCACTATCTTCAGTGTGAATCTTTTCTGTTTCAGATTCCTTAATTCTTTGTAAATAATCAAGAAGCCAAATTTTCCCACATACAGTGCGAGTACACCCAGAATCTAATATTGCATATCCACATAGATCTTTGGTGAAACATCCATGTCATTAACAACTGACATCACATTGCTTTCTTCTGAAAATGATTTACTTTTCGCTCCTGATGTGGACAGGAATTTTCAGAATGCATCCTTGAATCGCAAATCTGACATCTTGCTCTGGAATATTTTGAATTTCTAGAACAATTTCTTACCCAATGATAAGTAGATCCAAATAGCACATTGACTGATATGATGATCTTTTCTCATTGGACATGCTCGCCTGCCATGATCTTGTCGGAATTTACCAATTTTTTTTCGAAAAATATGCCGTCTCTTGTTTCACTTCTACAGAAGACGACGAAGCTCCTTCACCAAATATTCTTTTCAGTGCCGAACCCATAGACTTATATTTTAACTTGTCCACTGCTGCAAGAACCAATTGTTTTTCTTCTAAAGCAAGATTTGTTCCTTTGAGTAGTCCACACGCCAGTACAGTGTCCGGTAACTCCATGCCAAATTTTCTCATTTTTGTGTTTACTATGTCAAATCTTGATGAGTAATCTCTGATGTTTTCATTTTCTAGTCTTACTAAATTTTCAAATTCGGTGTATGTTTCATAAGTTCTATCAGAAGTCTCACTTTCAAAAACACCATCTAATTTTACAAGTAATGTTTGCATTCCAACATCTCTGTTCTATTCATCGGAGCTTATTTCTCGATCAACTTCTCTAGCTTTTTCACATAGGCTCAATGTAACTGCTAAGTTTGCTTTTTCTTGTCAAGGTCTGTAATTAAACTCCACATGGAGATCTCATTCTTCCATTGATTGTGTGGCTTCTCTCCCGTCAACAAAGGAGGATATTTGTATCCTTGAGAAGTCATTGCACATCCTCTGCTACCATTTGTTAAAGTGAATCCAAAGTATATTTAATAAATGTTTTAATCAAACAGCAATAAATGTCCAAAGCAATAACCAAAGTAACACGTACAGATATAAGAAACACCACCTTCACAGATGGTTGGTCATGATCAGTCACCTGAGACTGATGACATCAAAGGTCATGCTCAACCATCTGGGAAAATGCTAGTTGCCAGAAATACAGTTAACATTATTTTTTCATGGATTACATTGTGATCCTGATTCCTGAATACAAGTTCATTGCTATAATATCATGAGTATAAAAAACGAATACAGATCATACCATAAATCCCACGTCCCCGAATCTCCATTTGATAGTTTGACCAGGATCTTTGGCAGTCAACTCCATCTTCTTGGGGGATAGAACTTTGTGGAGATTTTACTAAAATAACATTTATTTTTAGCATCAAAGTTTTATAATCAATGAATAACATTGAGCCAAAATCTAAGAAGGTGCCGAAATTTCTAACTTTCGCAATGCAAACTTATCTAGTCATTTGTCCAAATTTTTTTGCTATGATTTTTAATGCCTTATTCAGTGCCTTATATTTAAATGCATATTGCACTTGTTATAATGCAATCATATTTACATGGTTAGGTTAAAGAATGGTGCTTCTATATACCATATGTCCGTATGTTGGTTTCCTATTGTTAGAATCAAATGACAGCATAACATTGCACGATAGCATAAACAAACAAAAATGCATAGCAAAATACATGTGTGGCAAGTTTATTATAGTGTGAGGGGGTAGATAGTAATGTAAAATACAAAGGTTACATCTACTATTGTGATTCAATGCCTGGTGCAATTAAGAGTGTGAGTTACCTTCTCGGACACATGTGTTCTTCCAATTGCCGTCTCCAATCAACACCTTGGGTATTAGACCCACATTTGTAACATGCGAAATCATAATCAATATCGAGTAATGCACAAAAGTGATAAAAACCATTTCTTATTGTTGTTTTTCCACAAAGTCATCGAACAATGTTCTTAGACTAGTACCAACAGATAAGTGATTCTGGAAATGGAAAAAGATTTCTCATTACCCTTGAATACGAAAAACATTTGGCATCTGGAAATATATATTATGAAGCAATTGGTGTGGTACATCTCTAGTGGATAATATAGTTGCAAATTATCAGATCTGGAATTTTTTGCAATTCACTCTGTTTTTGTTATGCATCTACGAACAAATGTAAATAAAATTTGATTTGTGGCACTTTTACATGATTAGGATTCTATTAAATTGTATCTATTTAAGTAATTATCTCAGTTAATTATCAATCTAATTATAAGTATAATTTTATTATCATTTTGTATGGGAATTCATAGAAATAATCACGATCATATTATCACAACTTTTTTTCAGAACAATAACATGACTGACATCTAAGACACACAGCAGTATATTAGATATTTTTTAGGTATGTAACCGGTAATAAAATGGAAAAGGTTGGCAAATGGATGGCACCCTATACACAAGGTTTACTCACAAGCAAGACTACGGGCAATTAAGATAACAGTTGATAAAACAAAATAGAAAACCTACTTCCACTCCTTTCATCAATAGACACATAGCTTTAATGAAAGATCTATTATTGAAGTTATGGAATCCACTTTGTTACTCTTGGAATCTAACAATCAATCCACATGATACACATTTTTTATTCATTATGGTAATTCTGAGATAAAAAAAATATTAAATTCATAACTTTTGTTACCAGAGTCATCAAGCAAAGTACAAAAATAGTTGAACAAACTTCACGATAATAATTTTGCAATCACTGTATTAGTAGTAATCTCGCCATTCCACTTCTGACCCTGACTGTACACTGTTGCCTTTTTCCTTTCAAATATCATCAAATCACCTTGGCAGTGAGGGCAATGATTTTCAGGAAGACAGAAAATATCAGGTGGAGGTAATTCAGTCAAATGCGTTATCATTCTCGACAAATGATCGAAAGGTATTTTTTTAGACATCAAATACTTCATTGAAAGGACATCCATCTCAGAAATTGTTTGTTTGGAGATAATTCACTCAAATACTGGGAATACTGAAATAAAAATCGACATAAAAAAATGCCCAACGCCTGATATTTATCACACATACCTGGTTTTCTTGAACAGTTCTGCATCATTCGATGCTAAATTCCACTTTAAAATTTCGTGAATTCGACCTAATTTTGAAAAATACTGCGCTGTTTCCTCAAAAACGGAAAAGTATATTTGTCTATCTTTGTAACCAAGAGTAGCGAAGTCAAGACGAACAGCAAGGGGACAACATTTATCATTGCAAGCATTCAACAAATTTAAGCACAGCTCTTACCTCTCTGCACCTATCATATTTATTCGCCTCAAATATGATAGTGCAGAGTGTTGCCGGTACTTGACAATTACTATTAGAACACCTACTGACACCAAGTTTCAAATGCTTCTGAACATGAACTGGTGCCAGCAAACCGGCTGACTGAGCTACCATGTAGATTCCATTTGCGGAATCAACACATATGCATGAATGTTTTACTTGTATAATTTTATGTTAAATCTGTCCTTGATTTCTCAACGAAACCAAGTTGACAAAACACTTTCCACATATACAGCATTGATACATAGCACTTGCATCTAAAAATACATAAATTTCAAAACATTTAGTCATGATACTACAATGACATGCCTCAAACATATTTCAATGACACTGACAATGAGAAGTCTTCACAAAAATAGTATAAAACCCACAATTCTCCTTTAAATATGTAATTCTGTTTAAATTGTATAAAGCAGGGGTCGGCAAACTTTTGTTGTTCGTGGGCCAAAATTAAAGGCTGCAAGTCATTGGCGGGCTGCTCATGTTTTTAGAAAGTTAAAAACCGAGGGAATAGCCAATGAATCATATTTTTTCACACAGATTTTAGTTATATTTTAAGAAACGCGCGAAGACTGATCATTTGAATATTTTCTGCACCATTAAACCATTTGCACTCAGCATCAACTTTTTTACGTTCTGTTGCCATTTGTCTAATAATAAGCAATTTAGAGACCCATTGAACGAATGATTGTGAATTATATACTTGTTAGGTTATAATATAATTTAGAGTCTCAAAACAAATTCTATTACGTAAAAAATATAATCTCCAATACAGTTTTTGAAGTCTAATATAACAGCTTGATTACTATTCAACTAGCAACTTGAAAAACAAATGCCAAATATAAATGAATCACCATATTCAATTTTCTTCTTTTTTTCGCACGACCATACTGTTCCGGTATGACCGAAAACAATGTATTTTCAACCTCCTTTTTTTTTGATTCCATCGCTTTTCACGCCGCTTTTTGATTACATTCCAATTTTTGACTACAGCATTTTCCTCAATTTAAATATCAGCATGAATAATTCACGGTTATAAATATAATAACGTTATGAGGCTGAGTATAACATTGTCAATGATTTTGTAATAGATAAGGGATGTATTTTTGAAGTAACTTGCAATTCAACTCCAGTCTTATACCAACTTATTACTAAATATATCACCAAAATTTGATTCTAATGAAAATAGAAATATTCCATTTGATATACATATATTACCTCTTTGAGAGGATAAGTGACTTTTTAAATGAGCACTTCTTTCGTACATTTTAGGGCAGTAGGGACAGTGAAAATGCTTCCTTTTTTTCTGACTCACTTTTGCGAAACAATGCAAAACATTCCCGGCGACATGGCAAGATAAACACTGAAAAAAAAAACGAAAATAAGTTAGTTGGTGTTCAGTATTACAAACAAATTAAAATTTATAAAACTCGCTAACTGACTGTTTTAAAAATGAAATGGCATTATTTAAATGCATTACTTCTAAATGCTTCCCCAAATGCACAATCTCAGTTTTAGGATGACGAAGAGGACATTCACTTCCACTCGACAACTTCTCTAGAATTTCTGACTTGGACCCTTCGAATGCTCCATTATATTCCATGTCCAAACTTCATAATTTGCATCCAACCAACCTGACAGTGATGCAGGTGTATCGGCACAACAAATTAAAATATTAGAATGTATAACTTTACGTAAAATACCAACACTGAAACAAATTGAAGTAGGGGAAAGTGGGGAAGGTTGGGAAACTTTTTTTCTTTTGCATATTTTGAGCCGTTAATTCTGCATATTCACCTAAGTTTGCGGGACTAATGCATAGAGGGGTAAATGTAGTTTTCATTCAGCGACTAAGAAATTCTCTTGCGACACACTTTCAAATGCTTTGAAAAACGTCTGTCAAGTGTCCCACTGTACCCCACTTGTGGGGCACATTCGGACAGACCCTGGGGCACAATGGGTCAGTCTGTCGAAATTCAACTAAGTATGCCCTTAAAAATAAGCAATTAATCAGCATAATCGTCTAAAGAACAGGAAGACTTCAAATTTGAAGATTTAATATTTTTAAAATCAACTGAAATACTTCAGATATTTTAACAAAAAATTTCGCAAACAAATTTGATTATTTCCTTCCTCGAATCTAAATCTGGAAATATTATTGATTCTCGAATATATTCCATATTGGGCCATGGGTCTAGAGAAACCTTAATATTACACAAAATATACCGCATCTCTAGGTCTCTAGGCACTTATTGTATCAAACACTGTCGAATTGTGCCCTGTAGGGCATGTCCCACTGAACCCCGGTCCATTGTTCCCCATAGGAAACAAATATTTTCAGACCATCCCACGGCGAAATTCGGAAAGCACATCCACTCGACAACGTTATGAATATTTTACAATGCACTATAGCTGAAAAATATCTGACGGTGGTTTGTCATGTTGGAAAGGCTAAAGTAGAAAAATGAAAAAACTGGGATGATGAAATTTTAGTTTCAACCTCCAAAACGACTTTCACCCCATAGCCTGCGCCGCTCTACCCGTCCGTTGTCCGTTCGCGGGGATGTTGTAACGCTCCAAAGGGCGGATTGAAACATCGAACCGTGGACAGGATTCCGGATATAGTATCAGTGTGAGAGCTGATTTTCCACTGTGCCCCATGTCCCAACGTGCCCCACCTTACCCTATTGGATATCAGCATATATATATCCAGTACGGAAGTATTTTACTATTAGTTCGATACCGGCTTCAAAAATTAATTTTAAAACAACAAACACAATGACAGAAAAGCTTTCATTTGTAACCGTATTTTCAGCTGCAATCTTGCACTTTACGGTCTGCATCAGCAGATCAGTGATCAGGCCAGCAATAAATATAATATAAGTTAACTCCTTTATCCAATTTTCACAATTAAACTAGCAAGCAATATAACTCCCTCACATAAGTAATACATTCAAACATTTGTAATGAGTAAGTGTTCGAATACATCATTTTACCGGGTTGTAACATACCTGCATACGGTTCAATTGTACAGGTACCGTACATGTCGTAACATTACCAGTTTACACATTACCTATAAACAAATATAACTAAACAAATACGGGTACCAGTACATCTGTACAAGATGAAAATAATAAGAATGCGCTGGCCTGGCCCAAAATATTTTGTGGCCTGGCCCCAACTTCTCCGTGGTCTGGCCCCATTTTGTACGTGGCCTAACCCCATTTTATCTGTGGCCTGGTCCATTTTGAGTGGCCTGGCTCCAAAGCCACAAAAAGTTATCACCCTGTTGCTGAGGACGAGCAGAACTCAAGGACAAAGTTAAATTTTTTTTTTTTTTTGCCAAATAAATTCCAATGGGAAACGGAATTTTCGTATAGAGATTTTAGTGTCAAATTAGTTGCCTCAGTTTTTTTTTTAATTAAACAGTTTTATAATCTCAAACACATTCCCCACAAGTTCAAATAAGGTAAGTAACAAATAAATAAGTGACGATTAAAATAAAAATACGTTAAACCATATTATACAGTCATCACCCAATTCGTGCACACATTTTATATTTATCATTAATTAATTAGTTAATTTTGCATGGAAATTTAAAAAAAAGACAGAAAATCAGAAGACAACCAAAGTGGGTTTTTGGCACATTTCTATTCATTAAAATTCAGACATTTAAATATTTTCATTTAATCTGCATTTAAGTTGGTGTTGCATAGAAAATGTCACATCATGATTGATCTAAGAATGAGATCATCCATGTGTTCATAAGTAACAAATCATCTCTTTCACTTGTTTTTAATAAATTTAAAATTCTTATCAGTTTGCATTTGAATATTGACCGCATACTACTTTTACTTTTAACTATTGCATCATATTTTACTGAATTTCGATATTCCCAAATTGTTGATTTTCCGCATATTGTTGTAATTAATTTAGATTTGCACTACGAATAACTTGCTAAAATAGTATTCTGAATATTTTGTATGCAACACCATTGCTAAAATCTATGGTTCACTCACACTCTAAAAATAAATGACATAACGATTCCTCAGTATTATCTTCACACATTAAACATATACCTGGTTCATTAATGAACCAGTGTTTTATTTTATCCTCTGTTGGCAGTCCATTATGAATAACCCTCCAACACAACTCCTTATGCCTATTTCCTATGTTGATTTTTCATATTTGTTTCAATTAATGGACTTGGTTAGTTGAAACTTATTTTTAATATATTCATTGTGATTGGTCAAAAATGCACCGTTTTTTCTTTCTTTGCAAAAGCCAATTAATAAACTACTTCTCCTAAACGTACTCATTGTAATATTTTGTAATTGCGGATAAATTATTTTGAATAGGCTATCAAGCGTTTTGTCAAGTATATCACCAACTGTCATTATTTTTGCTTGGACACAGCTTAATATTGCAGTGAGTTCAGTTTTATTCCTATCTAAGATTAATGGATTGTGCCAAATAATTTCCTGTGATATTTCTGCATAGTTTTGTGGCTGATTCCATTCTAAGCTAACTTGTTTGAATGAGTTAATAATACTGGTATAAATTTTGGAACATTGATATTAGTTTCGAATTTAAAATTCAAATGTAAACATTCTAAATTACCTTTTGACAACACTTCAAAATACTTATTCACATAAATTTTGCTCTATTAGCCCAAGAACTCATATCCCCCTGAAGCAATTTGCAATGCTTTATTTTGATTCCTAACGTTCATCATTTTTATATCCTCTTCATTTTGTTCACTACAACTGATATTCCTACTGATCATTTGCGCTTTTTCATTCCAAATAAATTTCCAAATAATTACTTCCAATTTCTGAATATATTTTTCTGGCATAAATTCAAAACTGACCATGTACCATAATTTTGATAGTAGCAATGTTTTAGCTATAAGAACTCTTCCAACAATAGTTAGATTCCGCCCTTTCCAAAGATTTACAATTTTTTGTATTTTTGCCAAAATGTTCAACCAGTTAGTTTTTATCTCTAGACTATGGGTATTTCCAATATATACCCTAGTAATTTAATCTCCTCACGTTTTACAGTTATACCCCTATATGTTTCATTCAACTGCCAACTTCGAGCAGTTCCACATATCAGCAATGTACATTTGTTGTTATTTATTTTAGGACCAGTGCCACGTCGAAATAATCCCATTAATTTTAACACTGAATCTACAGATGACAATGACTCAAGGGTCAGTGTTATGTCATCTGCAAATCCTTTATAAACTTCTCTTTGATTTATGCAGTTCTTCAATCCAGTTATTTCTCTGTCCCTTGTTATATTTGATGATATTAATTCTGAAATGAATATAACAATGGAGATAGGGGACAGCCCTGCCTCACACCTCTTTGCATCCAAATTTTTTCTGTCAAATATCCATTCACATTTATTTTTGAAGAAGCATTTTTATATAGGGTGATTATCCAATTTATGAGGTTTTTTCTAAATCCAGATTTTTTTCAATAATTTAACTAGTATATTTCTGTCTGTCCGCCAGCAACTTTTTTTTTTTTGCCAAATTCAAATCCATTGCCAAATCGGATTTATACAAATGATAGTTTTGGTGTATCCAAATATATATTTCAATATTATTGCATGGGTCCAAATTTTATTTTTGTGATGTAATTTAGGTGATTTCATACAATGAATAAGTATACAATGAAAAGATAAGACAAATATTAAATAATTCAGACCAGATACATTTACCATTTAATTCCATATGTCAGTATGTCCATTTGTGCATGAAGTTGAGACATAATTTTCCCATTATCATCAGTTATAATATATAATATAATATTAATTAACCCATCATTAGCATTTTATTTTAAAAAAAACAAAATTTTTGAAGAATTAGAATCATGCCATAGGTGATTTCTACATTTTCCATCTATGTAATCATTTTACACAAATTAGTAAATACGGTAATCTGATACATAAAATCTGTTACATATTGTCATGAGATGGCCAGTGGTTGCATTGGAAACTTGATATAATAGCATGATGGATTTATTTAAAACCTCATCAATGTGTTGATCTTGCATAATATCATTTCTGCATCCACTGTCCATCAAATCCATGCACCCCAATACTTTACATTTAAAAACTGCTCTCAAATTGCATTGCATCCCATAAATACCATCATATTTTATGGAGTTTCTATATTGCCAGATTGCTGACTTGCCACAAATCACAGTCAACAACACAGATTTGTTACTTATCGATCTTAAGATCGGTAAGTATATTGATAGGTATTTGTATGTATGTCTGTCTGTGTGTGTGTGTGTCTGTTAGATGCACGCGATATCTCGAAAGCGAGATTGAATCTGCTCCAGATTTTGCATGTGCATTCATCTTATCTCGGACCCCTATTGATTTTGGGCGAATTATGTCGTATAATTAGCGAGTTATCAATCAATTATTGATTAAGTGATCTAGATTTTTGTAAAGCGAGAGAATTTTGAGACCCGCCGAGTGTGTGTGTGCGATGCGCAGTGCGCAAGTTACACGAGCGGATGAATCGAAACTGCAGTTTCTGTTTTGGGGGATCCCCTAACTATCGATCGATAAGTATTCGGTTTCCAACCGATATTCTCGTTTTCAATGTTGTTGGCTATGATTCGGTCCGGATTAAGATGCCCTACATTGCACCAATCCCAAAAATTCTGTGCCCAATCACAATTAAAAAACAGATGAAAACACGTTTCCTCTACATTATCGCATAATACACTTATGCCTGATTCGTCTCTGAACCAATATTTTAGTTTATCTGCGGTAGGCAGTCCATTATGTATGATTTTCCAGCTGAGTTCTTTATACTTATTGCCGTTATTGGGTATTTGTATTTGCCAAAATTTTGTCCATGGGATAGGTTGGGTAAGATGTAGTTTGTTTACACATATATATTATGATCATTAATTTGGTTATCCAATTGGTTTGATTTTAAGCGTTAAATTTTTGGTTTTAATTCTTCTGAAACCATATAACGATCAATTTCGGTTCTTGCTGGAGATGTATTTTGATTCTGGGCTAGAATTTCTTTCCAATTTGTTGGAATGTATCGCCAAATGTTGCGTATTTCGAAGTTGCATTTTCTATTCAATGCAATTTTCCTCTCATATGATATATCTCTACCTGGTCTATATTAAATTTGATTCACAAGGTCTCCTGAATTTTGTTCCACAATTTGTCCTAAAGTTAAAACTTTGGCTTGAATCCATTTAATTTCAAATTCAAATTTCTCCAAAGAAAAATGAATTAAACCAGAGGCTTTCTAATTTTACTTCCGCTGGGGAATTTGGTTGACAGCGTGTGAGATTGAGTTCCTTGAATGCATTAACTAAGTTTAAATAAAATTGTGGTATGAGATTGTTTCTTGTGTTTTTAACGTCTAAATGCAAGCATTCCAAATTACCTCTGGAAATGAATGAGCAATAGTAAAATTTGGCCCGTTTACTCCAAGGTTTCTGTTCCCCTTTAAGTAATTTAATAATCCATTTCAATTGTATAGATTTAATCTGAGTGTTGATATCCATCATGTTTAATCCCCCCTTATTTATTTTTTCTTAATGATTTTTTGAGCAATCAATTGTGGTTTTCCATTCCATAAAAAGTAGAAGAGTTTAGTTTGTAATTTTTTCATGAAACTTTCCGGCATAATTTCGAATCCAGCTAAATACCAAATTTTTGATAACATTAGTGCTTTTGTAACCGTAATTTTTCCTATTATAGAAAGATTTCGGGCCTTCCATAGATTTATCAAGCTCTGGACGCTATTAAGAACCTTATTCCAATTTTTTTCAATGGAACAAGTGTTATTCCCTATGTATGCCCCCAATATTTTGATTTCATCTTTTTTACTTCAATACCCTTGTAGTCTGGGCCAATGTTCCAATCAATTGCATTACCACAACAAAATTTTACATTTCTGTTTGTTAATTTGTATTCCCGTACCCATTTTAAAGTGGTTTAATATTGCAAGACTTTCATCAATAGAGGCCAAATTTGTTACCGTTAAAGTTGTATCATCTGCATACCCTTTATAGATCCAGTATCCCCACTACAATTCCTAAATCCTAAAATATTTCTATTAGATTTGATATTGTTGCTAATAGCTCAGCTATAAACAGATATAAATATGGTGCTAAGGGGCATCCTTGTCTCACTCCTCTTGTTAGCAAGAAATCTTGAGACAGGTATCCATTGGTAATAATTTTTGAACGAGTGTTACGATGCAGACTTTGAATCCATTTTAAAAAATATTCGCCGAAGCCCAATTTCGTAAAAGTCGTAATTCACGGTCGACCGTGTCATATGCTTTCTCTTGGTCGATAGAGAATATAATAGAGGTATATTTTGTTGATTATCCCAGAAGATGTCATCCCTAAGAGTTATCAAATTTTCATGAATCACCCTGCCAAAAATAAATCCAGTTTGATCTTGTCCAATTAGTTCCGGCAATACATTTTTTAATCTATTTGCTAATAATTTTGCTATGAGTTTATATTCAAAATTTAACAAGGATATTGGGCGCCAGTTTTTTAAATCATCTTTGTCTCCACTTTTATATAAAAGTGTTATGACACCTAAAGCTGAATCGTGAGACATTTCACCTATATTATGAAAGCTTTTATAAAGAAGAAGTAGAATCGGTTTGAGTTGTTTCCAAAATTTAGCGTAAAACTCTTTCGTCAAGCCATCAATGCCCGGTGATTTGTTATCTTTCATCTCAGAATGTTTCATTCAATTCTTTATCCGTAATTTCCTCTTTCTAAAGAGTCTTTTTCAAGATTTGTCAATTTTTTTTCAAATTTTTGGATTAAGCTATTTTGGGATGTTTTATCAATACTTCTATTCTTACTGTATAACTTATGATAAAAAGAAATCTGCGTATCTTGAATTTCTTTCAGAGAGTAAACCAAACATCCATTCGGCTTTCTCAGGGCTCTAAACATACGCTTCTTTCCATTTGATTTCTCTAAATTCAAAAAGTATTTGGTAGATTTTTCACCTTTTTCTGCCCACTTTATGCGCGACCTTATAATTGCACCATTGGTTTTAGTTTTATAATGCAGTTTAATTTGTTTTTCTAGTTCCTGTACCTTTTTCGATATTTCGTCATCTTCAATGTACCTTAACATTTCATCATATGCTATCCTGTATTTGAGTAATAGTTCTTGCTCTAATTCATTTTCATGTTGGTATTTTATTTCAGCACAGTGTATCGCCCATGTTTTGATCTTCTTTTTACAAATATCCCAATAAGAACCCCTCTCTGATTCATCTAGTAGTTTTAATTGAAAGTGCCACTTCTTCAAAATTGCAATAATTCCTTGACAGAATTCCTCAAATTTGTTTAATTCCGAATTGTATTTCCAATAGCCAGGGCCATGTTTCATGTTAGTTAAGGATAGTATACTAAGTATGACAGGAAAATGATCAGATATTGCATTCACCTGAATCTGGACTTTTTTACATTGACTGTTTCTATGCATGATATATACCATCGATCCAGCCTGCTTTTATATACATAATTGTTATTACATTTTTGCATCCGAGTAAATTGTTTCGTTTTACTGTTAAATTTTCTCCAAATATCAATCAAATTCCAATTCTGTATTAGGTTTTGTATCTTTTTTGTACTGCTATCTATTCTATAGTTTTGTTCTGGGAATTTATCATTTTTATCCAAAACACAATTAAAATCACCCCCATAATAATAGAATATTGTGCATTTCCTATTTGACTTACTAATTCTCCTATTTTATTTTCTATTAATACAAACAATTCAGATCGATCATGGCACCTATTTGGAGCATACACATTATTCAAAATAATATTGGTTTCAGAAGATTTCCACCAGACCACCATACTAATCTATTTCCACTTTTTCAAAATCTAATTCGAAAACAAGATGCCTACACCGGAAGAAATATTAAAAAATGTAGTCCAAATTGCATACCTGCTCCATTCTTTGGTCCATTTGGCAGATTCTACTTCGCTTTCACAGTGGGTTTCCTGGAGAAATGTAATATCCGCTCCAGTTCGTTTCAGATAATCTAGTACTGATTTACGCTTTATATGCTGTCTGATACCTTTGACATTAAATGTCAAGAGTGTAACCGGTAAATTATGCATAGCGGACTGCCTAATCCCCCTGCCCTATTGATATATGAAGTGAAAATAAACAAATTAAAAAAAAAAAAAAAGTACCTGAAAATTGATAAAACTGTAGTACGGCTAAAACAGAAACCTGTTAGTTCATCATCATTATGATAATTTATTAGGTTTTAGGGAAGTTTATCAATACTGATCTATTTATGAGGCTTGCGTCAACGATTTAGGCTTATTCAAGATATTTTCTATTGTTTCCATGTTTTCCAAAATGGGTTGAGATGATGTTCCAGGGTTTAGGTGTTTGACTACTTTGTTTTTTTTTGGTAGAACTATTAACTCGTTTACTGCTGTTATTGATTTTTGCTTGGTTTTTCAGTCCATGTTGTATTTCAGATATTGTTCTTTGTGACTGTGATCTGGCAATCAGTTCAGGGGGTTGCTCTGTTTCTTTGTTGTTTGTAACGACTTTATTTCCTTGAGGATTTTTACAGTTTTTTGAATTAGTGTCTCTGTTGTATTGTTGGTCGGCTGATTATCTTTATCTGGTGATGTGGAGCTTCGTTCATATTATTTTTTTTGTTCTCGCTTTCTTTTTAAACAGTCTTTTTCCAAATGTGGCTTCTTCTCCACCACAGTATCGACATCGCCTTCTTCTAGGGCATTGCTCCACCTCGTGTGTTATCGAGTGACAAATATAGCACCAATTGCAGTATTTTTAAAATTTTGAGGTCTTGTTGGATAGAACACATTAATTTCTTCACCAGTATATTTCTTTGGTAGTCTTATTTTGGGGGGAATTTCATTTTCTAGGGTCATTTTGCATCTTCTTGTGCCATTCTCCACACCATCTTCATCAGTATCTCTTTTTATGTGTTTGACTTGTCCGAATTGGGTTAAAAGTTCAATTATTTTAGTATCAGGTATCTCTTGTGGTAATTTACTAATAGTTACATTTGTAACATTTGAGAATACCTCTTCAGGATAGGCTGTATATTCTTCGCCTTCAAATTCATATTTTACTCCATTCACCATAATTTTTTCGCACGCTTCTTCAGTCTTAAATTTCACTCTCCAGATGTTGGATAGTGGATAGATACCGTACAAGATATACATCCTTGACCTGCATTGTTATTTGTTATATATCAGATTTTTCACTTGGTCTCTCTCCATCCATGTACAATTGTCGAATTTTATGTTTACTGTATTGATTTGCTCCACATTCCCATCTTCATCCATAATGGACGTTTTTGTCTGGACGCTTTATAAATTGACTGTGTTCCAGACAACTAGTTTTGTATATTACGGTTATTCAATCAAACAGCGCGAGAACCTCTTAATCAAATAGCCTTTGCTTTGCACTACACATGTACCGATATGAACGGGTGTATATCAGATACCGGTACCGTACTTACTGACTTACCGGAGCGAACACGGTGGGTGTCTATTTTA
>NW_024102692.1:0-200652 GCF_013122585.1 Styela clava
CTGACTTTGCATCAGGGAAAAGACTCTCTCTACATTGGCATTGTGGGATGTAACAGCAAAGAAAAACTGTACAATCCTTAAAATTTCTGAGTGGCATGTGATGTTCGTAGACTGATCGAAATATTTGCACCATTTCTTATGCGTTGGCAGTTTAATAAATTCTTCGTCCTGTACGTAACTTTCCACAAACTGCCTCAAGTTACAGATTTGGTCAAAGCACTTTGCATCGTCCACATCGACCCCTTTGCCAATCAGATATTCCAGGCAAGGCTCTACATCCTTCCAACTTGGTATCTCGTTCAAGGTCATCCATTTGAAACAAGTAAACTCTTCCATTGGTTTCATCCATTTACACAGGTACCCCAGGCATCTCTCATAGAGGTTTGCAAGTTCGGAAAGAAAATTATTACATTCATCTTCATATCCCTCTTCTCTTTTTTTATTTAAAAGCCTTTTAACCGTCAAGGACATAAAGCTTTCATTCTTCCTTTCCACAAGCACCTTATGAACCAGCTCCAAATTTTCTAGCACTTCTGCGACGGAATTGTTTTCTCTCTCAACCACTTGAATACGTCCATGAAACACGGACATCAGTGAGTGCATATGCCAAAGGTATAACTCGCTCATTTCATTCTCAAAGAACCGTTTAATAACTATTGGTGGATGTTCTGTGACAAAAAGTAGGACTTCAGGGGTGAAAACATTTCTAACAATCTTGAAATTCCAGGAAACAAGGAGAGCCAGCGAGTCTTGCTATGAGAGAGAAGTCTCTTGTATTCACAATTTGCAAATTCACAGTATTCTTTCAGTTGTTCAGTTCTAACTGTGTAAATAGAAAAATATTGATATATCTTATTGATATTATTTTCAATATCGATGTTCATTCTTTCAGCGCCATGATGAATACAATTGTTCAAAACGTGTGCTGGGCAGCCAACCCCAATCAATGACGGGTTTAACATTTTCTTTAACTTTGCAAACACATTGTTTCCTTGGTCATTACGCCGAAGTCCTCCAAACATAGTAGTGCAGTTGTCTCCTGTAAATGACACACATTTTTTCAAACGCATAATTTTTTCTAATGTGTCTTTTATATAAGTGGCGATTGTGTCGGCAGTCTCGTTTGCCTTGTTTGTAAACTCAATCAATTTTGATTGCAAACCACCATTCCTCCAGTCAAAATATTGAATAATTGTAGGAAATAATTTCAGTTCATTGTGATTGCTGCCATCTGTTGCAACGCCAAAATACGCGATATCGTTTTCTTCAAAACTTTTCAGAACAGCATCAATAGAATATTGCGCAAGAACGCTAGTAACAACTTTTTCTGTCTTTGTGCGGCCGCTACTGAACTTCTTCGCTACATTAGAATCAGTGAAAATCTTTTTAAATAAAGCAGATGTACAGTCCATGGACAAAAAGCTATGATGATGCTTAACAGCGTGAAATGCAAGCGTACCTTCTGCGGCAGTGATTTCATCTTCGCATTTGCTTCCTGCTGTAGTAAAAATAATTTGTCATTTTCGTTGATGCAACAGCCCCTCTTACTGCTTTGCGATGTTTTTCCGATTGCAGATGTGTGTTTAAATCACCATTACCTTTGTGCACGATAGATATATAAGTTCCTGATTTGCAAACCAAGCATTCTGCCTCATAATCATTCCTGCCTTTTCTAAAACATGGATGTTTTTCTTGCATCTCGTTAGTGAATGTGCACTTTCTTTTAAACATAGCCATTTGAAATAATATCTTCTTACAATAAATACAACCAAACTAAAAATACATAATCTAAAAAACAAAGTAATTTACCATCAGACTAACTGAACCAAAAGGCTATAGGGACTATCACTTTTGATCCCGAATTCCACAAGTAAAGCTTTGTGGTATAAAACTTTTGTATTCAGCTAACTTAATAAGGGACTAGCACTAGTTGCTATCAAATACACTTGCAGCTGCTCAACGAAACGGCTAAAAAGTCAGATAATAATAATCATAAATAAACGGTAGATAACTGTGGCAAGTAACGACCAAATAAGATATCAGTCCGTCAATCCAGGCTAAGCCAGTCAATCAACAATACTTAGCAAAGCTACTCAGTATAATCCATGCAATAAACGCAGCCCAGTCAGCAGTCAAAAATTCTGTATCAAAAATTCACTAGGCTTCCTCCTCTATGACATTTTAAGTTAATCTCTGATAAATGTGGGAAATCGCCTGCTTTTATAGATGGAATGTTCTAGTAACTTTCGCAGCATGTGATCTATATCTAACCAATTCATATTCAGCACAACGGTTCAAGAAAGTTCCAAGTCAGGGGTTCTCAACCTTTTTCCTGTCAATTTTTTTCTGTCAACGCGAACCTCCGGTAATCAGACACCGAACAAAGTTATGATATATTGACTATCAATTTGTTGCAACAACAATTCATTGACCTTATGTAACTAAATTAAATCTTCGTGTTGATATTATTGCCCTTGTCACCTGCCCATCTAATGAATTCTTAAAAACTCCCCCTAGTTCCAATAACCATAATCTATTTCTCCAATGCTCGCAGTACGCTGTCTTTAGAGATTGCACAGTTTGCCTATAAAGCCGTGAATTTCACATTGTTGCGCCACAATCAAAACAACGCAAGTTCAGGAAAAATAAACGTTTCAATTGGTATCTATTTTCAATGGGCAATGAGCATTTTTTAAAATTCTTTCCGGACGCAAAATTCAACCCTAAATTCCGGACATGTCCGGAATTTTCCGGATGGTATGGCAACCCTAAACTATTTAATATAACCGTTGTATTGGTAACAGAATGGGGTGACGGGTTTGTGACATGAATGAGTCATTTTATAGGTGTTATTTACCCAATGAGAAATGTGTAAACTCGCTTCTAAATATTTTGAATTTTTTTTTTGTCAGAGACTGGACTAGAAAAGCAAAACTGTCTCAAACATGCACTCACAACTAAGATAAATCAATGTACGAAATCCTATCAGAAGTTGGAGTTGTTTGGTGCGTTATATGAAGCCAATGATGCCGAGCTCATTAGATCCCATGTTCAAGAAATCAACTTCGAAAACGAGTCTTTCACTGCAGCAGGAATGTGTGCAATGTCATGTGTCATGCGACGATGTAGCCATCTTGAACAAGTTCGCCTCGTCAAATGTGAGCTCAATGCAGAATTATTGAAAAACTTCGAGTTCAACTTGAAAGGCTCTATAGTGAAGGCAAGTGTTTAGTAAAAAACCTGATTTACCTATTATCGTTGACGAAAATAATACAAAGAATACACTTAATTTCACATCATGAGATAAAAAATGTATCTCCCATCTGTCAAACTAATGTATATTTAGTCGATTACCTTAAAATGTTAGAATTATCACAGTTATACGAACATATCTTAACTTTATTTTATACTTCTGATATTAATTTGTATTGCATCCTAACAGGTGTCAGAATTTGATATCAGCTTAAATCCGATGTCCGTTGAAGCTTTTGATATCTTTGGTTCAGTTTTAACAAACATTGAAGTGGAAAAACTCGTTATGCGTGGCTGCTCACTTACAGAAGAAAAGCTTCGTGTGCTTGGAAGAAATTCCCATTTACAGGTCGGAATATAAATTTTAAGATGGTTTAATATACCAATTCCTTAATTCTTGGTTTTATTTTGTTAGTAAGTTTGCTCTGTTTTTTTATTTAAATTTGTTAAATTATACAAACTCTATTAACATTTCAATATTCCCTAGCAAAGATCTTCCAAATTATATTTAATTGGTCTAGTTACTATGAGGAATTATATTTTTATCAACCTAACAGAAGTTTTAAATATTTCAGATTCACATTCTGGATGTTCGAAATATCACCAACATGACGTTTGACTTGTATCTTGCGATTGTCAAGTTTGCATCTGAACATGCTGTCAATAAACTTTTGATGGATCCGTGGGATTGCTTCATCGCAAGCAACAAGCAGCTGTTGGAGCTGAGTAAATGGGAAGTTTGTGGAAAGGTAAACTAAATCTGAAACATTTGAAATGCCCCACATCCTTTTAACTCACTAATCAATCCTAGTGTTGTTTCTCGCCCAACTATGGCTTACAGGAAAGAGAACTCAACTCGCCTTGCAAACGTTGACTGTATACTTTTAAAAAGCCAGGCCAGTGTTGAAACATTATGGCCTGCATGTAGTACTAATATATTGTTGGCAAATTGTTTCTTTCTTATTATTTTTCTCATAAAACGCTATTTCATGGAATCATGGCTTTCACTATGAACGAGGCTCTGAATAAGCAGCTACTGATATGGAAGGGAGCTAGCTACATTGTCTGGAAAAACTGAAGTCTATCGTTTTCAGCATTGTCTGCTCCATTCATTTGGACCATAGTTGCGATGGTGATGTGTTTGTGGTTTGTAAATCAGTGTATCTACGAAGAGAATATCTTAGATAAATCTCAAGTCAGGTTTCACCAGTATAGTTATGCAGCTTTGGGGTTTTGTATTTTTATTCACCTAACAAACAATTTTATTTATCTCAGATCCAAGTTCTGGATGTTCGAAATATCACAAACATGACGTTTGATCTGTATCTTGCAATTGCCAAGATTGCATCTAAACATGATGTCAAAGAACTTTTGATAGATCCGTGGGATTGCTTCAAGGCAAGCGAAGAGCAACTGTTGGAACTGAGTAAATGGAAAGTTTGTGGAAAGGTAAACTAAGTCCAAAACCTTTGATATAGTTCTATTCAATTGGTAGTGCTTTTATTTTGTTATAAGAGACCGCAATCGTAAGTAATGTTGAACACAATTATATTATTATAGAAAGACTATTAATACTTTTAAGTCATCAGCTAAAATAGTCGGCTATAATAATAAGCGGTGAAAGTGTTTGTTCGACGCAAGGTTCTGAATCATAAAAGAGCATAAATTCCTAAAAGTGGGAAGAGTTCTGATAGAAGATTTGCAAAGTCCCGAGCTCATAACTAGAAGTGTAAAGTAAAGAGTTCTGATCGAAGAGTTGCTAATTTTCCCAAAGCAAGGTCTCAAGTCCTCAACTGAACTTGTAGAGGATTCTGATTGAAGAGTTGCAAGTTTGCTCAAAGCAAGGTCCCGGGCTCTCAATTAAAATTAAAAATAGTACTGATAGAAGCGTTGCAAGTTTGCTCAAAGCAAGGTCCCGGGCCCTCCTGAACTGGGTCTAGTCTCGGGTTCCAACTAAAATCCCGAGGGATTCTGATTGAAGAGTTGCAAGTTTGCTCGAAGTAAGGTCCTGAGCCCTCAACTAAAGGTGAAGAGAGTTTTTATAGAATAATTGCATATTTGCCCAAGTCAAAATCTCGAGCCCCCATCTAAAATTGGAAAGAGTACTTGCAAAAGAGTTGCAAGTTTGCTCGATGCAAGGTCCCAGGTCCTCAACTACTGGTAATAGCAGAAAGAGTTGCAAGTTTGCTCAAAGAAGGTCCCGGGCCCTCAACTAAAAGTGGAAAGCGTACTGATAAAAGAGATCTGAGGTCCCGTGTCCTTAACTTAACGTGGAAAGAGTTGCAAGTTTGCTCAAAGCAAGGTCTTGAGCCCTCAACTAAAGGTGAAAAGAGTACTGATATAAAGATGCATGTTTGCTGTAAGCAAAGTCCCGAGCTTTGACTAAGTCGAAGAGGAAGTTTACGTCAAAAGAAGTTTACGTCAAAAGATATTTTGATTTGAGAATTGAAGTCCCTAGTATGAAGGTGCTGATATGAATAATATATAAAGCTCTGAGTGCGTCAGTGTTGCTTTGAACAAATTTGTAACCCTTCTATCAGAACTCTTTCCACTTTTAATCGAGTTGCTTGGGATGTTGCTTTTAGCAAATTTGAACTTGAGTCTTCAACTAAAATGGAAAGAGTAACGGTTCTGATAGAAAAGTTTCAAGTTTTGCGGTTGCGTGTCAGCAGAACATACCTAATTTCTTACACCCTGGGTGAGGTGGGGGTCATCAGTTGTTTGTTATTTTGTATGTTTATGTGTGCATACTAGTTTCATATCAAATGTAAACATTAATAAGTTTAATAGTGAATAGAAGAAGGCCTGCCATAGGTATTTGCAGTCTCCTTCATAACCTACTGCAATATCACCATTGGCTATTTTTAATGATATTTGATCGGTCTGGGATAAAATGTGATACCCATAAATTTCCATATTCTAGGAACCTTTATTCTTGTAGTTTATCAACAGATGCAATAATTTTCAGATCAATGTTTTGGATGTTCAATCCATCACTCAAATGTCATCTGATCTATGTCTCACCATATATGAGTTTGCAAGTCAAAGGGGAGTCAAAAAAATTCTAATGGATTCGTTGGATTTCTCTAAAGCAAATAAAGAGCAATTAAAGAAATTAAGCAAATACAAACTTTGTGGGAAGGTCTGTATTATATCACAAAAATATATGTGACACCATCCTTACATATTTTTTTATCTCCAATACACACTGCAAAAACTATCACAACTAGTCTTGTGGGGCAACCTCGTTCATTTTGCACTATTCCATACTGATCGGCACGCGGAGTAAGGGAACGATAGCAAAACAAGTTAGCAAAATTTTTTGCAAAATACACAATATATATTCCAAAAACATGTTTCTCACAGAATTGGTTTAAAGTGGGTGTGACAATAAATTTAAATAGCAGTTTCTTCAGAAGTTTACGCGTTTCAACTCACTATTTCTGCAAGAATCAATAATAATACCGTAGGATCACTAGCAAATATAAGCAATTTTTGTGGCTTGCAACTACTAAAAAGTCTGAATTAAATAAATGTGCGGCCCTCAGCCTCACACAGTTACTTGTATTTGGCCCGCCAATGAAAAAGGTTGCACACCCCTGGCCTAATCCATTACGGAAATTGATATCCAGAGAAGGTCAAACCCAAACCATCGTCTATTCCGAAGACATTTTCAAATAATATTTCGAATATGGAATATATTTTTAGTTTATATTTTCCAGTATTTTAGAATGTTTATTTGATATTTTGGTAATCAGAAGTTAAAAAACCTGGACTGGCATAAGTGAACAGCAGATACTTTCCATAACTTCTGGCATAGATCAGGCAGAATAATAAATTGATAAATGATAAATTCGCAAAAAGAATATTCAACTCATTTATGAATTGAAGGACTACCGTAATTTAATTATTTATTCTAGTTGGATAACCTAAATGCCAGCAACAACAAGGATCTTGCCAAGGTATCAAACAGGTTAACTTACATGCATGGTCATGCATCGGACATTAACATTTCTTACTTTGCTTGTTGAAGATAGTTCCATTAGGGCAGTGGTTCTCAAACGGTGGGACGCAATGGCTTAGACAATTTTTTGATAGGGAGTGAAGCCAATTAAAAATAAAAATATTTGTTAGATTTGATCCTGCCCGACTTGTTTTGGATATTTACATTTGTTCATTTTAGATATTTACATTCAATCCATGTATTTTCCACGCATTTTTAATATAAAAAATATTTTCGCCTAAGGGTCTGTTATTTTATAGCTTATTGTTAGCTAGTTATTTTTGAGGTGTTGAAATGTTTTTAAAAGGATTATATGGATGGCATATAATTGAGTCTTATCATTTATTTTTCACTGTTTTACGACATTTTGATGCGTGATGTTGATATATATCAGAAAATAAACTTGTGTTAGTGGTTCTAAATTCACTCTTCTGTGTTAGTAGGCACCAGCCTTCAAACATTCAAATGTCAAAATACCCGCCTTTATTGCACTGATGTTTGTTATCTTTATTTTTTTAGATATCCGTTATTGATATCAGTCAAAATTCAATGGACGAAGAAGCTTTTGATGTTCTTGGTGACCTTTTTACAAACTATGAAGTTGACCAACTCATTGCAAAAAATTGCCAGCTAACAAAAGCAAAACTTGATGCTCTTGGAAGTCATTCTGGATTAGAAGTATGACCAAGTTATATTATAATCTCATGCCACTGTTGCTCTTTTGTTGAGTTGGCTAGAAAATACACACAAAAAAGCTGGTTTTATGATGTTTGATATTGGTGAATTTGGATAGTAAAGTATTTTTTTTGCGGGAATATGCTCCCGGTTCTTTATTGACAGCAAATAGTAAAGCTCTCAACCTTGTCATGCAAAATTGCCAACTCACAAAAGAAAAACTAGACGCTCTTGGAAGTCACTCAGGATTAAAGGTTTTGTTATTTATTGCTGCTTGATCTATCGTCGAATATTCTGTCAAGTACATCCATAGTGATTTTCTGTTCAGCATTCCTGCCAAACTAGGTGGTGATGTAGAGTAGATTGAATTGATACCTTTTGACCTTTTTGATACCTGATGACCTTATGACCTTGATACCTGATGACCTTTTCCCTTTTCAGTGTTAACAGTGAAAACCAAATGATTTCATTACTAATATTCGTTAACTGCTGTTTATAAAAAAGTTTCCGCAAGAACCTAACAATAACCCAATGGTGTCGCACTCTCTTTTCAATGAAACAGGCCCGTTGTAGCAGCCTTTGTCTTGAACTAACTGCAGCCCAACGGTCACTTACGGAGCTAAGGAATTGCATTACACTGTATAGCTTGCTTTGTTTTGCTGCAAATTTCCTTATTTGTTTATGAGTACTGTATTATATATAAATTTTGTTTTACTAGATTTGCTCTCTGGATATTCGATCCATAACCCACGTGACATTCGATCTATTTCTTGCAATATCTAAGTTTGCAAGTGAAAGTGAGGTCAAAGAACTTCTGATGGACCCATGGAAAGAGTTAAAAGCGAATAAAGATCAAATAATGGAATTGAGTAAATGGAAAGTCTATGGAAAGGTCTGTAACACATTCATTGAAGCTTGGAACATGATAACAAAATAATTTCCTAATCCATTAAATATGTTGTAAACATTTTGTTGATAAACCTTGGACTTCCTTTCGTTTTACAGAGTGTATGTGGATTTACTCAATTGATATCTAGAGAAGGTCAACCCCAAACCATTGTCTGTTACGAATACATTTTCACAACACCTGGCACCGATTAAGCAAAATAATAAATGAATGATCTTTTTTTTTTCAGTTGGATAAACTAGATGTCAGCAACAACAAGGATCTTGGCACTGCTGGTTTTGGTAAAGTTGGAACAGTTGTTTCAAAATGCCAGGTGAAGGAATTGAAGGCTCAAGGTTGCAATCTCACAGCAGAAGGAATGAAAGCATTCAAGGAAAACACTCGCAATGCCAAGGTAACAAACAGGTTAACGTACATGCATGCTCATGCATAGAACATTAACATTTCCAACATTGCTTGTTAAATTTAGCAACCTAAGTGCAGTGGATCTTTATCGGTGGAGTGCGCCTCACAAGGGGGTGGGGGGGGGGGGGGCGTAGACAAGTTTTGAGGGGGCGTTAAGATAATTAAAAATAAATATATTCATCAGGTTTGAACTTGCCCACCTTATTTTGGATGTTTACATTTTCTTTATTTTGGATATTTACGTTCCATCCAGGTATTTTCAATGTATTTTTTGAATTAAACATACTTTCGCCTTACTATTATTTGTAGCTTATTTTTAGCTATTTTTTTTTGAGGTAGGGCTTAAGACTTGACAAATTCTAGAATGGAGGCACAGCTTTAATATTTTTAAAACCATTGCCTTAGGGTATTCTTGTGATGAGCCCCAGATAAATTGAACAATTCAATGAAAGAAAACGTGGCTTGACATTTTTTTATATTTGTGAGTTGGATTACCAAAAACTAGATACCAATTGCCAAGAAGCATCAAATTCTATTTTATCAGAAACTTCTAGATTCACGCAAGAACAATCATCTTCCGTGATGAATCTCCCGAGTTCATCTCTAATGATCCTGTTAAAAACTGTCCTCAATTCCTTTATTCTTGCTCACTCCCTTAATAACCAATATATTGCAATACCCTAATTTAATTTTGTTTCACTCAAACTGTTACCTTTAGCTTCATGCACCCTACTTTGGCAACTGTGGTTGGGCAATTTGGCATTTGATTTCAATTATAATCAACTTGGCAAAATCTTTTTTTTGTCTTCCTATTAAATGCTGTTCAATCTTGTTTACATAATCTGTATTCAATTTAGGAATTTTTATAAAATTATTAAAATGGTGTGGCAAACAATTCTCATTTTTAAAAAAAATTCTTCCTTTTCATTTTAATTTTTTATTTAATTATTTATTTTTTTGTATGTTTACTTTAAAATTTATCTAAAGTTTTTTTTCTAACTTCATTATAGCCCTATGGGTGTGTGCGTGTGTGGTATGAATTGGTTCAATAACTTTAGGTGTGTGAAAACGTAAAACATCTTTTTGGAAAAATCTTCGATTTTATAACTGTACATTCTAAACTTTATCCATGGTTTTGTTTTGTCTCCTGAGTTCATAATCAGTTTTCATTTATTTGTCTTTATCAATCATATTATCGCCCATGCTTGTATATCTAAGTGATATTCATAACAGATCTCTCATAATTCGAAATACTTTATTAAAATAAGATAAGATTAATAACATTATTTACTCTGAAGCTTTTATCTGCTTTAGTCATAGATGGGATTTTCAATATTATTGAGGGCTAAGGGGGTTGCCGAAGTAACTTAAGCAAGATACCAAGTCAGCAGAACCATTTAAATACACGATTATTATTTAACTTGTAACACCAATTAAAAATAGTTTTAAACTAGTAAAAATATTTTGATGAAAAAAACAGCTGTTTCATTCATTTCAAGAATTTGAATGCGGTCCATGAGCCATATTATTTCGTTTTGCCAGTCCACAGGGTTGAAAGGTTGGGAACCACTATGCTATGTTCTATCCAAGCAATGACATCCCTGGTTTTATATCTTAATGGTGCGGAAGTTTCTGTAGTAAAGGCAACCTATTCTTATTGATATTACACACATATGTCTTAATTAACTTAAAATTTTTTTAATCAGCTACAAATTATTTCGACCAAAACAACACAGCATTTTCATAATTTCACTGCCGGTGCATGAGCCATATTATTTTGTTTCGATGGTTCGCAGGCATAAAAAATTGGGAACCACTGTTCAAGGCTCTATCAATGCAATGACAGTCCTGCTTATATCTGAGTAACTGTTCTCATAAATAACTAGATAGCCATTCCCTTTTTATTGACATACCGATAACGTGTGTAAATAGAGAGTACTTCATCCCAAGAGTCACGTTATTATTACAGGGTAGTTTTCAAAAAGGTTAGAACAAATAGTAGGCGGCAGAATAAAGTCAATTAATAATATCTATAATTAATAATATTATTGACATCACATTATATATTATAGCAACCCAAATATAAAGTTAACATGTTTGAGAAGATGCCTGCGAAAAATATGCTGACGGCAGTAACAACACTGTTTCGAAACGCACAGCCCTAGTGAGGAAATGCTTAAAAGAAGATAAATGAATTTGTATATGTTGTTGTGTTCAGATATCTATCTGCATACTCTGGTAGAAAAAGGGAGGTCGGGGACAGTCAACTTGGGGGCCATAATCCAACCCACCAAACCATTTAGTGTGGCCCTAGTCATTTTCCCCATCAAGCATAAAATTCTAATCTGACAGTTTAAAGGCTTTCACATGAGTAAAAATACATAATGCTTTTCAGTCTTGTCACTGTCAAGTCAAGCTAATTTACATCTTTCCCCACTGCATTCATTACTGTAAGGCTTCATTCTTCTTTATTGCCCTCCGCATTGCCCTCTGGTAGTCGCTAACATATTTTGTTGCCGCAGGCTTGTTAACAATATATTGTGATGTGGCCCAGTTAGATGTCTGAAGTTGTTAGATGGCCCATCGTCAAAAATGTTGCGCACTCTTGTTCTACAGCAACCTAGATTAGGTGGATCAATAGCCTGCCATATCAGAACCTTAATTTATTTCATGCTGTTGCGATGTGAACCCTCAGTGCAGTGAATTCTATAGTTTCCTTTGCATTTCCACCATGTTAGATAATTTCACAGGTCTTATTCATTTCAGCTGAATGAACTAGATGTCAGTTATAACAGGAACCTTAGAACTGATGGTTTTGGTGAACTCGGATTAGTTGTTACACAATGTCATGTGGAGTCATTCAATGCTACTGGTTGCGATCTGACAGCAGAAGGAATAAAAGCTTTCAAAGAAAACACTCGCAATGCAAAGGTAAGATGAGACTTCATGTGATGAGCATGAATGACTAAACAGCATAAATTTGTACTGATAATTAGTTTATTAGAGGATTGGTGGTTGGTGCATGTATTAAAGGGTATATGAAACTATATACCGATCGCTATCTCTAACTCATGCGCCTCTTATAGGAAAAAAAAATCATTTAATTTTTGCTCAGAACAAGGCTCTACACAGTCGGTGACTATATACATATATATATACTCACTGGTTTGTTTTACTGAATATATATGCTTTTTGCCCAACAGCAATTTTGCACCTCCTTTCCTGGGTTAATCTCCTTGTCATTCTGTGGGTTGATGAAAAATGCAAACAATACCTACTACTTATCCATAATCCATATTATGTTTTCTGAAGATATTAACGCTCTACCCGAAAAGCAAATTAAAATCAAAAGTGTATACTCACTTTTGAGACACCCTGTATATTGTAGGAGTCAAAATAAGCATTTGAGAGAATTTAATCATTTATTTACTCAAATCCCCTTTAAAAGACTCGAAGGAACTCGACTCGCACAATCAAAATATCTTGACTCAAGTTATCACCAAAGAGATTTGACTTGAGATTTTTGAGCTAGTCTTTAAGATATAAAAGAATTGATCAAATATTATTATCCCTGTTGATTGACATTGTATTGAAAAATAGTAAATTTATTTAATTGCTTGTTGCATCAATATCCCGAGAATAGGTGTGTGTCAAACTGCTGCCCAGGGTGAGTTTCTGATAATGATGCCCCTTATACATATGCTTTAAAATAATTTTAAAATATACAAAATATAGATGTTGTTATACACAAGAATAAATATTTTAAAGTTAAAATAAGAGGGAAATGTTTGTATTGATATTATTCAAATTATCAAGCTAAGCAACAAACTCACCCCGAGACGGGTGCTCCTATGGCCCTCCCTCTAAGAGTCTAGACCAGTGTTCTTCAACCTTTTTTATCGTAGTATACCTTTTACAATTTTTCAAGAACTTTGTATACCTTACAAATACCAATCTTTATTAAGGCTCAAATAAATTGAATTTTAAGCACATATTGTCATATAATATCATCATGCAATTTATTAGGCTAGTGTTCGCAAGTTATAAATTTGACTGAGGTCTTAACGTCAACAGGAATAATGATCAACGTAAACCAAACGGAGTAAATGGCAGCCGAAATCACCAACCCACCAACATGACTGCATAATTTGTGAAGTAATAATGTGCTCACGTCGGTTCTTTGCGTAAATGACATTTTATATTTCATCGCGCCGCCTCTGCATTGTTGTCCTCGCTTTAATATTGTATAATTTAATATATCAGAGTTTAGAATTCTTGACTTAGGCTGTACACCCTTCGTATACACTCTATCAGTTGTATACCCTACTTATGTTCTGGTATACACTTGGTTATACCGTATACCCGGTTGAAGAGCACTGGTTGGACCAATGAAGAACAAACTACGACTCGCGGGTCAAATCTGGCCCGTTGGGTAAATCAATCCGCCCCGTCTGATGCTGCCACAGCCCACAACCAAACTAAAACCCAATTGTGATGTCTTGGGACCAGAAAATTTGTCAAGATTGTGATTGAATTTAGTTTGGGCACAAGAATTATTGTTTTCCACATTGCTTTTGTAACACTGTATACATATTGTTCACATAAAATATAACTTTTACGTCACGCTTACATGGCTCAACAGCCTAGATGGACAAAATTGTTGGCCCCTGGTCTAAAAATCTTGTTTTAAACAAACAATTGTTTTAAATCAAGTTTTTTTTGCCTGTTTTGTTCAAAATGGCTGTACTATTTTTGTATTAAATAGGTTGTATTAAATATTTTTGTATTAAATAGGTTGAAGAAAAATGGATGAAAAAACTTGCCAAGCGCTTCTTATTTGCAATAAATCTTTCAAAACGCCACAAATATCGATAGAGGCTCATGTACACCCTCTCAAGCTGTAGTTCAGTAGTTGGCCCAGTAAGACGCAACCGATAAGCCATTACGTGAGAGACCCTGCTGCGATAAAACCACCTTGCGAAAATTGAAATGCGATCAAATAAATGAGTTTGTATAACCTTGGAAAACTTAACACTTCAACTTTAAAATCAATGTATGCTAAGCATAAATTAACCGAACAGTATTACCCGTAATAATGCCAATACATGTACTGTCAATACTGTCATACAAAATGTCAATACATGTACTGGAAATCCATATTATGGTGTCATAACAGCAGATTAGTTGTGGCGTCTTTGCATTAGAGGACTCTTACAATTAACATAGGCTGGGCTAGGGTGTCTCATCGTTTATATTAGTAGATTACCGTCGATATAAGCATATTCTTCATTATCGCAACCCACTCGTTTTGCCGAAGGGCTGCACTTGATCTAATTGCTTTTGTAGTAGGCTCGTGAGATAATTTTCATAATTTTTCTTACTCAAAACGTCTCTCTGATATCTCGGCTATACATCACGGGTAAAATCTTATGACTTTGGTGGAGATACAAACGTGGCGATAAATGTACGCAATAGAAGTAAAAGTCAAAATAAAAAATTTTACTTACATTTTTGAAATTATAATTCCGGTTGCGTGTGCAGCTGCCAGAATGCAACGTTTTGGCGTAGTTTCGCGGCGATGCAAGGGATATTTCAATAAAAAATACAAAAAAATACAGAAAAAAATTGATTTAAAACAAGCCCTTGTTTCAAAACACAATGTTTTTTTAGAATTGATAAAAAACAAAACCCCTACTTACATCGGCGGCAACCTGATTTAAACGATGAGTCAAGCTATGCTTATTGTAAGACACGTTTGGTGCAATGATGTCAAAACGAATCTGATATGACCCCATAATAAGGATTTTGAGTCTCTGTATTGATATTTTTCTCATAAAATAAAGGCATTATTACGGTTAAACTGTTCGGTTGATTCATGCCTAGCATACTTTGTTCTTAAGGTTAAAGTGATAGAGTTTTTCAAAGTTATACAAACTCATTTATTCGGTTGTATTTCAATTTTTGCAAGGTCGTTCTCGTCGCAGGATCGTTTACGTAATATCGGTATCACGTAATATCGTCTTATCGCTTGCGTCTTCCTGCGCCAACCACGTTTGCGGACGCATTGCACTAAAGCTTGAGAAGGATTGTATGGGCCTTTGTTGATATTTGTGGCGTTTCGAAGGATTTATTGCAAATAAGAAGCGCTTGGCATGTTTTTACATTCATTTTTTCTAAAACATTTAATACCATAAAATCTGAACTTCCGGAGTATTTGAACCAAGATAGCGGACACCAGAACGTAGTATGTGTACCAGGTTGGGTTTAGGCCATAATTTTAGGTACAAATACTACGGAAGTCACTTGGCTATGAAAAAATGGAATAAAATTATTCCCTAACCCTGATCCGGTACACATACTACATTCCGTGGTCCGCCATCTTGGTCCACATACTACGAGAGCGCCTGCAAATAGTACAGCCATTTTAAACAAAACAGGCAAAAAAATGGATTCAAAACAATTGTTTAAAAAAAAATTCTTTTTGAACAAATCCATACACACAATACGGTACCTGATTGAGAACTTCGCACGTTCCGTAATTTGACAGTAGCTCTATATTTAACGAGGTTTGATAGTAAAATGGAGACAAATAAACAACAAAGTATTATCCGGTTCTTCCAAAAGAAACCCAGCGGTGAAAACCAGGTTAGTGGTGTTGACAGGACAGATGGAGAGACTGCTACATCAACTTTACAACATGCCCCGAAACGACCTTTCAGGAAAGTTGATATGGATCTGGTATGATAAGAAGTATTTGGAGCTAGGTTTTACCATTGATCCCAGCAGCAAAAAGTACCGCTTCCCATGTGCAAAGTCTGCGCCAAAATTCTTCCAAACAATGCAATAAAACCCGCGAAGCCATCGAAAAAAATAATATCAAAAAGACAGCCGCAAATTTCTCATTAGATTGGATTGTATTCTTTTGCACCTTCTACTTTTGTCGTAATTGCATTCTTTTGATTATGTTTTGTGTTCATGACATTTTTGGTTGAAATTTGTTTCAAAATTTAACCGGTCCGCGAACTGAAAAAGGTTGAGAACCACTGTTTTAGACAGTCTTTACATGTGAGGTACTACACCACAGCTATCGCTCTATTTAAATTAAAAATACAGTACCTAGAGTCTTGTTCAGAGCAAAAATATAAAGACTCTTTAATAAAGAGAGTATGAGAATGTGGGTGGCCATTAGTGTAGTAAATTTGATTTTAAATGCTGTTACTACTATGATAACAAATGAAAACTTTCACAGTTCCCATAAAATACAAGTTGAGGCTTGATTTCACTACAGCTAAAGCTTAGTGAAGAAATTAGTATTTTTTGATTCATGCTCAAAGGAAGAGGGAGAATGAATTTGTATATGTCGTGGATAGTTCGGATGAATATATATCTGCATACTCGGTAGAAACATGTAGGTCAGGGATGCCATCTCTGAATTTGGTCAGAATTTGGCCAAATAGTGCAGGAGCCATTGTTTTTTTTTTGTGAGGCGATATCAGATTCCACTTGAATTTAGAGGATAAATAAAAACCAAAATTTTTAGAGGAATGCTTATGTCATAATTTTAATTTTCTTTTATGTTATTTTTTTTATTAGACGAGGCATTTCCGTTGACCCTAGTGAGAATAATTTTATATCACAAAGCGGTTTCTTTTTGTAAGTTTTCACTTTTAGATTTCAAACAATATATTTGTTTATTGCGGACATAAAATATGTTCAGTGTATTTGAGTACTAATGTTGTAGTTTTCATTTTTATCCTCCCAAGTTCTAACAGCTTTACCATGAATGAGGTAATCAATCTTGACACACAAAGTACAATTTTGGCTCTGCCGCTCTCGACACCGAGGCGCCGCTTCTGTCGCGACGCTGCACTCTCTCGCCCGCCTGACTTAGACGCAAGTCGTTCAAAGATACCATTCTCATTGAGGACACCTTAGGACACCTGCGTTACACCTTGACAGGTGTACCGCCCCAGTAAAACTCAAACTCAATGCATGTATTAGCTCCAGATTTACCACAGTTATCCACTTCGCTTACGAGACTTAATAAACCAAGGCTGATTTAAAGAGCCATTTGCAGTTTCGCATAGCAATTGAGCTTCAATAATATTACCATAATAAAGCAATTTGTTTGGTTGAAATGCATGTACCGGTAAATCTATTGTGAGTCACAAAATGGGCTTTTATGATGTACCTTGTGACGTGAGTCTGTAGTTTCATTTTGATGTTTATTATCATTGCAGACTTTTATTTACCTAACTCCAGTTAATGCTTGAACAAATGTTATTCTGTAACTTTTCATGCGACTTCAATTTGTCTAGACTTTTCCATGAAAAAGAACTGTCAATTCGACGTACTTAAATACAACTGTGGGCATATCTTATCACAATATAGAAGAATTTTATCATTATCATGATTCACTTGAAAATATATCAATTTATAATTTTCTAATACCCATAACTCTTAAAGAAGTTCTCCACAACGTTGGCTCTAGAGCAGGGCTTCCCAAACTTTTGAGCTCGCGGCCCCTTTTGATATATTGAAATTTTTCGCGGCCCTTGTCCAAATAAATATTGCTAAACAGTTCGAAATATGCATTTTTGATATTTAATTGACACAGCTAATTCCCAGCTTTTAGCCTGGCCTACTTAATAACAAAAACAAGCACATATTTACTCAGATTAGAGTTACTCAGTTATTCAATGTAATGGGTGCGAATGCTTTTTGCTGCATAGCAAGTCCATCCCTGGTGCAATGTTTATTTATGCAGACCTAACTGATGAATTACAATGTCTGGCCACCGACGGTCTGGTTCGTATCTGGAATTGTTAACACTCTTATTGGTCAAACTTAGCATAAGGCATCGGTTTGTGCACTCCAAATTATCAGGGAAAAAACTCATGGCGCACCTACGCGAAAAATATACTGCTTCAAAATGAAACACAATTTTGTCATCGTTAATATGTACTTTATGTCTTTTGAAGCAAATCAAGGTTAACTTTTCTTTCTTATCTCTGCCTAGGTTTTCTTTAAAATGCAAAAAAATCACTCATGTTCGATAAACTTGGTTCAGCAAAAAACTGCAGCCTACGAAATTGCAGCATGTATGGTGTACTTTTTCTGTTACGTAACAATAGACCCCAATGTAACAGAAAGTAAACAATATACAACGGTGAAATGAATTTGATTCATATACCAATCATTTGCAGTAATGAGAAACAATGAAACATTTAGAACAAATAGAGTATATGATATGTTTCGAGGCGCACTTAGCTAGTCGCCTTCGGGAATCACTAGCTTAGCGATTAAAGCCAGCATAGTTATGCAAACACGCGCAAATCGGGTCTTACGATCACAATATGCATTGTTATGCAAGCGCGATGATTCTACCGTGTTTCCCCGATGATATGACCAAGCTTGAATTTAAAAAATGGTTTAAATGTAAGCGCTCCCCTTAAAAAAGACTTCGTCGATAGTGCAATTTTTTTAACTAGTCCAGTGGAAGTGCATCGTTTTTAATTTTGCTAGGGCGTCGCAAAATTTGTGATGGTGTTATGATAAATAAGTTTAATTCTGAAATTATTTTTTTTTTTGTAGATAAAGATTATTTTTTCTTTATTTTTCAAGAAGCGTCGTGCACTCCCATCCTCTTTGCGAGTTCATATTTTGATAAAACAGGCTTTTCTACCGTGGCCTATCAAATGTGATTTCACTGAATGTCGTCAAGTTTTGTTTGTTCGTTTTTATGAAACTCATTGCAATAAAGGTCTTTTATTGAAAAGGTATCAATATGTATTTTCATGGAAAGTCGCAACTTGAGTATATTTTTGAAGGGCGCCAGAATACAATGAAGTTCGAGAATCACTAGTACTAGTACGATAGCAAGAAATTTTTTCTACTTTTTAAATGGTTGATAATCTATATATATTGCAGTTATTTTAAATGAAAACGTGCTATTAAATGGGTAAATGGAAATCGATATCCATATTTTGTATATTAAAAAAATCTCGTTTTTCTCTACATCCCCCCCAAAATAGGCCCTAGTGTTATTTTCGAAAGAACATTGAAGACACTGTCTTATTTTCTGGGGAACACGGTATGAAGATGTATTAACTCGGAACCTTAAAATTTTTGTTTTACAAAATTTTTAATAAATGTGTTTAGAATGAAGAGAATGAAAAAGTACAATAGATACTTCCCCTTCCAGGGCCGCTGTCCCGAGTTTGGGAAGCCCTGGTCTAGGGCAGTGGATTTCCAGATGGGAAATCCCCCCCCCCCCCCCCCCCCCCTGTGCGACAACTGGACGGGCATGACTGTCTAACTCAGTGGTTCTCAGAGTCAAGTCTCACAAGCTTGCCCGTTGCATGCATGCCTATGTGTAATAGGAATTGCTTATTTTCTAAAATTTCAAAAGCTCTGCATCACATCTGAGATTCTGCGGACACAGTTTAAGAAACACTGGTCTAACTGGTTGATTAGGGTCATTGATATCAAATCGGGATTACCTCCATGTAAGTGTAGCTAGGTACACTTGATGAGGTAACATGGGGTTAACGTGGAGTACATATCTAACACACACATTCGCAAACGCCGAAGGTCTGGACCAGGAATGGGCAAGGTTTTTAAACCAGGGGCTAAAAATTTGGTATTCTTTCATTGTACTGATTGAAATGTGACAAATTAAACAATGTGCTTTAGAATTTTGGAAATGTAGAAATATTGCAACTTTTTTTCAAAAATGCCACCTTCTTGAGGTGTATCCAATTGGGTCCAATTGCAAACAAAAAAAAATTATTTTCCAAAACTACTTTCAGAAAATTGTGGTTTTCACTTTAAAAGGTTTGAAAAATGTATTAACTTTAGATAAAAAACAAATTCGCAAAATTTTACAATTATTGTTAAGCGTTCGAGGACCGCATTGGAAGTGCTCTGGGCCCGCATGTTTGACACCCCTGCCCTAGATGAATAAGATAGGTATAAATATAATTAACGTGGCAGCATACCAATCTATATGCATTACACCTATGACCTATGTATCAATTCATGAATGTTGAATATAATATAAAAAATATATGTATATATGTATGTATATATATGTATTGTTTCAGATTAAATACTTGATACTGAGTTTTAACCCAGTCAGCAAACTCGGAGATGAAGAATTATTCACAATCTGTGAAATTGTTCATCAATGCCAGGTTGAGAAATTGGACATGGAATATTGTCACTTCATCAATGATCAGTTGGAAAGATTCAAAGCATTGATCGCTGATACCGGAGTTGAGTTCTTTCTGAAGGTGGGCGATTGGTAACTTTTTGAATTGTACAATTCTTTGAACTCCATAAGTGGTTCTCGCATAAACTCACAATGTAAACTAGGAGAAATAAATTGTCAAAATATCTGTTTTTTCAACATTATGTAGTAATATTTGTTTCGATATGTTTGCAAAATTTCTATTCAATAAATGACATTCTGTTTCATGAAATGTAACATCCTTTTACATTAAACGAGCAGTTGCCGTCTTAAGCGATCCGATTAAGTATAACCATTTAGGTCACTGCTTTGTGCCAGAACACGAGACTGATACTGAGTGAGTCTCCCTCTCTTCTGTGATAATTATTGGATTCATCTCAAATTGCTGTCATCATTCAATTTGCAGTGGAAATGGAATGTCATTCCAACTTTAAACTCAAATATAACAGACATTAATTGTGTCTGAAAACTTTTGTGAAACATGTCTTTTTTAAACTTTTAATCGAAATATTTTATTCTCTCACCTGAATTTCAAACCACACTTTTTTAAAATTTTGTCCCCGAGACCCGGCTACAGGGGGTCTGAACTTAACATCAAACGAATGTAAAACTTTTATCCATAGCTATTTTATTCTGCAGGAAGACAGAGGCGAGAGCTCATCACTTTCAATACAAGCCAATGCAGATGTAAGATATTTAATCTCAAATTCAATATTTTGTGTCCCAGTTTTGGTTCTGTTTCAATTGATAATGGCATTATGACCATCTTAACGGTGAATAGGTAACTGAACATGAAACAAAATAATTTCGTAGAAAAATCTCCACTCCACTATGTTTTCATGGTGCATGTTGCATATGTATGTTATCATATGCTTGTTCATAATTTCATCTTCAAGCAACTCTAAAATAATACTGAATCTAGACTTTTTGTCCCTCAGTCTGACAGTTCAAATGGGAGTTTTGACGGTTCGGAAACACCGGATGATTTGGAAAAAAGTAATGTAAGTTTAATGTATATTTTGTAAAGAAATGTTTCTAGTAGGGGTAATATAATGACCATCTCTTGTGCCTATTCAGGCCTGAGAGTGACTTTAGGGGTATATACTTATAACAGTCTGTTACATTGTTATTAACTGTTAGTGGTTCTATCTGGCATTTGTTCTGTTTGGAATGTGAATAAAGTGCAATAGCAAATATAGTTATGCATGCTTGCTAAAGTGCAGTGGCAGCAGTCAAACTTTTAATCCCCCATTGTCCCAACTCATGGCATTAGCGCTTATTTCCAATGTCCATGTCTGTTTTGGTTATAAATAACAATGCACCTAACTGCAAGTTTTGCAAAGAGTAATAAGGTTAACGACACGCAAGTGCAATACTGTATATTTTGATACCAAATTTTTGCTATTTTTCTTCATTCGGAAATATGTGTACACGTTACTACTTGCCACTACTAACTATTCGTTACTACTTCAGCATAATTTGGCTTCCCGGAATGATAGTTTGCATGACTTTAAAATATGAAAATTCCCATCAGTAAAATTACAACTGATTTTGTGAAAATTATTTGTAATTTCACTCTGTGTTTATAACACAATTTTCAGGTTCATCATCCATATGCAATTGAACGGCAGCACATGGAAATGACAAGTAAATATAAGCTGGGCATCATGGAAAATAAAACTGACCAGGTTGAAAAATGGCTGGATAGTAAGTTTCGAAGTTAAATTTTGTTGAATTATCCTCGTTGTTGAAGGGATTGTTTGGTGTTCAGAAAAATAAGATTCCTTTTTGTATGCCTGGCACTCACTGTAGTCATCTACTCAAACCTTTCAGAGTCAAAGTTAAAGTTTCTAACTGAAATAGAATAAGGCATGCCAAAGTTTTTTTTACATGGCTTTTTGTTATTCAAAAAATAGAAAAAATTATTGACGGAGTGCGTTAAGAATATCACAGATCTGGCTTCCTGCATTTAACCAGTTTATATATTTAGAAAAATTATCAGTTAACTTTACATTAGTCAGCTATTAGTATTAAATAACAGCTGTTAAAAAATTAAATTTTACTATTTTGAAGCGGCCATCGATCGAAAATCTAGTATTTTAGATGGAACTAGATTATTTTTAGTTTAAAATCATTTACCACTTTTCCTTTCAGGTTGAGATGAGTCTCAGACAGGTTCTGAGCCTAAGCTGAGCCTAAGCCCAGGTTTGGGTTAGGTATAATTTTATTCCGATTTTCCTTATTTAGTTCTATTACAAGTTCGGGGACTACTGTTTTAGCCAAGTGAATATACCCCCACCCACAGGTTTCCGTCCCTTTACACAACTTGATGTAAAAATGGCAACAAAATTAGTTACCTCCATATTGGTACACATACTTCTGAAGTGCCGCCTAGGCTAAGGCTGAACCTGCTTTCCAAATATAGCGTGCTTCAATACACAAATAACCTGACCATCGTGGCCATGATCTCACAAAAATTTTCACGATTTCCTCATTTCAGAACACATCCTTATAATGAAATTTGACAGCGCTCTCCGTAGACCAGAAGTAATACAGGGGGATATTGGTGAAGATGGTGGAGAAGTAAAAGTATCTTCTTTTACTATATATTTTCCCCCGGGCGCAGTTCAAGGAACGAAGACATTTTTCTTCGAGTCAAGTTCAATTTTAGACGAAAATCCGTCAAAGCACTTTGTCCCCATTTCCCCTGTTCTCACATGCAAACGACAGGTAAACGAATCCTGCAAATCACAAGGCGGTAATCGTTTGCCAGTAACTTTCAAGAAGCCAGTCAAAATAACAATGAAAACTTTTTGTAGCCCAAAACATGTAGACATACCTGTTAAGGTTTCGGTATTCCATTCAAGTGTCATCAAAGGGCAGAAAGAAAAATGTCACACAGCACTACTAGGACAATTGGGGGTTATTGATATTGAAGTTACTGACTTTTGTCATTTTGAGGCAAAAGTCTCTGATGATCAGTTAAAAAACATTGAATTCTCCTTGAAAAACAATGTCAGTTTTGAGAATACAAAAAGGGTGATTTCTTTTTTTTGGAAAGAAAATAAAAACATCACGGCTAATGATTTAGGCAACTGTGGAGGTCCAATAGCAACTGGATTTCCATTGCCAGTAGAAATAGGTGTTGCCCAAGGTTCAAATATTCAAATTTCCATGGAATGTGATAAGCCAAATGAAACTAAACTTGTACCTTCGGAACTTGGTTTTGAAATTACAAAAAAATGGCTTATGCAACAGTGGCATATGGAATTTTTCAAGTTGAAGGAACTACCACCCCAACCTTGTACTATAGAAATTGATTATACCATCAAAGAAATAGAATCAAACGAAGAACCCAGACCTCGCCCTATTATTATAGAATGGCCATTAAAACAAAATGGTAAGTGATTTTCACATGCAATAAAACGTACGGTAAATAAAAATGCAACTTTGTAAATAATTATTCACAGAATCGAAATCAACTGAGATCGTTGGTATACAAGTAAACGCTCCTTGCCACATAGAACAGAAAGGAAACATTAAAGCTTCGTCGACATTAGGCAAAAAGGAAACGTCGCACTGAAGTACAGAAAAAAAAGCCTCGTTAGTATTGAATATATGAATTTTGTCCAATATAAAATCTCCAAATTCACGTTGTCTAAAGCAGTGTTCTTCAACCTTTTTTATTGTGGTATACCTTTTATAATTTTTTATAAACTTTGTATATCTTACAAATACAAATGTTTATTTAAGGTTAAAATAAACGTTAAATTTTAAGCACATAATGTACTTCGGCCTTACACCTTTCGTATACCGTTTATCAGTTGTATACCCAACTTATGGTCTGTTATACACGTGGGTATGTCGTAAACCCGGTTGAAGAGCACTGTTTTCAAAACCGATCATGAATGTATGATTACTATTGTGTTTTTTTTAGTAATATGATTTTCTGTAATAGACGATCGTCCGATTAAAATGAACGTTATACTCGATGTGGAATGATGTAATGAAATCTTCGGGTAAGAGAGCAATCAAGAAATTAAATCATTTTCATACAAATCAATACAGTTTGTATTGAATAAAAAATTGAAATGAGTGTAGCAAAAAATAATACCATATGTGTAAATTGATTCTTAGTATTATTTGTAGGAGCGTGTCCAACTTTATATCAAAAGCAGTATTGTGCTTCCAAGAAGTAAACATAAAAAACAAAATAGTATATTAAATTTTTTTTTCATTTGGCAATATGGGCCAAATTCCCATTATTCAATCTCAAATAAACTATATGAAGTTATTTCATTAAAACCATAAATGCAAAATTCAGTCATAATTTCTTATGCAAAATTGGGATATTTTTCAAAAAAATTATTATCATTCTCGATTATCTAAATCTTAAAATTCTTTGAAATAAATATTGCAAAGCAACTCTTCTAGAGACTAGAATTTTTTATTCTTGTTACCTTTGGATATTAGAAATTGGAGACAATTATTGTATTGGGGGGTGCATAGTTTGATAATCCAGAATTTCGATTTTAAATCAATTTATATTTTTTTTATCTCCAGGTTTCAACAATAACTTCCAATAACTTCCAAATGCAGAACAACTTGCCAAGCTAAAATAATTTTTATTTTATTGTATTTATTATGTTGTTGTTAAAATGACCTTTTTTGCTGTTGTTATATATAAAGAAACCTTTTTTCATTAAATACTGGACCAATTGCTTTAAAAATTCCAGTGGTTCAAGGTTGTATTTTTGCGAAAAAGCTATTATTTCATTTATTTCGAAAATTTCTGTGGTATCTAAAGAATTTGTTTGTGTTGACGTCATCAAAAGTAAAAATTGCGCCACTTGTGGCCATTCCACATTAATGGTTGTAGATAAGGACAAATTTCATACCCGTAGTACTTTTATTTTAGCCCCCGTGTCCATGTATTTGAGCACCGCTCTCCTAATGTGCAAAAATCGCTTTTCTTTAATTTATTCGTAGGCAGTGTTCGCATTTATTTGTTGCTCGAATAATGTGCATATTCTATGAAAATATACTTTTGTAATATTTCAGGAAATAATCTCTAAGAATAAGTCAAACAGTAAACTTTTCGCTCTGCTCAATCAAAACTATTGCTTTTTTCATTTTATTTTTATAAGTTAAAACCCCTCAAAGCTGTCTCTGACTCTCTCTAACCGGTGTGTAACTCGATTCATTGCAAGTCTTTAATAAAATGTGACTTCAACTATAGTAGAGTCAATCAATCAGGCCTTCCCCAACATTGACATTGTCAGAATTTCATTTAAATATGTTGTATCCTATGTTTTTTCTACTTTTTGTGTATTTTCGGTATTTTCTTACCTCTTTTACACCACTGTTACATTTGTTAGACAATTCTTGGTGCTTTTTGTTGCCATATGCATATTATTTTATTTTATGATTGTCAATTTCTCATGTTTTTTTTTTTTTGCACGATTAATTTTTTTGATATTTTTGTATGCTATGAAGAAAATTTGAATTTTATTGTGATTTCGATTATATTCTCATGCTTTTTTTTTACATTTTTGAATCTTTTCGTGCATCGATTTTCAAATTATGGAAATACATGAATCTGAATGTATAACACCAAGTTCACATATTTTAACTCAAATCACCAATGAATTACCATTTATTTGATTCTGAATTATTTTTGCTTTTTACAGTTGATTGTTTTCTTGATCTTTTATTTTACCGACATTATGGCATGAAAAAGTGATCAAATATGCAACCTATAAGTCTTAAACTTGTTCAATCATTCAAAATAATTGGTCGCTATTAGACAGTATGGAAGTGGGAATTCAGGTCGCCTCGACGAAGTTTCAAATTTTAATTGTTCGATTTTTTATGTTAATATCCATTACTGTTATGCTTAATCACGGGTTTCGGTTTTTATAACCAGTATTGGGTTCTTCGACCCTAAATATCGTTTCTTTTTACATTTACTTAAGTTTGCTCAATGAAGAACAATGCGAGAGTGGAAATTCAGGTCTTTATTAAACATAAGAACAAACCAACGAATTGTAACAGAAAAACAGTAAGTCTGCAGAACTAGGGTATTAAAGATTCCCTAAGAAGATTTTGGTCTAATACAGAATTTCCTGAACTTTATGGTAATCGGTACCCTTCGGGGAATTTATAAACTACACTTGTGTGTGTACCCCCCAAGGAGTCTTGCTTGCTTTTATTGGACAAAAAAAGTTTAAAATAAATGGAAAGTGGATTTGTTACTTAACTATAGTTGGCCCAATAGGACGGCTTAAACATATAGTGAACTACGGCCTCTTGTCCAGTCCATGTCGGTACGGGTCTACTAGTTAGACAGTTATATGTTTCATATGCATATCCTTGGTAGTGATGGAAGCTGTGACCGAACAGTGGTTACGTGAAACACTTTATGGCGTCGAGAAGTTGGATTTGAGTCTAACACCCCCTCCCTCCCTAATTTGACTCTATACGACCACTGCCATAACATTCTTATCACAATAGGAAAAAAAATTAAGACATTAACTACCAACCAATCATCAGTTTCATTTTATTAAATTATCCAAAAATCAAAATCCAAAGGGTATAAAATATTGGTATAATATTTCCATTTCAACAATAAACAAATAGAAATTCAGATAATGAGACAAGGGAACCATTCGTTGAACGTTTGATTTGAATAGTTTGAGCAGTTTTTATGTGATATATAAGAATAACATTTCCTTCACAGAAATCACCACTTTAACTCTAATTCTCTTTCAAAAATTCTTGATCATGACTTTACTACACATACATACATACAATACACATACATACAATTACTGGACTGGTTTCTTGAGTGAGCACGGCCCATTTAATTTTGAATGAATCGAGTCAGAGTTTGATCGAGGCAATGACTCGAATCTCCTCAACACACAACAATTTTTTGAGGGGGTGTGAAGATAATAAAAATATATCTTAGATCTCGCCCGCCTTATTTTGGATATTTACATTTCTTTATTTTGTATATTTACGTTGCATCCACATATTTTCAACGTGTTTTTTGGACAAAACATATTCCACCTTATTATCTGTTTGTTTGTTTGTAGCTAGTTATTTTGGAGGTGAGGCGCAAGACTTGACAAATCCTAAAACATGAACTCATAAAGTTTGAGAACCACTGGTTTTGAATATTGAAAATTAAAAGGGGCATTCAGACTTGGACATACCTACACAAAAAGACCAGAATTCTTGTATACAATCAAATATACTTCATAGGTTTAAAAATATCGATTCTCTTTCAACACTGTAGTAGACTTATTAAAGGCCAACATTTATGTGCTGGTAATTCAAAACGTTCATCCCTCAGAATAAATGAATATCTAATATAGCATAGTTTTGAAAGAGCTCCACGAGAGAAATATAGCGGCTTCGCGAGCTATTTGTTTACTCACTTTAAATACTGACTTGGCCTATTTTGTTATTTTACAAAAAACAATGACTGCATTAATAATTTGACAACGGTAGTGTGAATTCAAATATGACATTATCTATAAGTTACAATAAATAATACCATGTTTGAAGTAATGGCTTTTCCCACATTTTGGCACCACTTTTTTAATATGTTTGTCAAATTAGTGGGGCTCTGTAAATTATAGAATAAAGGAAGCATAAGTTTTCTTGTAACAAAAAATTGTTGCCACTCTATGTCGGCTATCTCTCATTATTCAATGGGTTTACCCTCGTCACAGGGAGTTTTGAGGGTCGGGACCCCCTCTTTTAAATTGTAAAAACAATTTCTGTATCACACATAGCAATTTTTAGTAGCCTGACAGGTTTTTTGGAACCTCTCAATGAGTTTACCCCCTTAACCAGGGGTTTCAAGGGTCAGAACCCCCTTATTTAAAATGTAAAAAAAAAAGCATTTTTCTGTTTCCTTCATCATACATAGCAATTTTTAGGAACTTGAAACAGGTTTTTAAACCCTCAAGACTCTCGAAAACTATGAATATGATTCATATCACTACTTGTCTCCAAAAATTAATTGAAAACAATTCCTTCAACTCATAAGACTATATTTCTCGTAAACAATCAAAATAGAAACCAAGCTACTTCGTTACTTAATAGGTTTGTTTGAAAAGACCAAAATTTCTTTTCAGTTCAGCATAATTTTCTGAAGTGGACAAATTTTATATGCATTTTTTTTTACTCATCCGTTTATCTCACAAAAATGATGTTTCAATTTGAACAAAAAGAAATTGATATTTGAAATCAGTAATATCATGATACCCTTGTGCTATTAATTAAATATAAATATTATTCGAACTTGATGTCTGATGTATATATAAGGTGTTCATAAAGTCCTAAAATTGCGAAGGGAATTTATTGATACCACATAATCAATAAATGTTACATTTACATACATTATGATACATCGGTAGACCCTCAAAATGAGTTTACCCTCTTTCGAAATGTAAAAAAGGGACTTTTCTGTATCATACATGACAATTTTCATAGCTTGGAACGATTTTTAGACCCTTAAGACGCAGCAGTGAGCAAATTCACCAATAACCCTTTCTTTCTTTCCCTATCCAAATGAACCAACCAAGATAAATGCAATTGCGCACTTATATAGCTTGAATAACTTCGACAGCAAAGCAAGTCTGTGGAGAATTTTTTTTAAATATTGTTGTTCGAAGCAAAGCTATGAGTAAGCATCGCATTATAGGAAATGTTTCATTTGACAAAAATTGAACTGATATTTGCAATTCGTGATGTCATAATAATAATATTCGACAATAATATTTCTGATATATATAGGGTGTCCATAAAGTCTTAAAATATTTTCAAATTGCAAAGGGAACCACATCCATAAATAATACATTTTTCTGCACTATACATAGCAATAATAGTTTGAAATGGTTTTTAGACGTCGTTTACTACCCTCGTCACTAGGGGTATAGCCAAGAATTTTGAGGGATCCCCTCGATCGAAATGTAAGAAAAGGGACTTTTGTGGATCATACTATTCATACAGGACAATTTTTTTGAATCATGAGAATACATTTCTGCAAAAAATCAAAATTAGAAACCAAGGCGAATCCTCACCACTATCCTACTCAATAAGTTTGTTTGAGAAGATAAAAATTCTTTTCAGCACAGGACAATTATTATATGCAGTTTAATTCATATGTTAAGCTATCAAAAGTAAAGTTTTTATTTGAACAAAGTTCCTCACTACTACGTTACTTAATAGGTTCGTTATAGAATTGATATTCGAGAAATATAATTCTGATATATATGGGGTGTCCATAAAGTCTTGAAATTTTTTTAAATTGCAAAGGATATTTATTGATGCCATATATTCTTTAGGCCAGATGTAATAAATGAAGTAAAAATATTGAAAACTGACATCATAATAAAATTGAAATTGTGAAGGAACTTTATGGACACCCTGTATATCATTCATTATGTGATGCAAGCATAGGGGGAACCTTCTGAATTTTCAACACATGTTTGCAGCGTCTGCATTGAGCTTGTTTATCTTTTTCAACACTATTTTGCTTCGTTCGTGACTATCGTGACTGTCCATTCTTGTTTGATGCTGAGGTTTTTTGTATTAAAGGCAATGCAATCCTATTAGCCACTGCAATAACAACTGTATGTATAAGTCAATTTAAACAAAATGCCTCTTGAAAAAGCCAAATACACCGTATTTTCTCCTTTGTACGAGGACATTTTTCGATAAAATTAAACAAAATTGGGGTCTGGTAATTGAAAAACTTAATAATTAATGAACAATTTCCTCATGAAATATACATGTCATAATTAACTTGGAAATTTTTAATCAGCTATCAGATTTTGTTTGGGTTGAATTGTCATCAACACAATAGACTGTTGGATTCTAGATATAAGAAAATTGTCTTCATCCTGATCTATCAGATTTTATAGTTTTTTTTATTTCGCTTAATTTTATTATTTTTCAAGATCATAATTTGTGACCCAGTTCATTTAGATTGGTTCACTGATATTATTTATTTCAGTTGGATATACTAAATATCAGTTGGAACAAGGATCTTGGCACTGCAGGCGTAAGTGAAGTTGGATTAGTTGTCTCAAAATGTCAGGTAAGAGAATTGTCGGCTTGGGATTGCAATCTGACAGCAGAAGGAATGAAAGCATTCAAGGAAAACACTGGTAATGCAAAGGTAAAAATCAGTTTATATACCTGGGGCGCCATTCACCAAACTTCTTTATCGTTCAATGTGTTAATTAAGCACCCACTTTCTCGTAAAAGGCAAAAATGGTATTCTCGAAGTATCGTTAATATTCGAGAGAATTTTTTGCGCGCCAAAACAGACGTCCCGTAAAGTGCCTTCTTCTCTCATTTTAACGAGAATCGGTATTCACTAAAGTTCTTTAACGCGCCGGAGTGCTCGCAAACTAACGAGGGGAAAATTTTGCTCGTTAACAGTAGTTCGGCATGTTCTTAGCATGAATTCAGGTTAAAATGTATGTGTGTTTATTTGTAACAGTATCCATACAATAATTAAACGGTATACCTAAGACGGGATACATGTTCAATACCTTACTGGCCTAAGACAAGTATGTGCCATATGCACCCCAACAAATGCTGTGGTGTTTACAAACTTCGTGAAAAATTGGTATCAAAAATTCTCAAACGCCTAACTTAAGTAAAAGTGACTGTAGTCTAGTAGCTGTGGACCCCCAATATATGCCAACTAACAGCGTACTAACATCAAATATGGGATTGCATTCATTCATCTATTTTATTGTCGGTCACAGAAGTAATTCACAATATGTACTCCAGCATTTATTTCATATATATATCCATAGATTACCCTATATTACCCAAATTTTAAAACACAGTCTGTAAACATGGAAACCCTACAGATCGTCGCAAAATGAGCTTGTCCGCTCAGGGCGGCTAGCGGCATTGACTGATACAGTTGAGAGATCATACAGTGGTTTTTGTTCAACGACGACCGTGCGTAAGATTTCGAGAGAACTTTCGTGACCGTGCGTGAAGTTTTTAAGAGATGTTTCGTGAATCGCACTCAACGAGAGTACGTAACTGCATTTTTGAGAGACAAGGTTACTGTTTACGTGCTCGGGCGAATTTGGCCCCTGATCATATATATGCTATAGTTTCCAATATTTTGCTGTCTTTTGCGACATTACTACATGCTTTTGATCCTGAATAAAGCTCTGTGCAGGCCGCCATTAATAAGTTTGACAAAACGAAATATCTCTGGGTTCGGTACTCTTAAAGTATGCGCATCAAGATGTCGCATAAACTGAACCCTACCTTGGTACACAACCTGAGTTCAGGTTGTGCGCCATCTTGGTGCGCATACTTCAGGAGGTCCCCGGGTTCAGCATTGCCTAACCAATTGATCACTCCCAGTGGTAATGTGGTAATAATGGTATTTGAACCCGAGATTTTTAAACTGTGATATTTTCCTGAGCTTCGATTTCCTTGTTTATTTCTTTAACAATGACCAGTATGACGATTACAATGTGTGAAGTCGTTATACACTTTTTTCGCTCAGACATATATTCAGCATGGTTGTGAACATTGCCTTGCTTTAATGATTTTGCATGTTCTTTGTCAGTTTACAGTTGTTTCCAAAGAACTACTTGAACTCATATCTCTGGTGGTTATGTGATTCTTCTGCATTGTCCATTCCAAATTCATTATTGCCTGATCTCGAAACCAACCATAAAAACTAATTTTTCGTAACTAAATTCTTATTTATTATCTTTAATTTCGCTTGCCAATGCCGGGATTAACACTGTGGCGAATAATCGTATTAGTTGGTGTTCATTTGGACACGGATTGCCTGTCCGTTAGTCTTATTTTTTTGTATTGCCGGTCCGCAAGGTAAAAATGTTGGAAACCGCTGTTCTAGGCTCTTTCAATGTGGTGACAAAACTTTTTGTCCATGCAGTATATATGTCTCAATTAACAAGTAAAATTTTAATTAGCTATCAAGTTTTGTTTGGGTTGAACTTCCATCAAAACAGAAGACTATTGAATTTTTGATGAAAAATTTGTCTATCTCGATCAATCAGTCTTTATGGTTTGCTTTATTTATTTCTCACACTTTTATTCTTTTACTAAATTACATTTTGTGACCGAGTTCATTTCAATTTGTTCACTGATCTTATTTATCTCAGTTGGATATGTTAGATATCCGTTTAAACGAGAATCGTGGCACTTCTGGTTTTGGAGAAATTGGATTAGTTGTTTTACAATGTCAGGTGAGGGAATTCAATGCTGTTTATTGCAATCTGACAGCAGAAGAAATGAAAGCATTCAAGAAAAACACCCGTAATGCAAAGGTAAAACTGGTTTATATACCTGAACCTGACCATATGTTTGCTATAATTTAGAAATGTTCTGGACATTGCTGTATTGTGCGCCATTATCACATGTTTTTTACCCAGAGCGAAGCTCTGTGCCAGCAGCCTTTTGATGAGTTTACAGACCGAAATATCCCAGGTTTCAGCATTTCCTACCCATTTTATCACACCCTGAGGTGGTGGGTATGAGATGGGAATCTGGGAATTAAAAAGTTGTTATGCAATTGATATTTTCCTGAGCTTCGACTTCTTTGTTTATTTTGTAACAATAACCTATCACTAATAAGTCAACAATATCGTAACAATTGCAATTTGTGTAGCCACTCAGACAATTCTTTCGCTCAAACAGATAATCAACAAGGTTGTGAACATTGCCTCATTTTTGTGTTATCCAGTTATCAGTTGTGTTTGAATTTGTTGATAATCAAATACCTTCAATGTTAATATAAATTCCGACAAGTTTCAGTTCAATTGCAATAATCAAAAATTATTCCTGAAAAACCTGCGATAGGCTTAAATTATCTACCAGTAGGCCTACCTGTGAACGGCGCATGGTTAAATATTTCAAAGAAAAATTATGGCTTGCGTTATGTAAACCAGTTGAGCGTCATCTCTCCAAATCAATCCCAATTATGCATCAAAGATTTTGCAATTGTATAAAGTATAAGCAGAGTCAATGTTGGGGGGAACATACATATAGTTAAGACCAACGCTTAAAAAATTGAATAATTCAAAATAAAATGAAAATTTCAATTATATAAATTTCCAAAATTAAAATTATAAATTATAATTAATAATTAACTATTAAAAAAAATTTTAAAACTGAATAAAGATGAATTTTATCATTTGTATAAAGTTTATATGAAAATTATGAATTGGAAAAAGAAATTAATTGGTTGAGGGCTGGAGTCACTAAAATCTCTCGAAGCTGCGACTCCAGCTAAGATGATAGGCTTGCCTCTAGCTCCAACAAGACATTACAGCTTCAACCCTGGTTTGTAGCGCTTGGCACAATTAGCAAATCATTGAACTGAGTAATCACTTGTGTGAGCGTGTGGAATATTTCAATTATTTTAGGTGAGTGAGCACGTACCACTTCTTCTAGGTTTTTTAAACTGTCTGTCAAAGTATCTGAAGTATTCAAGGGAAATACTGAAGTAGAAAACTGACCTATATGCATCCCAACCATGACCTATATATCAATTCATAAATATTATATGATAACAATATGTATTGTTCAGATCAAGAGCTTGGATCTGAGTTGGAACAAAGTCAGCAAACTCGGAGATGAAGGATTATCTACAATCAGTGAAATTGTTCGTCAATGTCAGGTTGAAAAATTGCTGATGTGGGTATGTGGCTTCAACAATGATCAGTTGAAAAGATTCGAAGCACTGATTGCTGATACTGGGGTTGAGTTCGATGGCTTCTAGTGAGTCACAGACGCCGTATCCGAGGATGATTTTATTGGAATATTTGATTTAAAATTATATTTGTTCCACATTTCTTCAGTATGTCTGTCTGAGATAATCACTTTTCGTTTTGTTTCAAAATTTTCGAGCAATTTGTTTTTAATTATTTTTTTCAATTCTGTCTATAATATTTAGCAAGTATGGTCCGTTTATCGCATTATGTCTTATGGAAATTTCTTTTGATTTTCATTTATTTCATCAAATATTTCAGTCAGGGATTCCGAATAATTAACTAGTTGCAAACAATGAACAATGATATAACTGTTATCTACAACCTGGCTATTTTACCAAACATTTTATGCCCACGGATTGCCGTGTTAGACTATTATTGCTTTTATATTTTCGTAAGTATGAAAATACGAATCAAAAATTAATTATCGGACATTTTACGACACTTTTTATGTCAATAGATGGCCGTGAAATTAGGCTGGCTAATGCATTTATTTTTAACCATGAGTTATGTTGAAAGAAGCTAAATTAATACGGCAAGGCATTTTAAATGCTGGTATCGGTCATTGATTTGAATATTTTGCTCAACAGAAAATCATCCTAATAAAAAGTCGATACTTTCAAATATTTGCCAAAAATCGAAAAAAGTATAAATTATATTTTTCAAAAAATCAACTTGTTTTTACCGACTTGGGACAATTTATTTGATATCGTAACATTTGCAGCTTTATATAATTTTCAAATTTTTGACGTAATGCAAATGAATGCGTAACTAAAAACACTATGTCGCTGGAGAGGCAACTAGCAAAAATTATGAAATACCATTGAGCGCAAAACATGGAGTAGCAACCGAATGCTGGCTGTACGCTTGACATAAATGATATTCCCCAATAAATTTTCCAATGCCAATAAAAATACTTTAATAGATGGAACCATTTTTGAACAAAGATGTAACATCTCTTCCTCAAGGCTGGTTTCAAGCCGATTTGGCCGCTTTTATCAAATTGGGCCCCGCACCCTGCGCTAGTCTTTTTCTGTATTATTTATCTGCATTATGAGATACAAAATACTGCTGAAAACGTAAAATATAAAGTGAAATAATCTTTCTCATAATATTGATTTGTTATGCATGGTAAATTTAGTAAATTATCGTTATGTCGCCATAAGCAATTGAAAGACTCAACAGTTTGTCAATGCTTCTTATAGAAAGCAAAATTGCTGAAGCTGTTGATTTTAAATGAATTTGCTGATAAAATGGCTAGAAAAGTATTTTTCTGAAAGAGTATAATGAAATTGCCTATTTTGCATTTCTTGATGTTAAAAGTAAAACAATAAAAACATCCTATTACCTTAAATTTGTTTTATAGCAAGTATTAAATGTTTATTTATTTTTTTATATAAAGACCCATAAATATCAATATGAAGAGTAGGGGGTCTGCCATCAGATTTCTAATTAGACCCCGCAGTTCCCACCGGCCCTGCTCTTTCATTTTCTACAAGAATTCTTCGTGTTTGTTTGTTCCGTTTTAACTTCAACCCGATATAATATTGGGAATTATCCAGCACTCAACTCTGTGCTCAAATCACGCAGCCTTTTCTTACATGTTTATACAAAATTTATTCTAATAGGTTTACTTTTCTCCCCAATTCGCAACTGAACTTAATTATACGAAAACCTGCAATTGCCAAACCAACTACGGCTTTGCTCTTTCAAGTTACTATATTAGTACAATATACATGCATAGGCTACTATTGTTCATACGCGTTTGCATTTTTTAAGTACAATTCTGGTCCCCAAAGATAAAATTATGCGTGAGAGGATTGCTGGGCTCCTCGCCATCGTAGCGTGTTCACATAACCGCTGGTCGGTTACGGCTTCCTTCGTCATAGAGTCCATGCATCTGAAACAAATAACTGACTAACTGATCCCAACATGGACTAGTAAATAGACTAAAGGCTGTATGAATAAGCTGTCTCGTCGGCTTCCACCACAGACCTATCTAATTCTAGGCAAGATTTAGACATAATTAACTGATATGCTGAAACTAAAACTCATTTAGCTTCTGTATCTTTCAATGGTAAAATCTTTCAAACTGCTTTTCCATTTTTTAGGTTAATTGCCCGTTCTTACTAATTTATTGTCATTCGTTCTTCACTTTGCTTAAATCGCTCGCTGCTCGGCAAGTGATAGCTTTGTGAATCGCGATGTTTGATTCACAGAAACTAGCTGGTAGGGCATTATAACTTCATAAATATAGATAATAAATAGGACTCGGGTATAGTAGGCTTTGCGACGCAAGAAGGATTGGAATTGCTCGCATGTATCAGATTAAACTACATTTAAAAACCTTGTTTCGTGAATCGCCACAACTCCAAAATTGGAACTTTTCTGCGGGCCGCTCAATTTTTCCTTGAGGCCCGCGGACCGCAGCTTGCACACCCCTTCTCTAGTCGATAATATGATATCCTCTGATTACCCAACGCAGGTTCGCATCCCGTGTAGGTTAATTATCTGCGAGAGGACTGCTGGCCTCTCGAAGCCGCAGGGTGGTTCATGTGCCGCTAGTTGATTATGGTTCCCTCTATTATCAAGTATGTGTATATATATAAAATAAGTAACATGCCAAATAATCTCTCACCGTTTTGTCTGATAAGGACGATGGTTGTTGAGACATCTCATCGGTTTCCATCTCCCCCGGGATAAATATGAAAATACTGTCTAATGAGCAAGTCTGGTGAAATGCCACAAGCGCCATATAAGTCGCAACTGGTATTATTTCGAAACATTACAATAAATTTAAAAAAGTCGTAATATTCTATGTTAAGCGATAAATTCCGGACACCGAAAACACTAGGTCAAGCGATGATGGAGGAAACCTTAACCCAGTGGTCGGCAACTTTTTCCAAGTGACGGACCGGTAAAGCCTGACCAAAATTTTGGTGGACCACCTTTACACAAACGGACTAAGCCTATGCAATAAATTATACGCATTAGGAAAATTTATGTTGACAATATACTAAATACGACGGCGATGCCATTTAGTGCGATATCTGCATTTGTTGGCTGGCGATTAACTGTTCCCATATTGGAGATATGGCCGAAGTTGACACACGTAACGTGTTTTCTACATCCGGACTATTTCGTTTTTGTACTTATCAATATTGAAAATCAGGCCTCACATTAATAAGATTTTAGGAAAGGTAACAATTCCTGTACCCCTTCTGACTCTGTATTGGTTGATGTTTGTTTTGCCATAACTAATTTTTTACCCGATGTGCTAACTTTATAATTATCCGGATTCTGAAGTATAGAATTAGCACTGACTAGGCATGACCGGTTAGCTACGAGCTAGTAGTGGAGTAGTCACGTTCTTAGCGATAATTATTTTGTTGAAGATACGAAGTGATGAAAGACACTCTTATACGGGCGCAGTGGAAACAACTGACCCAGCATTATTGCGGCATACTGACATGGTAATTGTTTGTGAAGTCAGACATGCTGCTCAAGTGCGTTGTGTTTGTCTGGTTTGCTGTTGGGTGCTGTTTTTAGTCGTAGGGTTTGTGGTTAGATTGTAGAGATTTTATTATGGCCTTGTCCGTTTTTGTGTCACCTCTCTGCGGACAGGCGATGGGCCGCGGCCCGGTGGTTGCCGACCACTGTTTTAAACGACCATCGGTTACGTGAACCACCTTATGCTGAACTCTTTGCCATCGTGGGGTGGTTCAGGTAATCGCTGGTCTGTTACGGCTTCTTCCGCCATCAAGTCCATGCATCGGAAAACTAAATAACTGGCTAACTATGTCCAACATGGACTGGTAAATGGAGTGATAACCGGACGAGAGAGAGTTATATTTATTATTACAAACAATGTCAACATCATGATACATTTGGAGCAACAGAAAATATAATTTAATTTAACAATAATTGGTTGATCATTATTTTGAGGATCAGTATGCAAGACCGGTTAGGTCACCGAGGCTCCTGGCCCTTACTGTATTATATACCAGGGCTACTCAACTATTTTTACGGAGGATCCGCATACAAAACTTCAAGAATATTTGGGTCCGGTCTTTCCTGAAATTATATTTCGGCATCCTTAAACACGCACTTCCTAGGCCGACTAATGATTATTAGCTAATCAAGTTTGTTTATTATGGCGTTATAGTTCTTTTCATATATATTTAAACTTATAAAAGTGATTTTATAAAAAAAACTTCGAAAAGTAGCCAATGATCCAAAATAAAGAATTAGACGCGGTCCGAATCGAATACTCAAAAGGTCCAGATTCGGACCGCGGTCCGCCAGTTGAGAAATCATTCAGATATAGCAGTAGCAGGGATGTGCAAACTGCGGCCCGCAAATAAAAATTGTGCGTCCCGCGGAGAAGTGCCAATTTTGAATGGTGTGCCCGCGAAACGAGTTTTTAGTTTTGTTAATCTGGTGTGTGAGAGCAATTCCAATCTCATTGCGTCGCAAAGCCTATAGTAGCGCCTGCGTGCATCTGTCATATTAGCAAAACTAGCTAGTAAAATCCTGTTGAAAAATACACGTTATAAAAACGTGTTTTCCACTCAAATCGTTTAGCCGGTGTGAAAATAAATTTGAATAGCAGTTGTTAATTTATGAGTTTTAACGCGCCATTTCTGCAAGAACCCCTAACAGTGCCGTAAGATCAATAACAAAAAGGAAAAAAAATTTTGTGCTTGCAACTACAGTAGAAACTTTACCTACGAAATTAATTCGTTCCGGAAGCACCTTCGTAGGTACAAAATTTCATAAGTAGGGGACGCACACTACCTGTAAATAATCTATTTCGTTTTGAGATCCGAAGAAACTCTGACATATTATTGTATAGCAGTTTAGCAATCACGCAATGGTTCGTTTTTTTGCACTCTTCTCTTGCATTCCCTTTCTTAATCGCTTATATTTTTTTCGAAATCAATTCATAACAGTATGTTAGCAAGTAACTCTAACCAACATGAGCTTCACAACTTAATGAATCAAGCAGAAATAGAGAAAAACGGTGGTACAGACGAACTATATTATGTAAGAATGTAGCAAAATCAATGCAGCGCTCTTCTCCAAAGCTGACTCATCTGTTCTGTCATAATATATTTCTTTGTAGCCACTCGTCATGAAAGGACAAAAAGAATTTAAATAAATAATGGAGTGTTAACAACCATAATGAATAAACGAACACCGAGTTTTATCAGATAACTCAGAGTCTTGAAACTTTTTATCTGAAGGAGAATGATCTCGTTTTCAAGGCCTCGCTCGCGTGCCGAATAAATGGGCTTGCGTGCCAAGTATGGCACGCTTGCCAAGGGTTGCCATTGAGGTGTAAGCAAGAGCAGGCGGCAGAACGTAATGTACGAAAATGAGCAAACACAAATGAAATTCAAAAACACTTTTTTCATTGTATCATCGTCTATTCACTGAATTTAGCTAGGGTTACCATATTTTTGTGACTTCAAAGCGGAACGCCTCCGAAGACAACGACCCCTTAGCTGTGATTTTGTGACTTTACATTTTCCTATTTTACTACATAGGCCTACATTTGAAGCCATCCCGGCTGTCTTCATTGACCATATTGCTATCGAGAGTTCATGCGCATATTCTCTATCCAAATATCGGGTTTAGTTCGAAAAATAGAAAGGAATTGACGTTAATAATACAAATAATTCGAATTTAGATTTTTTTTTATTTACAGCAAAAGAAGAAAGATAGCCTGCCGTTTTCAAGCATTGAGAATTTTCTTATTCGCCCAAGCATGCTTTTTTGTAGATAACGCCTTCGTCAAAAAGACGTTGTTCAATGTTACATTCACGTAAACGTCAGAACAGGACCAATTAGTATTGATTTTACATGTGATACGTTACGGAAAACAACGAAACAAACAAAATAACGCATTTACCTCCAGCAAGTGGGCTAGCGCTGGGCTGCACAGCATAAGCCTAAATTTAGCTAGCAAGACATTGCACGTACCCGCCGGAAACAAACTGGCCAATGGGCGCGGCTGCCTTCGATTACGATAAAAAAAAATGAAATAAACTTGAATTGTTTTTAACGGAGGCGCTAGGATGTTTGCGTCACGAAAAACGATATTCGAAGGTCGCGATATTCTAAATTGGACACCCCTTCTCCAAGCACTGCATCAAATTGGGATTTTTACGGATAGGATTTTACATATTTATCCCGGGGGGAGAGGAAAGCCGATAAGACGGCTTATCCATATGGCGAACCACGGCCTCTCGTCCGGTCACCATTCCAAGTCGGGTATATGGGATTAGTTTTACTGTATTGTTTGTTTTCGGAAGCATGGACCTGGTGGTGGAGGAAGCCGTAACCGACCAGCGGTTACGTGAACCACCCAACGACGGTGAGGAGTCCAGCAATCCTCTCGCACATAACCATCCCTGCATGGGATTCAAACCTGCGAACCCACGCAGAGTGATTAGAGGTGCGATGGCGAGCGTATTCCTAACGCTTAGCCCGTTGAGCCACACCGCCGCGCCTAAATTAACCTAAACTAAACGAATATCACTACACACATTTTTTAAGTTTTCGGTTTTTAGTTAGGCCTTTTGTGTGTAGAAAATCTTACGTTGGCCTACGCAATATTTTTACGAGAAGAATACTCGTAAGTTGGATTTTCCGTATCCATAGCTTTTCGTAGATATAGTTTCTAAGTGCGGCCCGCGTCTTCACCCAGTTGTCTGACCCCCCTGTAATAAAGGTTGCACACCCAGCATAGCATTGGCATTAATGTGAGAAGCTGTGGTACGCTATATTATTAAGTCATCGTATCAGCTTGCTTCACTCCTGGGATATTTAAGTAAATCCCATCCTGAGTAAATAAAATTGTTAAATATCATTACAGCGCTCCCAAATTCGCAATCAGCGCTCCCACAGTTAACGCAAACGTCCATCGGAGGGCGTGTTCTCGCACTACGCTGGTTAGGAACGGAGACCGATTTTCTGAGATTTTTAATCTGCAATATACCGGTACGGTTTCTCAAAAGCGAAATTGATTTCAATTGAGATAAATGTGTGTTATATAGACTATAATGATCGTTTGACATTTATTGGTACGTAACTCGCACAGTTTGTCAAATAATAGGATACATATTTATTTAAGTCCATGCTTCTGTGCTTCCGAATAACAAATAAATACATACCGGTACCGGTAACTAATCCCGGCCTGGTACGGAAACTGGACGAGAGGCCGTGGTTAGCCATATAGTTAAGCCGTCTTATCGGCGTTCTTCTCCCCCGGGATAAATATGTAAATCCTATATTATCCCGGGAAGAGGAAAGGGTCTCATGTAGTCTGGTATGGCAGTATGGTAGCAAACAGGTCACTACTACCGTACTGTACCTACTAGGTTCCATATTCAATCATCAGATAATGTTAACAGGTTGAAGTAGACTTTCTTATGGAATAATAATTTGAATGAAATAATATTTTAATAACAAGTGTGGTAACATACCACACAGATGCTGATACAGTGATAGCAGAAACAACCTTTGGTATCGTGCAATTCTTATTGGGTTTCTTTTGCTGACTTGAACTTCTCCAAGATTTGCATCAGCCAATTTTCTACAATATTTCATTCCCTTGGATATTGCTTGGACCCCATCATACTTGCGTTCGAATGAATTCTCTCTTTATTTAAAAATGGCGACAATTTTTTACGAATGCATGAGTGGAATATTCAGTTCCTCATGTTATTTTGTGATCTATGGATTCTTGGTTTACGTCACAATTCCGCTGATTTTCAAGATTTATCCAAAAATCGTCTTTGAAGGATTATTTCTCAACAGAGTCTGCCCACCTGTATGGTTACTGAAGCTGAACAAACCAGACAAAGTAAGACCTACTACAAGACGTTTGTATGAGTGAGTGCTTCTGAATGAGTGCCCATAACTTTGCTCAGAGATGAGTCTCCTTATCTGAGTGTGTGGGAGTAACTCTGCGAGAAGAGTCTCCTTCACTTTTGAGTGAGTACCCGTAACTTTGCTCAGAGATGAGTCTCTTTCACTTATGAGTGCCTGTAACAATGCTCAGAGATGAGTCTCCTTTGCTTCTGAGGGAGTGCGTGTAACTTTTCTCAGAGATTAGTCTCTTTTACTTCTGAGTAAGTGACCTTAATAACTCCGATCAGTAATATGTCCCTTCACTTATGAGTAAATGCACTAAACCTTGCTTCAACCAGATACCCTTATTATAGTGATCAATTCCTAACTCTAAATTTTCTTCTTTTACTTCAGGCCTACAATCTTAAAGAGAGCAGGAACTGCTATGTGAAGTCTTCGAGTGGAAGTACGTTTGGCGGCGTTAGGCTTTTGGCATATTCCGCCAGTCACTCAGTACGATACTCCAGAGGTCAAATCAGGGTCATTACAAGACCCTGAGAAAATCATCATTTATTGCCATGGCAACTCGTTTCATCGTGGTTTCAAGCATCGAAGAGATTTATATTCGGAGCTGCAGAAATCAGGTATGAATAATATGGTTGAATCCTTTTTGTCAAACTCAAATGTACTAGGAGCCGCAACATCTACTCTAATGTCAGTGGCTATTAAAACTACCGGAAAACCACTTATGATGCAATAATTCAGTTTACGACAAAATAAAAATAACTTGAAATTAAAAAGAAAAAGTTTGTTTAGACAGAATTGAATCACTTTGATGCGACCTATTGTACCGCTCACGACTTATATCTGTTGTCATGTGTAATTAGTGAGTAGTAATAGACTTTATGTCTCCGACTTTCATTGAATCCCCACTGCTTCTAACAAAAACGGCTGTTGCCACTTTGATTCACGGAAGCCAGAGCTCCGAAAACAAAGAGTCGTATGCTGCTGATCGCTGGTCTACCCTAACTAATTGTGAGACAGCGTTGGTAAATTAGTTAGAACCAGAATATTGCATCATAAGTGGTTTTTCGATAGTTCTAATAGTATCTGACATTAGAGTACATGTTGTGGCTCGAGTAGGTTTGAGTTTGGTATAGACCAGGGGTGGGCAAGTTTTTTGGACCTGGGGCCCAAATTTTGCCCATCTACACTGATGGGCCATGTAAGTGTGACGTAAATGTTACATACATATACAACAATATATACAGTGTTACAAAAGTGAAAAACAATAAGCCTCGTGCCAAAACTACATTTTATCTCAATCTCAACAAATTCCTATTTTTCGATAGAATATCAAAATTTGGTTTTTAATTGTGGCAGCATCAGGCTGAATAACCCAACGGGCCAGATTTGGCTTGCGTAGTTTGCCCATGTCAGGGGTAGACGATGCCATATGGCTCTTTTGATGCCAAATGTTGCCGAATCGTGGCCTAGGCCAGGGCTACTCAACTATTTTTTTTATATTATTTGGGTCCGTTCTTTACAGAAATTATATTTCGGCATCCTTAAACGCGCACTTCCTCGGCCGGCTAATGATTATTAGCAAATCAAGATTGTTTGTTATGGTGTTATAGTTATTTTCATATATATTCAAAACTATAAAAGTCAATTTATAAAAGAAAACTTCAAAAGTGGGGCTAATGATCCAAAATGAAGAATTAGGTGCGGTCCGAATCTATCGAAAGTTGAGTAGCTCTGGCCTAGATCATCCCATTCACTATTTATTGGTATTGGACACGTCAGTGGACATAACGATCGTTTCAATATTATGTTGTTGATTTTCCTCATCATTATCATTAAAAATCGCTTTTCTCTTCGAATACTGGACCAATTGCTTTGAAATTTACAGTGGTTAAAGATTGATTTTTTTGCCAGAAGGCTATTACTTTTATTTATTCCTAAATTTTCTATGAATCTTATGAGATCTAATATTTCATCCAAAATTGCGCTGTATTACTTTTTAATTATGGGAACACGGTTTTTAATCCGCCAAGCGTGACGGCTGACTGTGAAAATTCTTGCGACTGAAAACTCGAAGTATTTTGAGGTTACGGTATCGATAACGTCAAAGGTAGGGACTGCTTCGCTCTGGTCCACGTGTCCATATATTTGAGCGTTGCTCTCTTGTTGTATCAATCTGCTCATTCACACAAATAAAATCTCTTCCATTTTCACCAAGGATTCCACATCATAGCTTTTGACTACAGTGGGTTTGCGGACTCTACCGGTCAGCCGAGCCCAACAAGAGTCGTGGAGGATGCAATTAGCGTGTATAAGTGGACGGTCAAGCAGGTTGGATTATGTTTTATCATATTTGTCTCAGGGGTGAAAAAAGCCAAAAAGACTGCTTAATCATATGGCTAATATCAGCAAAGTAGAGGTATACCATATATAAATTGTATATAAGCACAGTTTATACTCCAAAAAAAAGTTCCCAAACTGAAGGGTCGGCTTATATGCACCTCACTCTAATCACACTAAATTTCGGCTTTATAAGCGCATAACCCTGATCGTGTGGGGGTCAACTTATACATGCACAACACAGTTGCCTGTCAATAGGGAATTCCCCTTTATGTTATTCCCCTGATTACCAAGTTAAAAAAATCGAATCAGTAATTGTTAAATTTCTGACACTTAATGTATTTAATCACTCAGCTCCAGAAAAAAGATGTGACAATCGTGCTTTGTTTTCACCCGGCACTTACATCAGCACGAGGGCGCTATCGCTCATGTACGACCAGAAAGATGGCACTCGACTCCCTGACTGTCTGATACTTGAAGCTCCGTTCACGAATACATACGATGCCGCGGACTGCTTTCCACTATCTAAGGTGAAATTTATATTTTTGTTTCATTTCGGTACTCCCGTAGTATGTGAACCAAGATGGCGGACATCTGAACGATTTCAGGTACAAATACTACGAAGTCACTTGGCTAGTCCCTGAACTCGTAATAGAACTAAAATAAGGTGCCAGTTGGTGTATCGTCCTAGCGTAATTAACACGCTTACGTGGCGCTCCTCAAGAGTTCACAGGTTCAAAACATGTTATTTTTGAGAATATGGCTTGCAGAACAGTTTACTGGCGTTAGGTGGTTCATGTAACCTTCATCATCAAGTTATGTCTCGTAAATTCATCATCATCTATCATTTACAATATTTACCGGTACGGTCTTACAGTACGGTATTTAATATAAGTTTATTTTGACTCCTCAGCATAACAAGCGCTATAATACCCTAATTGTCAGATTGATTAAAACAAAATAATTAACCGATTAGCTCCTTTTTCGTCTTTTATGACATCATAAGTAAACTGCGTATTTGACCCATGCGAGGTGCAGTCTGCCCAATTATGAAGTATGTAGGACTACTTGTAAGTATAATATTCGCATTTTAAGCGGATTTTTCTTTTCTGTCAACCTATTCTTGAGCAGATATATTGCAGCAAGTTGCCTAATGATTGCACAACTTTAAAAAAAAACCGAAAGTCGGGAAGGGGGAGGAGCGGTCGCCCCAATTTTCTTGTCCCCAAAAGTATAATAAAATGTCCGTCCATGCATTGGAAAACAAATAACTGGCTAAACAATCCCATAACCGACAAGGAATGGTAATCGGACGAGAGGCTGCGGTTCGCTATATGATTACGCTGTCCTAGCGGCTTTTCTCTCCTCCGGGATAAATATGTAAATCCTACCCTCCACTCTCTATTGATATCTCATCAGAATTTCCCATGCTCAAAGCAAGCCAGGGTTTGTAAAAGGGTACTCCTGTAGTATGTGTACCAGGTTAGGGCACAATTTCATTCTGATTTTCTTATGTTAGTTCTATTACGTGTTCGGGGACTGTTTGTGTCAGCCAAGTAAATATATCCCCTGCCCATAGGTTTCAGTCACTTTACACAACTTGATGTTAAGTAGATGAACAAAATTAGTTACCTCCATTTTGGTACACATACTTCTGGAGCGCTTCCCAAAGACACACTGAGTCATGTCTTAGCTAGCATGGTCAACTTTGTTACACGTCTCTCAAATCAAGTCAAACGATTTCCAATGACTCTGGCTTTGATTACAGGAAAACTGGTTGCCCTTTGACACATTTCTGGAGCGCCCTGTAAAAGCAATATTTGCATGGTGTTGATGCAACATTAATGCAAAGTTTAGTTGGTAGGCCCTATTAGCTTCGCTTCCTAATCGATTCGGATTCGCTTTCTTTTGAAACAAAAAAATCCAATTCTCAAACCAAAGTATTCCATTCCTTACAGAATCGACATTCATCTCGGTGAGACTCTGTACAAAAAGACGACCTCTGACCCCATGACAAAATCTCCTCACATTCGTTTCATTCGAATGCACGAGGATTACGGAGTGAAGCACTACTCTGCTAAGCACCCTGAGATAAGGCAGTTAGTGCATGATTTCATGGTTGAAGTAGCAAAGGTCAAAAGTTATCAGGAACAAGGAAGTAAAAATAGATTTGAATTAATAGATATTTAATTTTTCATTTTATTTGTATAAGTAGGCAATAAATATAAATGCTTTGGTCGAGTAGCAAAGATCAAAGGTTACCAGGAAATATGAAGTAAAACTGATTCAAGATTTATTTCTTTTATTAACCTTTATTTTGTTAACTAGACAATTAGAGGCAAATTGAACTTGCATTTCTGGAATTACGACAAGTGATACATGGGCTTGTTTTCGTTAAGTAAACCCCCGGCATTGTTCTGAATCACTTAGAATAGGGGTGGGCAAACTGCGATCCACGGGCCAGTTATGGATGTCCAAAGTGTTTCAGTCAGCCTGTTATGCTATATATTTGTGAATGGACTGTTTCTTATTCGTAGTTTTGAGCCTCCGGCCCAGTAACCAAGTATTATCTGTAACAGGCCCACTCAGAAAAGTAATTTCCTACCCCTTAGAATATCATTTTATATTGGTTCATCTCAAGTAACTTAATTATTCATAGACTTTTTTTGCTGCTCCCAAAGTCTGTGAACCAAGATGGTCGGCACCGGAACGTAGTATGTGTATCAGGTTAGGGTTGGGCCATATTTCAAGTACAAATACTACGGGAGTCACTTGCTAGTCCCTGGACTCGTAATAGAACTAAAATAAGGAAAATTGGAATAAAATTATGGCCTAACCCTAACCTAGTACACGTACTACGTTCCGGTGTCCGCCATCTTGGTTCACATACTTCGGGAGTACCCTATTTTCCTGTGAAGTTACAAAGGACAACTACTGTTAACGCCCAGCATTATAACCGTTCATTCAACTCAAACTTCAAGCTGTGTTTTCAGAAATTTTTTAGGCTTTATTTCTATAATTGAAAGTATTTCAACATAACTTTATTATTTGATTGTAGTTTATATTCTCATTCTTAACTGTGTATTTATTACTCAAGATGCCAATGATCAGAATTAGCAAGTCACAAATATGCTCGAAATAGAGTCGAATCACTCAACCAAAGTAGAAAGAGTTCTGATAGAAGAGTTGCAAGTTTGCTCAAATCAAAGTCCCAACTAAAAGCAGAAATAGCATTGATAAAAGAATCCCTGTCACAAATATGTCTGTAGATAGCGGTTCATGTGTAAGAAACAATATATCGCAGTACTATCAGAAAATAGATATTGTCATATTTCAATTACTGCCTTGTTGCCACATTTCGGTATTCTTTTCTTAATATTGGGTCAAATTTTTTGGGCTGCGTAAATAATATTCCAACTCTTCACCCCATAACGTTAAAAGATTTGAGGTGGTTTAACATATTGCTCTTTGTGCAACAGAGGTCGTTTTTAACTCTTTTATCAGCACCTTGCTTTGAGCATACTTGGATAGAATTAATAAAATCATCTATTTTCATGGTCGAATATGAAGTATCATTCACAGTTCTGCTAAACTTTCCGAAAAAATAATTATTCGTGTCATAGCGAGCATGGTCAACTTCGTTACACGATTCTCAATGACTCTGGCTTTGATCACGAGAAACCTCGTTGCCTTTGTTGACTTGGATGCTAAGTGTTGTTGAATTTTTTTTACTTCTGAGTGAGTGCCTCACATTTGCTCAGAGATGAGTTTCTTTTACCTCTGAGTGAGTGCCCGTAAATTCGCTCAAAGATTAGTCTCCTTTACTAGTGAGTGCCTGTAACTTTGCTCAGAGATAAGTTTCCTTTACTTCTGAATGAGTGCCTTTAACTTTGGTCAGAGATGAGTCTTCATTGGAGTTGACGTATATAACCTTCCTTGAGCAAATTCACTTAATAAATGATAGGCTATGCTTTTACGTACTATTGAGCAAATTTATTTTAATTTTAAGATTTATATTCCCCTATGCACTGTATATGTATAAATATGCAATTATTTTATCATAATTGTTGATTTAATTTCAATTTTTTCATAACAATTCTATCTCAATGCATTTAATCTACTGAGACAAATAAACTTAGCTTCATATTGCAGTATTATTTTCCGAGCTATTGATCTCATCCACCAAAAAAAAAAACTCAAGGGTGTTTTTGAAAGACTAACTTCGGAGCTAGGTTTCAGGGATGCCCGAAATGAATCGAACACATTCGTGATTTGTTGTATTCGATTTAATAAATTCTTGATTTTAGAAATAATTTAGAATATTTCACTTGTAAATAAATATCTTCTCCAGCATGCCTTATTTTATGATGCACATAACTTACAGAAAAAAAAAATAGTTAACTTCTGAAAGAATATAATGAAGAAATTAATGTGCATCTCAGTTACTCTGCATAACCAAATTTGAATTATATGAATTAACAATTGCCTTGAAGAATTTATACTGTGAAACAGACCCATTAAATTATTGGTGGTAATCGAAGTCAAAGTACTTGTCTGTGTCGAGGGACAGGAACCTTCAATGAATAAACTACAAAAACCACGGGTGGATGAACATAAAACTATGCAAAGAAGTTGTTGGCTCAGAAAACTAAGTATGAAATTGAAGCAGGGTTTCTATGCTTATGTGGGGCATGTAGATGGAGATTGCAAGTTGTCGGCAACCTTTTTAAGTGACGAACCGGTAAAGCCTGGCGGACCCTCTTTATACAGACGAACTAAGCTTATGTAATAAATTACACGAGTAGAAAATTTTCTAAAACATAGGTGATGATATTCAATGCGAGATTTGCGTTTGTTTGCTGGTCATTCATTAACTGTTCGGAATTCGGAGACATGGTCGACAGTGATGCACGTAACGGTTTCTTACGTTCAGCCTACTTAGTTGTCAATATTGAAAATCCGACCGCACATTAAGAGAGAGTATCGCAAGGACACTTTTCAACTCATTATCATTTGAAATTTCAATCAAGTGCTCTATATAAGTCTTATAAGACAATCTCATAGTTCGAAGAAGTTTCAAAGGCTTCGTTTGAGAGCTCAGTATGGCAAACTGGACAAATTTCATTGCTGTGACTTACGGCTATAAATCCATATTGAAAATACGGATCCTTTGCTGTAGATGACCCGCTATATCTACACTCCCAGTTACGTTAGATATTGGGACCAGGGATGGCCATTTTCGAATACATTCTAAAATAATGTTTTCGAATCTGGAATTCCGAATACATTCTAAAATCAAACCCAGTAAATTAGGAAATAAGCTTCAATAGAAATATCAGAATGAAGCCACAAACCAACAGTATATGTACACAAAGTAATTGATAGTTTATAGCTATCAATAAAAAATAATAGCAAATTGTGACACAGTCAGTTTATTAAAATTATTCACTTTGTACAAATGACCATATGAAAAGATAGCCAAGGAGTTGTCTGACGCTTTCTATCATTGGTACCATGATATTACGATAATAGTCAAGTCTATTGACAAAAATACTACTTGTATTCAGATAATTGTGTATATTTTCTGAGAGTAATAAAATTTATTGGCAATACAGGCAACAACAATCGAAAATTCATTATGCCTTTAAAAATTCTAATATTAGAGCCTAGAGTATTCTACTACCTACCAGTAAGTTTGTATATTAAACTATGTGAACCATATTGCTATTATGTGTAACATATTGTTGTGTTTGGAATTAGAAATAAATTAGTAGAGAATAGATGACCACCACTGCCAGCGCGCAGCCAGGATTTTCGAAATCGGAAATTCCCATTGCCGCCTGTAACACCCACCGCGATTCCGCGCTCGTTAAAAGAGCCGTCTTTTCAGCGTATAATGATCATTTTGTTACGTAAAATATTCAATCCATGACAACTACGAGATTCTAAAATATCTTTATATATTAATTTAATGTGTCCAACGTAACTCGCGGTTGCTTCTTCTTACGTCAAAAAAAACATTACTATTCGGTCCACGGCGATCTGTGACCTAAAATTACGAGATAAACTGCCTGATGTATTTAATTTTAATACGTATTTTTGCAATCTTGCCAACTCGTTATCGCCGTTAGAAAAATCTCAAATAATTATATAAAATCCTGTTAGTGTAGAGTATAATTCATTTCATACAATGAATATACATATGAAGTTTAGCAGTAATTTAAAAATACATATTCATCGCCGCGATTATGCCACCTGTTAAAAGAGTCGACTTTTACAACAAATAATATAACAACGAATATATATTTTTCTGTTGTGCAAAGTGATGAATTCGTGACCGACACGGGCATATTTAAAATGTCTTGCTTTATTAGTAATTTAATTGTCTTCAATTTAACCTGGGTTTGCGTCGACAAAATAAAATCCTCACCACTCTTATATACCATTGCATTCCGCGGTCATAAAAATAAAAACGTGAGGTAAACTGTCCGATTAAATATTGTTTTAATCCGTATTTTGCGAATTCGGCAAATGTTTAGATGTACTTGTTAACAGTGACTCCGCTCGATCGAAATGCTGCCACTCTGATTATTTTTAGATAAAACCGTTCGAAAAATCCATAAATATGCTGTAATATCTCAGAGTAAAATTTATTTCATCACAATAAAATTGATTGAATATACTTTAGATTAATTATACACATTCTCACAACCCGGGAAACAGTCGCGTTTCAAACCTTGTATCGTGTTAACACGAAAATATTCGACGACAATTTAAAGTAATGGATAATCAGGCAAATCCCGCCCTCAATTAGTGACGATATGTTTCTAAACGCCGACCAAATATAATGTGTGCCAGAGGCACACGAAATTTTGCGATTTTCACTGCCTAAAGAAAAGCGCTTTTTAAATTTTCGCGGGCCCTAATAAAACTTATATTGTTTACGGTTTTATTCTCAGTATTTTAAATTGCCGCTTTTCAATCAAAAAGTTGCGTTGTCTTTAGAAATTCGCCGCCGATGAACGTATTTACCAGATTCACAATTCCATGCGCGTACAAAAATAAAATAAATGTTATCTTTATCATGGAACAAATTATGTGGAAAATTTTCGTTTTAGAGAAAATAACACAAACGTAAAGGCCTTTACGGCCTAAATAACACGTTACGCTGATGAGTGTATCGAGAATGTTTTCATTCAACGGAAACGACTTGAAAGCGGCGTCGAAAATGTGTGACGTCACACAAATATTCGATATTCTTATGAACGTGAATTCCGATATTCGAATGACGAGATATTCGGATACATTCAAATACTTTATTCTAATTGGCCATCCCTGATTGGGACGCAGTCATTCAAAAATTGCATTATTGATGTTTGTTAAGCCATACCTGATTTTATTACGAGATTTAGCTCAGTCTAAATAGCGAGTTGGGTGCTGTTTTGCCTATAACACAAGTGGGGATGGCTATACTAAATAATTCATCTATGTCATTGCTAGCATGATTATCCCGTGCTCTTGTCACATATATTTAAGCTACTAATTACCCATTACCGAAAGGATGAGATGTTTACACTTGTCGCAAGGGAGAAAAGCCGACAAGGCGGCTTAATCATATAGCGTACCATAGCTTCTCGTCTGGATACATGTCCACTGTGTGCACATTGGTATGTCGGAAAAAAAGTGCTGGTTCTTATTGAAAAAATGCCGCATTGTCAAATGTCGCCGACACCTCGCAGAATCCCTTATCATGACCCCGACAGTAGGAATCTTTCTGCTACACAAATTGGCGGTGGAAGTTTCCATCCCCGAAGGTGGTCGGTTGCTGAGTCACACCATAGTTCCCATCTTCTATTTGCTCTCTGCTAAACGATGAAGCTGACGACAATCACGCGAATAAAATAAGAGACAAGCACAACTGCGAATGTGCATTGTGACGTTTATATAAGATTACTTTCGTTCGCAACATGTAGAACTGATAAATTGCAGACTCTTCAGAGGTACTTCAGGCGCTTGCGACGCTTGATGTCAGTCAAGGGAGGTCCAGTTCCAATTACTAAGACGAATAATAACGGCTCGTCGTTGCTAAGCGTTACGGTGCGTTTACACTGGATGCGTTGACTCTAGATTTAACTCTCACAGGAAAACAAGCTAGTCATAGAGTATATAATAACATTGAACAATCAGGGGAGACTTCAAGTATATTATACTTGGTGTGGAATTTAACCGATAATACTCTAACTTTGTCAACCATAGTTTACAAATTGTGGGTGAGTAAATTAATAAAGAATAAACAGCCTTGAATTTTTGACTCTAAAACAACACATACGAAAAAAAATAACAATTGAACACACTAAAATCAACTTCCAAGATGTGCGATACATAAGTGTATAGTGCAATTTAAAGTGGACAGTGAAATTTCAGAATGGCTTGAATATATGGTAGAGCACCATAATGTCACAAAACTATTTCCACATATTTCACATGGGTGTTGTTTTTCGCCAGTCTGAACTTTCATATGCTCCTACAAATAATTCAATATTGTGGCAACCGCTTCATGAAATTCAATATTTATCAAAATTCCTACCAGAGAAAAGTTATATAAAACATGTGATAGGAGTTTTGTAGCTAAAATGGAAGTTGAATAAACATATGCAAGCTAACACTGAAGAAAATCCATATTCTTGTTAACCATGTGGCAAATATTTTGTGCGATTTAGTAATTAAGATTGAAATATACGATATATGTAAAGAAATATAAATTCCTGTGAAATATGTGGGATTGACTTTGTAAATGCAAGTGACAAGAATGTGGTTTGTCGCCAGTGTGGACTCCCATATGCTTTCTCAAATTCCTTAATCTTGCAAAACTCGTTCTACATATTCCACAATAGTATGGTTTTTCGGAAGTGTGAATTCACATATAATTTCAAAGTACTTGGTGTTGCAAAACTATTTCCACATATAAAAGAGTATCGTATTTCTCCATTCACAACACACGATTCTACAAAATTATTACGATAGTATTGTTTATCCTTGTATGATTTTTCAACATAATTGATTCTTAAAACAATTTTGTGTGAGAGTGTGTTTTTTTGTCAATGTGATTCTCCTATGCTGCTTCCAACTACTAGATGTTGCAAATAAATTCACAAGAACCATGTCTAATGGTGCTAAAAGTATGTTATCGCTCCATGAAAGGAAACCATATGCCAATTTACTATTACAGAATACTGGAATCAAATCCAAACTAACAAATATTATTCTATTTTCAATCGCGGGGATCTAGTAAATGTTGCGGCCACTTAAAAATTCCAATTACAACCCTAAGTTCACTCTAAACGATTTTGAATTGACTAACCATGATTGTGTAAAATACCTTGGAGTCATCCTGGATAAAAAACTCGATTGGCAAGCACATATCAACCAACTAGCTGGTCGGCTTTCAAGGGCAATTGGGGCCATGACTAAATTAAAAAAATTTGTACCAAAAAAAGTTTTAAAAACTGTGTATTTTTCACTCTTCTATTCCCATTTACAATATGGAATTGTGGCATGGGGCTCTGCTTGTAAAACTTATCTCAATAGGATTTGTGTACTTCAAAATCGTGCCCTAAGATTAATGAGTGGCGCACGTATGCATGAAAGCTTAGATCCTATATACAGACAGATGAGTATTCTCAAACTTGCGGATGTATATAAATTTGAAGTTGCGAAATTTATGTTTCGATCTAAATGTGGTATTTTGCCGGATGCATTTGAAAACTACTTCACAAACTCTAGTGATATCCATGGACATAATACTCGGTCGGCTGGTAGAGGAGCCTATTTTGTTAATAGAACAAGCTCAAATTTGGCTCAGAGATCCATAAAATTCACTGGTCCATGTATTTGGAACAGTATTCCTGACAATATCAAAGAATCATCATACAATAGTTTTAAGTATAAATATATGAAACATCTCATCGATAAATATTAATATCAGACATTTATTAATAACTGCGTCATAAAGTTCCCCAAAGGTTAATACCCTAATCATCCAACCAACCGTTTGTATGCTGTCCCACACACCGTTGGATTTGATTGGTTGATCTTGGACTTATATGGTAGGGAGTTTATATAACTGTTTTTATTGATTACCATGTCTTTTTGGTATTAAATCCTGTAATTTACATGTGCTTGCATAACTATTTGTTTTTTCATTTTATTTTCTTTAACTATTGGCAAAACATGATGTAGTATTACCTACAACTGATAATTACCTATAGCTTGCATTTGTTAAAATGGCCATAAAGCTCTAACCTTGAAAAGTAAACATTTCAATGAACAGTGTTCATCATAATTGTAATCATAATTGTATACTGTGTGCAATCCTGAATTTATGTGATTAGGAATACTATGTATCTGCTTATACTGTTTGTGTTAACATTGCATATTCTATAATTAAGTTTCCTGAAAGTCATTTTCAATAATAACAATTTCACCCCCATTTTGTGCATTCACATTTTTTGACCAAGGTTAAACTATTTATTCATGACCCTACTTTTTACACCGTGTACAGTATAACATCTAGATCAACTTATTTTTCACTATACATTATTTCAAGATCCAGGAACAAATATATTTACTATTGTTCTTGTATTTGGTCTGCTTCTCCCAATCTTTACAAACCATTAGTAGAATTATATCTGAGCTATGCATGTATATATCTATATCTTTACCGTATTCACTTTACTTCTGCCAAAAATAAGATGATTCTGCAACGTGGTCAACTGAAATCATATGCTTTGTGTACTATTTCCTATAGTGTGCATTTGTCATGATATCACTATGTCCTAACCTTAAATTTAATCTATGAATCAATGCATTTTGTTCATATATATTCATATTATAATTACAATTACACTGTGTGCAACCCCAAACACCATGCTTTTAATATTGCATATTCTGAAATGCTGTTTTATTCGAACATCATCCATTAATCTATTTGATTGGTAATGTGTCTGCATATGCTGCTAGTATTGACACTGCGTATTTCAAAACTTTTTGTAGGACTGAGCCAATAGTAACAGGAGCAGTTCTAACATCCCTATGATTAATCGTAACCTTGGATCAATAGTCAATACCTTAAACTATTGATGACTTCAGCATCTGTATGCCCTGCAATGTGTAGTACCGACTTTAATATATTATTTACTATGCCAAGACTTAAATACGATGCTTACTTTAATTATTTTTGTTTTCCAATAGACTTATATGTTTACAATCTTTTGTAAAATTATCTTAAATGTTTATTGACTGTTGTACTGTTTCTCTTTAAAATTGCATTTCTATAAATGAGATTTATTCGAAAAGTTTACTCCAAAATTATTCAATCAGATTTTATACATCATTCGATTATTGCATTGCTTGCATAGCTACATTATTATATTTACATGTTGAAAATAACAAGATTGAAATCTTCTTGAATGTCCAATTTTCTCTAAAATGACCTAGCCATACTCTGTCTAGGATTGATATTTGCAATATCAAATGTTTCATTAGATTTTTAATTTATTTTTATTTATTTATTTTTACTCCATGAGGCTGTCCAAAATCGAATAATTGTTTGATTCGAATCGTATAATTTGTCGAAACGAATATCCTCCAAAAATCCTATTTCGATATTGTAATAACGTATTATGCTGTTACATTTAAAATGATACTGATGATATTTTGTATAACTATGTTTCCAGAGTTATCAATGGAGTATGGAAATCACATGCCTCCCTAAAATATGAGTGTTGAAAGTTGAAAATTACAGAGACTCCCAATACCTTATTTACTCAATTCTTATATATTCAGTTTCAATAGGGCATGTGTGGCCTGTATATACTCTTTTAACCCTGTTATCACTAGTCTAAATTTGTGCAATTTTTTAATAAACATTAATATAAATAAAACTGTTGCCCAAAAATTTTAAAAATGTAGCTAGTTTGAGGATGATAATATCCCTAGATGAACCTATTGTTACTGTACCAGCCATCAGAATGCAAGAGTGCAGTTATTTGTCTTGTTAATAGATGGTTAATACTAAGTATTGCCATCATAAAACCTCCACAATGTGTGCTTCCCGATTACTGACTTGAAATGTTCGAATTGATTTGCATTGATGGAACTATATACTAAATTGCTCTTTTTCCCTTATGTACTCTCTCTAAACATATACTGCCAATAATAACTTGTCAGTCATGACCACGCATGATATATACCCTCGGCATTAGGAGAGACACCCTTTTTCATCGCAATATGAAGGCTAGAGAAATATCGGGTCGTGAGGATATTTCCGCTTTATGTAGATAATATTGGCCGAAAACAATTCGAATCGTTTTTGATCCGATTTCGAATATTCAGTTCGCTGGACATCACGAACTCCATGTAATTAGGTACATTTTTTAGTATGCCTTCCGAAATCTAATTCATTTCTTTCTCTCTGTGTACCCTTCATCCTTACTAGATTAGGAATAAATGCCAACAGATACACTCTGGATTGAAATAAAGGGCATTTATTTATTTATTAAAAGTGATTATTTGTTCAGCAAACTGTAAGGTACTATTTATAAAGAATGATATAATAAGCAATTTCATTATAAGCACTATGAATATAATATTGTAATCAAATAGTCACATTATCAAGTTTTCCATCTTTGTATCATATTGTTCTTGCCGTTGCATGTCTTAATAGTGAAAATTTTCTGCCATGTATATTTCAAGCAAAGTGATTTGTACATGTTGTCATTTGAAGCCCAATTGAATTTAATGTATCTTGGCAAAGTATGAAATCATCCGAGACTGGACTGGAGAATTTGCTTCATGATTAATTTTCAAGGTCCTCGATCTTCCCCTAATCATACATGTATTAACTGTTATATCACTCCAATTATCGCTTATTTCAAGCCTCAGGCAGTTACCGTATCCACTGGTATGTTCTGGCTTCTATCTTTCAGTAGAAATTTTTGATGTGACGAACAATATTCAACCAGCTTAATACATAAGTATCGTATTTATTAGATAGTCTCCTACATTGCATGCAAAACAAAAAAATGTTATGAAATGGACCTACTAGGAGTCAAACCCCACCCCTAAAAGCTGAAAATGCCATTGATCAAACCATCTTATAGCCTAATCTCAAAAATATTCTGTAAGAGTTCTGGTCAACTCTCCAATGAGTATCTTTTTTATTTTATTTCTTATTTATATACATTTAACTGTGAATCCTAATAGTGAACTTGGGGGGAGCTGACTCCGATGACCTTATGGTCGTATCGCTCCCCCCAGTCTATACCGAATTAACTTTGTGTATATTGTATATATTATTTTTTTGTATACCATTGTTTGTTTACGGTTGACAAAACAATAAATCTCTCTCTCTCTCTCTAATATGAATACATAACATACATAGGTTTCCACAACAGGAAGAAGTATGAAATGGCACACACAAACGTATTCTTATGAATCTTGTGGAATTCATACCAGAGAAAAAAAACATGGAAAGTGTTTTGTAACTGAAATAAAAGGAACACTGGAAAGAAGCCACATTTGTGTAAAGCATTTAGGATATTGAGTATTCATGCTGGAGCAATTAACGTGCCAAGTATTTTGCGCAATTCGGTGAATGAGATAAAAATATCGATATCATATGTAAAAAAGATGTATTCTCGTAAAATATTTGAAAAGGACATTTTAAATGCAAGTTGCAAGTAATTTGAAAATGCTTTGATGAATTTTCACATAGTTCACATTAGTATGGTTTTTCGCCAGTGTTAACTCTTAAGTTAGCCAGAATGGGCTTTCATATTTTTTTACGGAACTTTTTCCACATCTTCAACAAGAGAATCGTTGTATTCAATGCTGCAAAACTAATTCCACATATTTCACAAAAATGTGGTTTTTCGCCAGTGTGATCGCTCCTATGGTGCTACCGAAAGTTGTAACATGATTGTGTGGGCTCTAATGTGCGACATAAAATTGATATATGCTGCAAAAAATTATTTACATATTTCACAAGAATATGCTCTAGTGTTGATAGAAGGTAATATACGGGAAAATCTGCGTATTTGGCCGGTGCTTCACACTGCAAGTACTTTAAATAGGCATATGAGTATTCATGCTGGAGATACTTGAGAGACTTTGACAAAAATGAACTAGAAATTATTCTACATATTTTATAAAAGTATGTTTTTTTGACAGTATCAATCCCCAAGGTTCTTTATTAAAGTGCTTGATGCTTCAAAACTCTTTTCACATATTTCACAACAGTGTTTGCCAGTAGGGTATCATTAATGCTGCTTTAGAATGCATGCATGAGTAGTGTTTTTCCAGAACAGCTTTTATATGTTTTTTTTTTTGCAAGTGGTGTTCTTGTTTGATTCTGCAAAACTCTTTCCACATATTTCACAAGAGTTTGGTTTTTGCAAGCGTGGACTCTCCTAAGCTAATTCAAGTAACCAAATAAAAAAAACATCTTCACCTTTTTTATTGCACTATTGAATCGCAACTTCGACCTTTCCATGTTAAATTTGCTTTGCGAGCAGTACCTACAAATGACCTATTATTTAGAATAAATAGGACATCAAGTCCGAAATGTACATTTTGTGAATGGAATGTTGAAATCGTGCTACATTTATTTTATTTCTGTGAATTTGTGAAACAATTTTGGGAAGTAGTTAATGCATGGCTAATTGTTGATTAAATCCTAATCTGACGTATGGAGAAATTTTAATGGGGGCCGAGCAAAACCAAGGTATAAACTGTGTTTTATTGAGTGCAAGAAATTATATTTATACATGAAAACTACGTAATGAAAGACCTCAGTTTGGCCAATTTTTATATATGACAAAAAGTGTTTATAACTGAAAGAATTACTGCAACTAGAAAATGTAAACTGTCGAATCACTTAAAAAAGTGGAAAGTTATCATAAAGTCATTTTTTAAGTGCAATTGTGTTTGTGTTATCGTGTGTATTAAAAGTGATGTTTTCATTATTAAATAAATGAAAATAATGACAAGATGCTATTTCGTCAGAATGGGCTGTCATGTGTTTATGTGTGGATCTGAAAATATACTAAGAGCCATATTCTTGAATGATGCTACAACACTGGGTTAAAAACGCAGATGTGTGTCAGAAAATTTTGTCATAAATAAATAAATGATGCCAATAAAGACAATTTGACAATCGCATAGCTTCGAATTTTACACTATATGGGAATCGGGTGTCATTTACTGGTCGAACATGAGCGATACCACTCTCGTGAGGATGTTTGTCTTTTTTCTGACGCTGTGTAATGCAAATATAAGTTTAGGCTTGATGTTTGGCGCACTTAGCTACTAAGGATTAGAATTTACGTATTCATCCTGTGGCAAAGGAGAGAGATGAGACGGCCCAATTATATTGCGAACCGCGGCATATAATAACTATACACTTTGGTAAACAACGCCAGGGAACGAAAGAAATGTGGAATATATGTCAGCGGCTACCTTGCTATAGCTGCATGAATTAAAAAAAATATAACGATCCTTGTTGCTGGGCTGCAGCGTCACTTTTTATATTGTGGATAGTCATATTAGTCGCCAGTTTCGCTGTGTTGCACTCGTCGAGGCATCATATCATTATCACTAGATGTCGCTAATTTGCCATCTATCCGAAATAAATCACGGTAGTTCTTCCCTGTCCTCTGGTTTCTCTAGCTGTTGTAATCTGTTGTTCTCATCATGAATGTGTATTTTAAGTTAATTTTTTAAAATATCCGAAATATCTGATTCTGAATCTTAAGAATACAAAGCTATCTTAATTCAAGCGTTTTTATGCAAAAACAGCTCAACCTCAAGATGGCAATGCAGAGCAATAATTCACCTTGTTATTTTTTTAAATCAGGGAATTCCCCTGTATAATAGTTCGATGCTATGCTGTTCTGGTACCGGGGTTGTAGCTTGCTTTTTAATAGAGAATTCAGAGAGAGAATTAAACAATGGATATTGAGTTGGCATTTATAGTATGTATGCATGTATGTATACTAGGTGGATTAGTAGGATTTCATACTCATGCTGCTAGCTTAAAAGAAAAGACTTCATGAATGTAAAAATATCAATAAACAAAACAAAAAAGGTGTAAAAATTCAGAATCATTCCGTTGATATACTGAAATAGTAAAACTATGATATGGGGGAAAGGTCATACACATTCATGAAGAATATATCGACAGAAAGTGATTGCGTAACTGTGTTTCAAATTTGGAAATATCAATTCTTTAATGCTAGGACTGTAGGAGGTAAAATATTTCAAATTTTATCTTCGATGCCAGTCTGGATTTCATGGATATTTTGAACGAGAAATCGGGCGTGCAATCAAAAATTCCTGCGTGCAAATAAGAATTCCTGACGTGCATTTATAGCTTACGGCATGCAAAACAACTGCGCCCGCGTGCAACTGACTTCAACAATAGATACCTCTCAATACATCCACGTAAAATTACCGGGATTGGATAAAAATACGTTGATGCAAAACACACAGCAAAAATGGACGTTTGATCTTTGACCCCCAAATATTATTTCTACAGTTTGTCGCAAATTTTGAGTGTGTTTGTGCAACTTTAAATACCGGTACTGTTTAGTAAATCCGCGTAAAATTATTGGATAAAAAATATGTTGAATCAGAGCAAAATGAACACACTTTGTCAATAAGTTTGGGAGTGTTTTTACGTAGAATTAATGGATAAAAAATACGTCAAATCAGAGCAAAAATGAACGTTTGACCTTTGACCCAAAAGTTTATTTCTATCCTTTGTCACTAATTTTGAGAGTGTTTGTGCGACTTCAAATACCGGTACTGTTTAGTACATCCGTGTTTATTTATCGTATAAAAAAATACGCTGAATCAGAGCCGTAACTGGCTAGCGTCGGTGAGGAGGCGATCTTTTCGCCCATAACTAATCTCACGGGATTCCTATCATTCACACGATATGGTCTTTTTCGCTTCGCATTTTTCGATCAGGCCAAATCTTGCAAGCTAGTATTACTGTATTAGTCGACAATTGTAGAGTTATAATTTTTCGGCATCTTTATATTACTGTGTCATTGATTTAAAGACCATTTAAACCGATTTACATTGGTGAGCATTTGCAAATTTTCGGCGTGCAGAATTGAATTCGCTCGCATGCATTTTTGCGGAGCGCTAGCGTCCTCGGGCGTGCACCTGCCATGGAATCCAGTCTGACTTCAATGTATCTCAGAATTCTTTATGCCTGCTTCAATTTTACTGGGAACTATAGAAAAACCACTGATAATATCTTAATGTGCAACTCTGCCTCACAATTAAGTGCATTTTCATAATATTCATATCTTCTACAACAAACCTGCCTAAACCTGAAAAGTCTGAATATTAGGCTGATATACCACTTGGCCAATATATTGGTTGAGATTGTGTTTTGTACTTTTGCTGCTAAAACTTCAACCTAACAAATTAAACTCATTTACTCTTAAAATATGACGAGAGTGAGGTTGAATAAAAAGTTATTAATCTATAGTGATTTGAGCGATTGATACAGTTATTGTGATCTGTGGCATTTGCTAGGGGTTACATGATTTATGTTGCATGTAATATTTATAGCTATAGTTCATAATAGTTGGTCATTCCAATAGTGATTTGAGCGATTGATACAGTTATTGTGATCTGTGGCATTTGCTAGGGGTTACATGATTTATGTTGCATGTAATATTTATAGCTATAGTTCATAATAGTTGGTCATTCCAAGTATATATGCCTGAAATGGAGGACCAACTAAAAGTAGGCAATTGAAAATTAGGCACTTTGGAAATTGAGCGTAATAAATAAAAAGAAATAATGAATTGTTAAATATAGTCAAATTAAATGTTGAACACGCAAGGTGCAACAAGTAAATCCTACAAGGTGGAGGCATTATTAGAAGTAGATGCACGCACTGGATCAAAAGATACACTAGGCCCTTTGGAAAAGATAGAAAATGGAAATTACATTTTCAATATAATTATTTCATTATCTTTTTAAAAGTTATTACACCCATTTTCTGTCTTGTTCAAGGTGTCCAAAGAGTGCCTAATTCTCAAGTGCGTTTCCAGATATGGAGGTTGTAGTATCTATTTCAGTATTCATAACTGTTCATAACTCTTGACCCATCATGACAAACCACAATTATTATTTGATGAAATATATTTTATCTATACTGGAAGATGTGAAATATTTTATTTACTGTTTTTGTACTTACCTATCAGCATTAACCATCGGCCTTCTGAAGATAATGTTCAGTTGTAGATGAGCAATAATTTAGTTTAACCCTGAATTTGAAAGTTTGACTTCATGAAAAGGGCACATTCTTACTCCTAATTAGCTGAGTCAGTTAAATCAGTCCCAAAGTTGAGCAATGACACTTTCTGCTAGGACAGATTTGTAATGAATTTTTTCATTTATTGCAGTTTGATGATCTTTTTCTAAAGTTATCTAACTTTCCTTATATTTATGCACTGAACTGCTGAAATCCAAAAGCTGCCTTAAAATACGAACCATTGCATCGTCTGCTTAACCAACAACATGGATAGAAAAGAAGACACTGGAGCATCAGGTGGGTTCATACAATAATATTTTTGAAGTTTTTACTCAGTATAAGAATCCACTGATGTCTATAAATCTTGAAATTACAGCAGGAATTTATCGATACCATATATTGTTCTGGCCTCCACAGATTAAATGAAAATACTTGAACAATTACTGATTAAAAAACTACAAACCTGATTAAGATATAATAAGTGACTTCATAACAAAATTGATATTGTAAAGGGACTTTACGGACACCCCGTATATCAATATGTTAGAAGCTACAATTTTTGAGGAAATTAATTCCTGTTTGACATTGCCTATCCCCGATTTATTACACTTTGGGCGTGGGATTTGAATATGAGATGGCAAGTGATTTAAATATCAAGCACAAATCGCTAGGATTGCATTGTTTTAGTTCATTTGTTGTATTATTTAAAAAAGTGTGATAGACTAGAATTAGCTATCAGTATTTTTATAGAATGACAGGCTGTTTAACATTTTGAATCAAATGATGATTATGAAACATCTAGCGCCAGCGTCAACTTGTAAAAACTATCCCAAAATGTGCAGTAAAAATGGAATTTTAGGCATGGTTGATTTTTTTTGTGGTTTTGCTAGTTGTTTTTCAGTTTGTCCAAAAAGTTTCAGTTTAGTAGGAAATTTGAAAATGATAAAGCTGCAACAAGACTAGGCCAAATCATCATCAGGTGTTTTCAATGGCAGGTTGTTGAATGTTCCTCACATTGGCACGGACACTTTTTTGAGGGGGTGTGAAGCTATTGTTAGATTTGATTTTGCTCGCCTTGTTTTGTTAATTTATATTTTCTTTATTTTGGATATTTACGTTCCAACCACATATTTTCAACGTTTTTTGGCTAGGACATGTCGAACTTTGGCCCTACTATTTGTTATTTGTAGCTTATTGCTAGCTACGGTAGTTATTTTTGAGGTGGGACGCGAGACTTAAAAAGTTTGAGAGGTGGGTGGGCAAGAGGGGGTGTGAAGCTGATTAAAAATGAAAATTTTTGTTAGATTTGACTTGCCCACCTTATTTTAGATATTTACATTTCTTTATTTCGGACATTTACGTTCCATCCAAATATTTTTAACATGTTTTTGAATACAACATACTTTCGCCTTACTGTTATTTGTCTGTTATTTATCTGTTATTTTCAGCTTAGTGCCAGATAGTTATTTTTGAGGTGGGGCGAGAGACTTGACAAATTATATTACAGTAAATTTAGAAAAATTTGCCGCATCTGGCGAATATAGTGACAAATTGAGTTTGAGTAGGGCCAAGACTGGGTAAATAATGATATGTAACAATAATCAAAAAAAATGAATTCGTCTTTAAATCTTATTACCTAATAACTAAGTAAGAAATCACGTTTACGGGAGCCTGGTTTTTAGAGTCTTGCTTGCACAGAATAAAAAGTTGATTTTAATTGATAGTGGTTAAATTTAATATTTTACAACGGCCGCATAGGTTGCAGTGGCCACACGTTGGTAGTGAATCTATTCAATTCTCAGCTGGTATGTTTTAGAACACTCGCCAGACTAACATTAATAATGATTTAACGCCGTTTCATATCTATTTTTGTTTTTAGCCTCTTACTATTAAAGTGTGTAAAGCGTGTCTTACTTTAGCTTATCAGTATTTAGGTATCACATACATTTGGAACAAGATAATAATATACCTAAATTTTATTGTTTTGGTTCTGGGAAAAGCCTGTTTAGTATCAAATGAAATTCAATGTTCAGGACATTTCCAAATAAATAATACATTTATAGTAATACATTTACATTTTTTAACAGTTAAATCCAGCAAGGTGAAGCTTCCCACTATTTGAATAAGTATGAAAATAGAATAGGATTCGGTATTCTGGATTCGATGTAACTATTCTAGAATAGTAGATTATTCTACATTGCCCATCCCTAGTTTCACATTTACTCAAACACCTATTTTTTCCAATTGTTTTTGACTATGGAATTGACCTTGACACAGCTCATGATTTGGAAGTATAGCCAGAATTATCATGGTTTTTATTTACATTGGCAGCTTGTATCATATGATTGAGAATACATGTAAATGTCAAAGTTATATAGCATACCCTCTATCCTTGTCAATTCAAGTATTGCCGGGTGAAAAGTTTGAGTGGTAATGTCCTGGAGACGGAGACAATTCTACTTCTAGTGTTCATTAGTTGAAGCCTGAGTTGCTTGAATAATTCAAGCAGAGCTTGAAATGAATGTATGATTGCTGATCTTCCATTAACAGCTTACTTTGATGTAAGCTAAAACTTGAAGACTATGATAGACTTAACCTTGATGGTATTTCACTAGTTTTACATACAGGAGCGACAGTTGTTTGAATATTTTTATCAAATTTATGTTGTTCAAAAGTCAATTCTGTTATGTAAATTCATGAATATGTTTTCAAGAAATTCTATATGCTAAATTGTGATAAAACTTGATCTGTCTTCTAAAAATTTGTTTGTTCGTTGAAATAATATTACGAATTAAGTTCAATGAATTGGTTGTTTAATAAAACATTTAAATTTGTTTATCTTTATACTCTGTAATAATAAGGGGGTTGGTGATCAGGGATGGCCAATACCGAATAGTTCACTATTTCGAATACATTCGAAATTATTTTTTTCGAATATGAAATTTCGAATACTTCGAAAATAAAATCCACTAATTGAAGCTTACCTAAATGTATGTAGGAATTTCCATACAATAAGCAATGGAATAACTGCTATCTACAAGTTACAACCTAGCTATATTACCAGGCATTTCATATTTGCAGATTATTGCAGTATATATTTTATATACCATGAGTCATGTTAACAGAATTAAATTAATACGACAATAGTGGTATTGATGATGGATTTGAATATTTGCGCAACACAAAATCATCCTAGTAAAATGCCCATACTTTTAAATACCAACCATTATCCAAATTATTTGTCGAAAAGCGGGATAAAGTATGAGGCATTTTTCCGACTTGTGACAATTTTTTCGTGAGTACAAAAATACTAATCAAAAATTAATTATATTTGGGAACTTTACCACACATTTCAAGTCCGCAGATCGCCGTTGTATGTTTGAGTAATAATACTTTTATTATTTTATAAATGGGAAAATAGGAATCAAAAACTATTTATAATCTGGTAGTTTATCACCCATTGTAAGTCCACAGATCGCCGTTGTATTTTTTAAATACGAAAATAGGAATCAAAAATTAATATTATTCGCGAGTTTGCCATACAATATATGTCCACAGATTGCCGTGATATTGTGCCGAATATAATTAGTTTTGATTCTTATTTTCGTACTCACGAAAAATTGTCACGAGTCGGAAAAAGAATTTATATTTTATCCCGCTCTTGGGAACTAATTTGGAGAATGGTTGCCATTGGTTTGTATTTAAAAGTATGGACTTTTTTACTAGGATGATTTTGTGCTGCACAAAATATTCGAATCCATGACCGATACCACTACTTAAAATGCCTTACTGTGTTAATTTAATTCTATTATCATAACTCAAATGTTGGTAAATCGGGCAGTTTACCACACATTCGAAGGCCACGGATCGCCGTTGCATTTTAGAATTATTAGTTTTATTATTTTGTAAACACGAATACGAAATTAATTATAATTGGGCAGTTTACCACGTATTTCATGTCCACAAATACCCGTTGTATTTGGCATTAATTCGCTAATAATTTTATATGTTTAGAACCAGATCATGTTAGTTTGGTAGAATCATACTCACAGAATTAACTATTTTTAACAATTGAGCGGTAAATTTAAGTTGTAAAGCGGCAATCATTTTGGACAACCTATTAACCCGAATGTTGAAATAATTTTGGAATGTGATAGGTACTACACTGTACGTCCACGGGTTATTTCACAGCTGTTTTCCTGTCCCTGTCCTGTTTTGCTGAATCGGCAAAACGAAAGGGTCACAAATCACTTTATCTTGGTGGACGTGTTTCTCTTTAAACTTTAAAGTAACGATAACCAGCCTGCGATTAAATATCATGATTGGCAGACCCTAAGACCCAAATATAAGGTTACACAAATCATGCGAATAATAAGAAGACTCATGCGAATAATAAGCAGGCCACATAGAAATTAAATATGCAAACGTGCAAATGTGTCGCAACACTATGCGACGTACGGTCGCACAGAATATAAACAATCAAAGTGCCGATTCTATTTCATCGTCATTACGTGAGACAGCGTAAAAAGTCGTTTAAATATTCCCGTAAAACGAAACACCACGTTTACGGCTAAAAGTGGCTACTATTCGGAATTATTCGAAAATCAGCCGAAAAGGTATTCGAATACTTTGATATTCGAATACATTCGAATATTCGATTCGTTTTGGACAACCCTGTTGGTGATTTATATTGAGGTCCTGATTAATTAAATTGACTCTGAGACTAGTTTTTAACTTTTAATGGCGTCTATTTTCAATGTTACTGTCTTTGTATCACTTATATCTTGAAATAAATGTATCCAGTTTGAGTATTTGCAAGAACAAATGAACAATGTTACTGTCTATGTATCACTTATGTTTTGAAATAAATATATTTTGTCCAACTACACAATGAATACTCAGTAATGCTATAACACTATTCACACACACTAGATACAAATTTTCTGAAGAAAATTTAATTTTCAGAAATACTTAAATCTAATAGTGTCTTCTAACAGGATTGAATCATAGATGGACCAAACTTGATAATTAACGATCTTGGCAACACCCATGTATGATTGTGGTTATTCATGCAATAGTTTCAAACTCTATTATTCCAGTAAATTCAAAAGTATGAGGGCCCTCAAAATCAATAATTTTATGACTGGTTGCTTGCATAGAGCCTAGTTAAGAGAGAAGTCATTAAAAGTAACAATTCAATAATACAGAATAGTTCCTTGTGCAAAACTTAGTTCAACGTGAATAACAAATGATTTGAAAGATCTGAAATGTTGCGATATCTTGGGTATTTCTTCAGTTGTTGAGTGACAGATATACATGTAGAACTCTTATTATCATTATTTTACATTTAATACTGTTTTATAGAAATACCTTGAAATATACAGACTGTTAATATTTTTATTGAGTGCAAGCAAACTCAACTGTGATCCATTTTGACTGATGACCTCAATACTAGATTGTTTTGGGTCAGTGAAACCAGATTTGTGTTTACTTTGTCACTTCATTCCTTGATATTGTAATTAGGAAACAATATCAAATAATGTTGCAGGGCGAGACAAAAAGTCTGTAAGAACCTCGAATTGCAACAAAGCTCAATTAATTAATTGCATATTAATAAAATTATTATTCACACTAGTCCTACAAAAGCATAGATGCAGTATCACGTGGAATAACACTTAAATAGGGTTCAGTATCAACAGACTTTGCTTTGCATATGCTAGCAAGGGGTCATTGTATAATACATATGTTTAGAGTGTGACTTCTGAATGACACCCACCTAAATGCTCCATATTCATCAACTAAAAAGCTGCCTCTCAACTTGAGAGAACCACATCATTAAATACATTCATCATTTTTAAAGCTGTCACAGCTACAAAAATTTCGCTTCGGGTCAAGTTTCTTTCAAAATATAAATCCAACACAACTTATGGTGAAACATTCAACACTCATGGTTAACTTGTATTGCAAGTGCCAACAGATAAGATGTCATAATGGTTTGAGTTTTCGGTCAAAATTTCCAAATATTGATGGGTGTTTCGTGTTTGTACACTGCCTTAGATTCAAAGTGTGAAACGGTTGATAAAAAAATATGAAAGTATGCTCAGTATGGAATCAGCAGGAGTAATATTGAATGGTATTTTCTACACAATATTCAACATGAGTATTTTAAACTCATTTCAAATTTATATTTGTGCTAGTGTGTGTGTAGTAATTATCTTAAATCCTATAATAATAGTCATCAATATTCTTTCCAGAGCATCCTTGAATTCTATATTTGTCTGAATGGGTCTGACGTTGGTTGAAGAAATATTTTTGTGTTTGCGTACAGTGATACTCGTGAATTATTGTGTTCAGAAAGAAATATCAAGGAATAATTACTTAATAGAATATATGTTTATTGGACATGTAGTGGACATATGGATCGTTTTGTTATTATGTCTTTGTTGTTCTAATTGTTGTTCTTTGACACAGAATTGCATCGCTATTATAAAGTCACTTTTCTCTTTGATTACAAGACTAATAGCTTTGAATTTTTTTAAGGGATTAAAGATGGAACTTTTTCCCAAAATGCTGTTACTTTTATTTATTTATTATGAATTCTATGAAATCTGATATTTCATCCGAAATTTTGCTTCTTTTTTTTATTCATGGGAACACGTTTTTATTTATCGCGTGATGACTGTCTGTCCATTTCGATTCTGCAAAACCTTGCTACGCAAAAATTTGGAAATTTTTCATGGTGCCAATACCGTTAAGGTAAGGTAGACTACTGCTTCACTTTGGTCTACATTTCCATATATTTGAATTTGAGCATTGTTCCCTTCAGTGTCATTCTAGGACTGGTCAAACCAAAGCTTCAAAAATTAGTATCCAATGTTTCTTGTTTTCAATTTTCCCACTTATATACATTGATTTTTCATTTAAGAGAGTATTTTATAATGAAAATTCATACATGGAATTATTTTGTTTTGGTCACACCCCAGGCTTTAGACTACTGGACAATGCCATCAGCCAATCATGGCTATACATTGCTATCAACTAGAATTGTATTGCATAGAAATACTTGGAATTGTGTTAGCTCTTGATGGGTAATTGTAACTTTAATACTCTGCTTCTTTTAATATCTCAACTAATGACCTCAGTAATAAATTCTTCTTGTCAGTGAGATAAGGGTTTATGTGTTTATTACCCTCCATTTTATATCTATATAAACGTAATTAGGTAACAACATATAAGATAGTATCCTATAAAACATTTGTTTTGTGGGGCTTGTTATAGCTTGGCATACAGTCTGTATGAGCACTTTAATTGCATGGTAAACAGACCTTTATGTTTTATAATAAATTGTAATCATTAGAGTTTGCCTCTTCTAATTCTATACTATATTTTGGCCAAACATTTACACATCAACATAGATTGATATCAATGTCCCATACTTGGTATATGCCAACTAATGTATTCATCAGGGCTTCATGCTTCAAGGGTTCAAAGGTTTATTCTCTTTGTGCTTATTCAGCAGAACAACAACCCTATATAGAGAACTGCCGTTTGTCAATTTAAGTTATGCATATTGTTGGATAATAACATCTTATATAATAAGAATAACTACTAGTTTAAATCTTTTAACTTCTAATTCCCAATGTAGTTTTGGTTCAGCAATTATTTAGTAGGCAATAATATCCAACCATTTTGACACACACATTCCTTCCTTAGCCTACTTTTGAGCTCTTGATTCTTCCGCCACAGAGCATTTGTTATTGAATCTTAATTAAATGGAAAATTTGCTCACTCTATGTGCAACTTGCACTTTGGCTGTTGTGCATATTTATTGGTTTATAATGTGTGCATATATATGCATTACAATGATACCTCCCATACAATAATACTCTTAATGAATAAGTGAAAAATATTATTAATACTACATATAAATGAAAAGAAATATTTTCTCGAAAACATTCAAATTTTAGTCTAGCTGGGATACATTGCAGTGATGGATAGATTGAGGGACCAGTTAGTAAAATCCTAAACTGAAGCCTTCTAATAATCCGGGTTTGTGTCTACATATTCTCTCTGCACTCTTTGTGAACTACTACTGGAAAATATATGGGTGAATAATTTACGTGTTCACTATGAATTACGCTCTGTACAAGATGCTACTCAAAAGTATGAAAATGTTTCTTTTCTCAGTCATTTAAAACGTGGCTCTAGCCTAATAGCTGTTCGAAAGCATTTCAGATTTGATTCCCACACTCAGTAAGAACTAGCGTATGTTCTAAACCAGGTTCTGTATAAGCCAATATTGAAAATAATCGGGATTTTCACAGACATGATGATTATTTCCAACTAGGCTTGGCCCAGGTGGCCTCTCAAAGGTAATAAGAAGTCATTTATACATTCGCTTCAAACTACGCTCTATTCATGCAAATACTCAAAATAGTCTTCACCCACTTCAAACAAACTTTGTAAAAGTAGCTGCTGATGATGTTTGAGTTTCCATTCACACATTTACAAAAGAAATCTAGATACTTTTGTGTATTTATTTGTATGGATGAACACTGGCGAATTGTTATATACACCTGCCTGCTCGAAGCCTTTCTCAAGAAGAATGTAGAGAGAGTGAGAGAAAACCTCGCATTCTTGAGTAGTTGCCAGTATAGAGCCTAGTTTAAAGAGAATATGCGAATGTTCACTCTCATGCGAGACATCAATATTTCTAGCAGGTCATGGAACAACCCTAAATGCTTAATATTCATCAACTAGCTGCCAGGGTCTCCATTTGACAAGATATGTTTTTTTTTTAATTTTTGAAGCTGTCGCAGCTGCAAAAATTTCCGCCTCCTAGGTCAAGCTTCTTACCAATAAAAAATGCAACGCATAAATAGAAACATTCAACACTTATGGTTAAAAGAAAATGCGAGCGCCAACAGATAAGATGTCATGATGGTTTGAGTTCCTTGTCAAAGTTCCTAAATATTGTTGGGTGCGTGTACACTGCCTTAGAATGAAAGTGTGGAGCGGTTGATAAAAAGATATGAAAGTATACTTAACATGTATTTTTACACATTACCGTAATTAACATGACGAAGTCAAATCTTGGTTAGAAAACTCATTTTAAAACTATATTCGTGCTAGTGTGTGTATTATTTATTTTAAAATCATTTAAAGAGTAGTCATCTATATTCTTTCTACAGCATCCTTGAATTCTATGTTTGACAATACAATATTTTTGTGTTAACGTACAGTGAGACTCATAAATTATTGCGAACAGGAAGGAAATAAGTAATATAATATGTTTCAATTTTATAATTCAGTTTGATTCTAGGAATGGTTAAACCAAAGCCCCGAAAATTAGTATCCAATGTTTTTTGTTTTTAATTTTTCTGCTTATATACATTAATTTTTTTTCATTGGCAGAGTATTCATGGTAAAAAGTCATACATTTGTTTGGCCACCCCCAAGGCTGGGAACCACTGGACAATGCTATCAGCCATTCATTGCTATACAAAATGTTTTTGATTTTGATTGGTCATTTCGAATTACGTTGTATGTCCCTAAAAATCAACCAATGCAGATAGGTGGACTGTGGTTAAGGAGAATAGATATACTAACCCTGTTGTCATGACAACTTTGAAAATATTTTGATTTTGATGGGTGATTTCGAATTATGCATTCTATTTCATAGTAACCTCCTGAATAAGAGAGAAATTTTATTTTAAGGTAGTAGAAACCACTAGAGGGTGCTTGTGAGCAAGTAAACTACAGATTATTAAGCAGTATTGATATTATTGCAATGACCATTTCAGTTTCAGCTTATGGCATAAGGCCATATTAAAATTGAAATGTTCATAACCCATGAAATTTGAACAGGTACTCTCAAAAGCATGGTGGTGTTCATACATACGCTCATCCACTTCAAATAAGAGCTGGTATAAGAAATAGTGAAAAGAATCTGCTGGCTGTTTAATCATTCAATAGATTTGTGTATTAATTAATAGTGAGGCAATAACAGTATAAGACCCCTGATAATAAGCTAAGTGATAGTGAATACTCAAAGATTTGACCCATTTCTGATTAAAGTCAAGTGTTACTGTTAGTGATTACGGGCCGTTGCACGGCTCGAAGTAGTTCAGGGTTGAAGCGACCAAGAAAAATTTGGTAGTGATCCTGGAAGTTTTTGGTAATAATTGAGCGTAAATGGAAGTTAACTAATGGTGAATCATAGTAGTATCGGTGCTAGATAAGGGTTAGGCCATAATTTTATTCAAATTTTTCTTATTTTTTCCTAGTACGAGTTCAGAGATTGTCTGTATTAGCCAAGTGAATATACCCCTGCCCATAGGTTCAAGTCTTTTTACACAACTTGATGTAAAGTAGGCAAACAAAATCAGTTACCTCCATATTGATACACATACTTCTGGAGCACCAAATCATGTAGTACAGCTAATAACTTTTTTGTTTTTTTGAGGGAAAAAGATCCAGAACTTTATAAGAACACATTTCATTATCATATATGGAAAAGCAAGAGAGGAGACGTATTAATAATTAGATTTTTGTATACTAGTCTGTAAGTTATATGCAAAACTGTCAAAAGGTGCTGAAACTGTGAGGTTACCACTAAATAGCTAGCGTGTAAAAACTTTATTACAAGTAAGAGATAATTACCTATTATGTGTTAGCTATTGATATGTAATTCAAACTTTAATAATCTGCTCATTTTCAATATCTATCAACTATTTACCTCAGTAATAATGTTTCTAGTCAAAGCCAGTAACATAAATTTGATCACATTTTTGATTCTGACCTGAATTGTGACTTTATTTGATATGTTACTTGAATCATGAAAAATTTATTGAACTCAGACCTTATCCAAGACTGGTATTTATGTTTAGTTATATTTTCAGAGCGAAACAGCAATATTGAAGCCAGCAATACTTTATTTTAAAAAGAGTTGCTTTGTATTGTATTGTTTTATTGTTCTCGTTGTAATGTCTTCTCAGTTATCAACTATCCTGTTGTCATGACTCGTGACAAATTTGGAAATTTCTTAATTTTTAATTTAACGTTTCAAATTATGCATTTAACTACTTAGTAATGGCATAGATAAGAAAAGAATCTGACCTCATTGTGAGGTTAGTAGAAACCACTAGAGGGTGCATGTGAGCAAGTTGAACACAGATTACCCTGTGTAACACAATTTTTGTTCTTGGCTTCTACTTGAATTTCTACTGGTTGACTCGAAAATTAAAGATGACATAATTCATTTATATTTTCCTGAAGTATTTTTTCATGGAAAATTTTAGGTTTTTATAACATAATCTGATGCTACTTTTAGTTTTTTTTTGAAATTTCACATATGTGTTTCTTGTATTGTATGTAATGAGTCTGTGTAGCTGTTTTTTCCTTCCCCTGAAAACCAACCTATGTGAATAAATGGAATGTGGTTAAGGAGAATAGATATAAAAATTTTCAATAATCTTGTTGTCATGACAACCCTCAAAATTTCTTGATTTTTGATCGATCATTATGTGTTTTATTTAATAGTAACGTCATGTAGATGTAATATAAAACATCATAAGATTTTTTTATAACATATTATGATGCTATTTTTAGTGTTTTTTATATTCCAATTATGTGTTCCTTGAATGAATCATCCAAATAAAATACAAACTCATTAATTGTCAAAAAAGGGAATATCAAAATATTTCCTAATTTCAAAATTTTCAACTTCCCTCCACTCCGATTTCTTGATTTGCTCCCTGTATGTAGTCACCCATTGTTCACTCATTGTACTGTCATTGGTTATAGGGGGATTAAAATTCAATTATGCCGTGCTAGTGTGTAAAAGGGCAATTTTCAAATGTAACATAAACATCAATGTTTGATTATGACAAGTGTACATTCCCACTTGTGCCACCAAAGTTGATTTCTTTTTGGTCCTTTTAGCCTATTTGAAGCCTTGTGAAATCAGTGTGAACTAGGATTGGAAATCTGGAAAAAACATTTTTTTTATTTACCTACATGTCCTTTTGGTAGTGTGAAGTTCTTCAAGATTTATTACATAGAATACACACATACCTGAATATCAAAAACCCTAAAAATATAACACCAAACTGTATTACTATAAAAGTTTTAGGTTGTTTCATATTATAATTTTCCCATAAAACACGATTTTGTGGATAGATTTGTGTATTAATTAATAGTGAGGCAATAACAGCATAAGACCTTCAATAATAAGCTAAGTAATGGGTATATTCGAAGACTTGTATGGTGCATTGGTGATACTTATAAGCTGGTGCTTCCAAATATTCCTATTAAGTTCACTCACACTAATCAAACGATATAGAATCATGTTGGTGCATTATGTGTACTTGTCAACAGTAAAGAGACCAACATTCAAATAAGATTTAAGCAGAGCATGCGCTCTACTGAATTATTATAAAGATCAATATCTTTTTTAATATTCAACAACATTACAATACATGCATTTTCAATTAGATTTGTTTAACTGGTCACTTGTTAATTTTCCTTCAATGGCTGTGATTATTCCCCCAAATTAGTCTTAATTGGTCTGGTCACTTTTTTAGTTTACTAACTCTTATCTGTTTACGTTTGTTATTTGGTCCTTAATCGCTGCTCAGACCTCTGACTTGACTTGTGACTTGAGAGAGAGGTAACTTTGCTTGATTTGGTACTTGAAATTTGAAAAACGATAATTAAGTCAGTAATGATCTATTTTAAGAAATTTTGCCTTAAAATGTATTATTTTCAATATTCTCGTTAAACTTCTACAAATGAGGTGACAGTGTCTCTGACTCTTCTCACTGTGCGTATTTAGAATAACCCTTCATATTGAGAGTGAATGAATAGGTTCCCTGTTTTTAAAAATTCATGTTGTTACCAGAATGCCCCAATTTCTTGATTTTAGTTAGTCATTTTGAATTATGCAGTATGTATGATCAAGTGTGATAAATGTATGTCTCCACATGGCTGTGTTTTTTCCTATCATAAAAATCAAACTGTGCAAAAAGATGGAATGTGGTGAGGAGAATGGATGAGAAAATCTTGTTATCATAACAATTTCAAAATTCCTTGATTTTTGATTTATCATTTCAAATTATACAAATAATTCAAATTATTAAAATTCTATTTCATAGTAACGTCATAAATAAGAGGAGAATCTGACCATGATGTGAGATTAGCAGAGACCACTAGATGGTGTGTGAGAGTAACTAGAACTCAAATTACATTTTGTAACACAATTTTTGTTCTTGGCTTCTGATTGGTCAAACCCCAAAATTGAAGCAAAATAACACGAACATTTCCAAGTGTAAATTTATTAAAAATAGGTGAGGGGGATATCCCCAGGATCTTTTTTCTGGAAAATTGTGATGTAAAATATCATAAAACTTTGTTATGACACAGTCTATTGTCATTTTTTTCATTTTTTGATTTTTCTTGTAGCTTACGTGTTTCTTGTATTCTTTGTAATAAATCTTGAAGGAATTAATACAAACTCTTCGTAAAATATTATTTTTCAACTAAAAAGAAATGAAATTAATCGAAACAAATTTTTCCAAACTTCCAACTTTATTCCACATTGATATTATGATATGTAGACACCCATTCTCCACTCATTATACTATCATTGGTTACGACCCCATTGGATGTCACCTTAATCACTGAGAAATTCAGATATTTTTAGTCCTTCAAGTCTATTGTAGTGTGAAATTTAATGGGGAATCTATAAAAAACATCTCTTTTTTGTTTTGTTAAATTGAATTTTATTGGTGGACAAAGTTATTTAACATGTGTTTGTGTAGATTTTTCCAATATTTTCTCCATAGAATACAAAAAAGACATCTTTAGAACATAAAAAACACACTAAAATATAGCACCAGACTAAGTTATTATGAAAGTTCTTTAGGCTGTATTATATTGAATTTTCTTACAAAAGGCCGATTTTGTTGAATCCCACTCCCCATATTCATAAAACCGATATTGAAAAGTGAATAAGGTGATTTTTTCTGAAGTACATATCAAAAGCTAACATGTCATTGAGATAAAAGACTGTTAACAATATTTTTTTCTTTTTGATTCTGACCTGGATTGTGACTATATAGAGCACTTTAAATAAGAGCCTTACAAGCTGATGTGAAAAAAAATTGCTGATAATTTTGGTTGTTTATGCATTTAATAGATTTGTGTATTAATTAAGAGTGAGGCAATAACAGTATAAGACCCCTGATAATAAGCTAAGTGATAGTGGATACTCAAAGATTTGTAAGGTGTATTGGTGACACATATGAGCTGGTGCTGTCTAATATGCATATTAAGATTACTCACACTAATCAAACGATAAAGAACCATGGTTGTGCATTATATGTACCTGTTAACAGTATGTAGATAAGACTCATCTCTTTGTAAAGTTACAATAAAACACTCAAATACCAGTAACTACTCGAACTGGACAAAATTATGATGGTGCATTATGCAAACTTACTCAAAAGTACAGTATACTCATCTCTGAGTGGAGTTGTGGGCAAATAGTCAAGGGCCAGATGCTACTGAAACTATATAGAATTATGGTGATGCATAACATGTGCTCAATCATTAGTAAATGAGAACCATTTCTGATTAAAGTCAAATGCCAAGTGTTACTGATATAAGATACTATCTTATTGCATGTTAGTGATTACATGCTGATGCACGGCTCGAAGTAGTTGAAGCAACCAAGAAAAATTTATGTGGTAGTGAATTCCACCTGAAGTTCTTGGTAAAAATTGACTCAGGGAAATGAAAGTTTACTAATGTTGAATCATGGTACTATGGGTGCTATATAAGGGTTAGGCCATAATTTTGTTCTAATTTTTCTTATTTATTTCTAGTAAAAGTTCAGAGATTGTCTGTATTAGCCAAGTGAATATACCCCTGCCCATAGGTTTAAGCCCCTTTACACAACTTGATGTAAAGTAGGCAAACAAAATTAGTTACCTCCATATTGATACACATACTTCTGAAGCACCAAATCATGTAGTACAGCTAATAACTTTTTTGTTTTTTTGAGGGAAAAAGATCCAAAACTTTATAAGAACACATTTCATTATAATATATGGAAAAGCAAGAGAGGAGGCATATTAATAATTGGATTTTTATATACTAGTCTGTAAATGCGAAACTGGCAAAATCCGTAAGGTTACCACTAAATAGATAGCGTGTAAAAACTTTATTACAAGTAAGAGATAATTTACCTATTATGTGTTAGCTATTGATATGTAATTCAAACTTTAATAATCTGCTTATTTTCAATATCTTTATCAACTATTGACCTCAGTGATAATTTTTCTAGTCAGCAAGATATGAGAACCTCAAGTGCTTAGCAAACAGACGTTTATGTTTTATCATAAGTTGCGTAATAATAAAAGTTGGGTGTGATGGACAGATACAATCTTCTTCGTCCAAGCATGAACAACACATTACCATAGATTGATATCAGTGTTCCATACTTGGCATGTTCCAACCACTGTATCCATTGGGAAATAGCATCATGCTTTAATAGGGTCGAAGGATTGCCTTTCTCTTTGTGCTTCAGCAAAACAACAAACCCTTTTACATATGGCGGTATCCACTATCCACCTCTCGCAGTAGAAAATGAATTTTTGAGTGGTAATTTATTATTCATCAAGTCCATGCATCCGAAAACGAATACCTGACTAACTAATTTCATACCCGACATAGACTAGTAAATGGACGAGACACCATGATTCGCCATATGATCAAGCTATGTCATGGGCTTTCTTCTCTCCCGAGATAAATGTGTTTCTATGTATAAGTTGTAAACAAATAACTCTCCCAAATCATGTATGTTTGTGTGTACATTCATCCTAAACTAGGCCTTGTACAAGCTACTCAAAAGTATCAAGATGTTCTTCCTATTATGGAAAAATATCAAGAAGATCATTTATACATTTACTCTGAACTCGTCTATTACAAGTAATTACTAAATATCTGCTGAAAAAGTATTGGCGCTGTCTACTTCTACTCAAGTCTATCTTTGTGTTTTTGTACAAAAATGCTACTAAAATTAATGAAAACTGACAATACGAACTACGGCAGAAATACATAGCAGATTTATTCACATGTTATTTCTGAAACTAGACTCAATCAGATATTGCTCAAAATTATGGATGCATATTACTTGCCATGGAACTACAATGCGCATTAATTGAGGATGATGAATGTTTTTTGGTTACTCAATTTTTCACAAATTGTTCCTATGTTAACTCATTACCCTCAAAGTTGAATAAACTGAAATATATTTTTTGTAATTTGAAAGTCTCGTATATGGATTCCGTAAAAATAGTTGACCAGCCCCGGTCTAGATTATTAAAAATCTTCAAATGAACGCCATCATGTTCTTGATTAAAAACTTCACTTGCTTTACAGAGCCTAGTTCAGAGTGGATGTTCAAGTTCAAACTTTATATTAGTGGTTCAATAATATTATAAGTCCACCAATTAGAAGCTGAGAGATAGATCGATACATAAAGATAAGTATGATGTATTGCTGATACATCTTGGCCTGTGCTGTCATGTCTAATCTTTATCCTAAAATATAGTTATATAAATGATTTGTTTAAAACTAGCATTATGATTGTTTATCTTTTTCATTGACAAAATTTAAAATTTACATAGTTTATAATATAAATATTATAATGGAAATAGTTTGTCTGAACTTTGACCCCTACTTCCATCTATATTTATAACTTTTTATGCATCTGTGTAAAAATAATTATGGTGGTGCATAATGTGCTCTTGATTAAAAGAAAAGTAGACCCATTTCCTAGCAAAGTTACTTGTGAAAAGTGCAGTGCCAAGAGCTACTCAAACTATATTCGAGTGGTAGTGAATTCCACCTAATGATCTTGGTAAAAAATGATTGAGCGTAAATGGAAGTTAACTAATGGTGAATCATGTAGTACAATTAATAACTTGTTTTTTGGAGGAGCAAGATTGAAAGGTTTATAAGATAATTTATATTATATAGATATAGTTTCAATATAATATCTAGAAAAGCAAGAGCAGAGACACATCATTATTAATTACTGTAGGTTTTTGTTTACCAGTCTGTATGTTATATGCAGAACTGTCAAAAGGTGCTGAAACTGTGAGGTTAGAGGTTACCACTAAAAGGCGCATGGGAATAGATGGTTTGTAATGAACTTTATTACAAGCAAGGGATAATTCTGAAGGGTTGTTGTCCAATTTTGATTTGAGTCCCAACTTTAACATTATTATTTCATCAAGGCTTCTTTGCTAGTTTTACTAATGTACATGTATACTTATAATGTGTTATCTATTGATAGGTAATTCAAACTTTAATAATCTGCTTATTTTTAATATCTTTATCAACTATTGACCTCAGTAATAATTTTTCTAGTCGGCAAGATGTACCAGTCCATATGAAAACCTCAAGTGCTTAGCAAACAGACGTTTATGTTTCATCATAAGTTGCGTAATGATAAAAGTTGGGTGTGATGGAGAGATATAATCTCCTTTGGCCAAGCATGAACAGTACATGGACATGGATTGATATCAGCGTTCCATACTTGGTATATGCCAACTACTGTATTCATTAGGAAATGCCATCATGCTTTAATGAAAGTTCAAAGGTTTTTCCTTTATTTTTTTGTGCTTATTCAGCAAAACAACAAATCCTTTTACATACAGTGGTATCCATCCCTCTCAGAGGGGAATTATTGAGGGGTAATTTATTATTCATCATTATTCATATACTTACTTGGTCATATTGCTATTTTACTGGATGATCATAAATGTTACTTTCAGACAGTTGCTATGAATGAACTTGTAAACAAGTAACTCACCCAAAGCATGTTTGTTTGTGTGTACATCCTCTCAAACTAGGCCTTGTACAAGCTACTCAGAAGTATCGACATGTTCTTCCTATTATGGAAAAATATAAGGAAGATCATTTATACATTTACTTTGAAGTAGGCTTCTACTCAAGACTATCTTCTATCTTTTTGTTCCTGTGCAAGAACCTACTGAAATCAATGAAAACTGAAATTAATGAAAACTACTCAAAAAATATATAGCAGATCCATTTACATGTTAATTCTGAACTAGACTCCATCAGATATTGCTCAGAAGTATGGATGTATTACTTGCCACGGAGCTACAATACGCATTAATTGGGAATGTTGAACATTTTTTGGTTACTGACTATCCCACAAGTCATTTTTCTGTTAACTCATCAACCTCAAAGTTAAGGGCACTGAAATAAATTTAGCCACAATGTCAAATATCTTTTTCGTAATTTTATAGTTTTTGTATATGATCTTTGGTAAAAATAGTTGATCTGCCCTGGCCTTGATTATAGAGATTCTTCAAATGAACGTCTCCATGTTCTTGATTCATTACTTCATTTGCATAAACTGAGTGATAGTGGATACTCAAAGATTTGTACGATGTATTGCTGATAATGAAGATAATGTATTTCCACCCTACTGACGTTCTTGGAATACTACAATTTTTGGCTTCAATTTTGTCTGGCTGGTACACTGATAATAAACGAATTGTAGCGCCCAGTCAACAAAATTTGACAAAGTAAAGCTTTTTGAAAGGGGAAAATAATTCTAAGATAAATGAAATATTTTTGCCATTCATGAGCAACACATTAGCATGGTCATGGATTATATGTAAAAATATAATGAGTGTAAATGTATTTCTGTCCTTTAATTTTTGGATTTTATTAATGATTTTAAAGTATACTGATTGCTCGGAATTACATATTTGATTCAAATATTCAGTAATCAATCAACCCCAAAATATGACTGACTTGGTTTAAAAGCGTTGGATGTATTATAAAATTTATATTTCGTAGTCACAATATTTGTAGAGTGTGCTGCGAGAGTCGGAAAGTAGATTTTAGTTGGTTTGCAAACAGGCGTTGTCTGTACGTACTCATAAATTATATAAGCATAAAATTTCACGTTGTCTACACTGGCTGTATGACATGACAGTCAGACATCTATGAGTCTTCAAATGTTCGGTGCCACACACAGGCTATGCAAAGACAATGGCTTACATGACATGTCATAAAAATGATCAATTTTAAAATAAAAATTTATTAACCGCAATATTTGTATTATAATCCGTTTGCTGTAAGAACTCATGAATTAATAAATCGTAAATGTCTTTTGTCATGTGCGATAGTCCTAAGTTCCGAAAAATTGATTGTACCGGACTCGACCCAAGACCTGGTATTTTATATTTAGTTACATTTATAAAGAAAACCAGTTAGCAATGCTTCATTTCGAGAAGTGTTCATTTTCAATCATTTCACTGTTCCTGTATGAATGAGCGGACAGTGCCTTTGACTCTTCCCACTGTTCATATTTTGAATAACATATTTAGTATGAATAAATTTCCAAAAGTCATTGATGATCAATTGTGATAAACATATGTATTCACTTTACAGTGTCTTTTTTTGGCTCCCAAAAAATCAACCTATTTAAAATTTCTTGATTTTTTATTGACCATTTCGAATCATACATTCCATTCCATAGTAACCTTCTAAATCAGGGGTTCCCAAACTTTATTGGCCGCGGGCCAAAATTAGAAGCGGAAAGATGTTCGCGGGCCGGAAGAATGTAGCGCCCAAGAGTGGATTCACTTTCGTTTGACATTGTTTTGAAATATGTTTGTTTGACTCATAATGGCGCTTAACGTTGTATTCCTTCAGAACTGGAATAGTTCGTTGGCAAAGAAGACAAATCTCTAAAGTTTGATACTTTTCAATGGAGAAATTTGGAACACTGACATTTATCCAAGAAACGTTAGTTTTCTGAATCTAGTTTTCGTTTGATTTCTGACATCTTTAAGCTTTCCTATATGGCTGATAACTAAATTACTGTCCTTTGTAATCCTAACACCGGTACCTATAATTGATATACTGGTATAATTGAATTGTTACGATAAACACGTGCTTGAACTCTGATAATGACATAAATTAGCGGTATCTAGATCGCAAAAAGGTAGAAATAAAATCTGTTGAACATTATTTCAGGTAAGCTCGGCGGGCCATTTTCAATCGTTACGCGGGCCGGATTTGGCCCGCGGGCCGCGGTTTGGGAACCCCTGTCCTAAATAAAAGAGAAATCTGTATTCATTGTTAGTTTAGTAGAAATCACTAGAGGGTGCATGAGAGCAACCAGAACACAAAACTGAAAAATATAATAGATTTTTTTTTTCAAATTTTGGGGGTTGTGGATTTCCCCATATTTTTAATGTATAAAATTTAAGTAATATGAAACTTCATGAAACTTTCTTTCAACATAGTCTAGTACCTTTTTTGGTTGTTTCTGATATTTCATATGCTTTATTATAAGAAGTCTTTTTCGAAATGTCTCATCTTCAACGATTTTGTAAAACTTCTATAAATAAGATGACAGTGTTATTGATTCTTCCCTCTGTTCATTTTAGAACAACTCCTGCATATTGACTGTGAATAGGTAGATTTCTGACTTTTCAAAATCCATGTTGTTATCACAATTTTCAATTTCTTGATTTTGATTGGTCAGTTTGAATTACGTTATAAATATGCCCAAGTGTGATGGATGTATGCCTTCACTAAGACATGTCCTTTTTCCTCTCCCTAAAAACCAACCAATGTATGATGGACTGTGGTTAAGGAGAAGAGATATAATAACATTGTTGTCATGACAACTTTGGAATTTCCTCATTTTTGATTGGTAATTTCAAAATATACACTCTATTTCATAATAAGGGGAGCTGACCTCATTGTGAGGTTAGTAGAAACCACTATAGTCTGCTTGTGAGCAAGTAAAGTACAGATTATTGAGCAAGTTACTCATGAACACTGAAATGCAATGAGGAACTCAAACTATATAAACTTCACATTCGTAATGCTCGCTAACTCCGAAGTAATTGAGCATTATTTCTAATCAAAGTTAAGTGCAAAGTGCTACTATTATAAGATACTATAGTGTTGCATGTTAGTGATTGCAGACCGACGTACGGCTTGAAGTAGTTCGGATTGAAGCGACCAAGAAAAATTTATTCGGTAGTGAATTCCACCTGAAGTTCTTGCTTTAATACAGGTTCAAAGGTTTTGCTTTTCTTTTTGTGCTTATTCAGCAGAAGAATAATCCCTACCTACATAGAGACCTAATGTGATTGAATTTTACAAGTCATATGTTTACTATGAATTGTTATATAAATCATCTATATAAGACTGAATCAAGTCACCAGGTTGAGTGAGTGGCGCAGCCTCCCCAAGACTGACATTTGAACATTCAGTCTTCGCTAAAATTTGGCTTTTGGAAAAATAGATAAATTGCAAATTTGTAATAAAAAAGTCTCGTGTTCTGTTATTTAGCCATTTCTGTAGATAAATATTGCCAAACTGATAGTACAGTAATCAGTATTTTATTTTATCACCATATAGGAAATACACACTGTACATATAGAACGAGATAAGAAAAGATAGGAAAATAATGCATTTCAGGGTGAAAGGGGACACGATAACGTCGTGATAACGCGATGAAGGGTACACATGAACGAAACATAAGTTTTTAAATTTTGGCACTTGTGTTCACCCTTCCAAAAAAAAATTAGATGTACTCAAGTTGTATGTGTTTTTACCACTTATATGCTATTTAAATACCAGCTAAAGGCTAAAAAGTAGGCCTTGTATTGTGACCACCTTCAAACAAACCTGCGGTCTTCTTCAGGGGCCACGAACCACTGACATACTCAATAGTTGGTATACCCACTATTTTATCTTTTTGGACTTTATATACTGTGTGCACCCCACATCTGGAGGAGAAAGTGCTTTTCGTGAAAAACAACAATCACCCAACAGTCAATAAAATGAGAATTTAGCAAAATAAGATCAATTCATGCTCACTAAGTATTTTCAGTTGCAATTTAACATTTTCATCGTTATGTTTAGAGTTTCGTGATTGACTAATAATAGTTGTTTCACAAGCTACACTATTGTAGGGTGAGCTACAGGCGGAAAAGGGGCCCTTGATTGCTATGCAAACAGTCTTTGTCTGTAGGTACTCATACATTACTGGTGAATATTCATTGAAGTTTATCTTATGTGCACTAGTCCTATGAAGGATGAATTGTTATATGATGCATAGGCTTTGGTATAAGTTTGGTATATTTCACATTTCTGTTGTGATTTGTGTCTTTTCTGTTATATTACTGAATATGAAATATGAATATATTACTGAGCATGAACTATGATAGTGAGGGGAACACTAAAAATTCACATTTATTACTAGACGCAAAACTATGGAAAACCAAAAACTAAAATTGGGTTCGAATTCCCAAGCAAATGTTGTTAATACTTAATTTTAAGATTTTGGTGTCAAGACAATGAACCTTCAAAAATTTGATAACAACATAGTCTCCTTTATGCAATAAAAATATCTCTTGACACCAACAGGCATTATCTATAGCTAATCATACATTTAATAATCATAAAAGTTTCATCTCATGCTATGAATTGATAAACCATAATATCATGAAAAGGCTTTGTAAATTTATATATTTCATATTTCTGTTGTGATATGACTGGGTGGTGACCTGACAAGAAATTGAAATTCACAAGCACATATCAGAATGATATATCAACTTTATGCGTAGCATGTTAAGTGGTATGCAGTAATATAAGTTTATATTTTTCATGCAATAACTGTATTTCAGACTGCACGAATCCATAGAATGACATTTCAATTGCTGTGCAAACATTTGTTGCCGATGAGTGATCAATTACATAAGAATAGAATGCCACGTTGTCTAGGAATATGACATGAAAGTTTCATGACAAATAAACATTCCACGAGTCTTTGATCATTTCTTGCCACACACAGACAATGTTACACATGTCATGAAAGTGATAAATTAAAGAAGTCATATATCAGCCACAATATTAGTATTGTAGTATTATTGAAAGTAACAACCTGCCCTAAAAGTTTTGTGCAATAGTTTTATGAGAGGACATATTATATACGGCATAATATCAGCAGATTACACTGGCTTCCCGACTTGTAATAAAAAGATAAATTATATAATTTATATCTCTGTATCATCACAACTGAGACATTCTTAATATCATTTTAATGATAGGAATTTTTGTCACTTCGTAACGTCATGGAGTGACATGCGACTAGTTGTGCTGTATAATTGGGCTGCTTCCTGAAAAATGTTTGTTGTACAATAAATTTTGCATAAATGTAAAGATTAATATCTCTAGAATACAGAGACAAGTTATTATAATTGATATGTCATGAAGCTTTGGACGAAATTTGGTTGATATATTGCAGTCATTTTATGCATTCAACTTTTTGTCACTCCGTGACATCACTTGTTTTGTCTCGTCGTTTGAAAAATATTTGGTTGAAAGTGAAAAGTGAATTATGGTAAATACATCATTGTTACTGCTATCAATTGGCATTTCTAAAAGTAGCAAACCATCAAGACCTTGATATAGTAAAATTGATTAAATGTGTGAAATGTCACTCTGTGGCATTTATGGAATTGCTGACCATCTGTTACTCATAGCTTATTGTTAGCTTATTATTTTGAGGGTGGGGTGCAAGACTTGACAAATTCTAAAAAAGGGGTGCGGCTTAGAAAGTTTGAGAACCACTGTCTTGACTAAAGCCATTATTTTGCTCAATGAGAACCCACATGTATAGAAAAAATAAAGGAGAGAATCTACATCATAAAATTACTCAATCATAATAGAGTAGATGTTTTGTTATGCAAATGACAATGCTTACAATAAATGGAATTTGACAAGTTTTCTCAAGAGTAAAGTTTCTAACTTTTGGTAAAGCAAAAAAGTTTCAACTTGTAGGGAAGTCATTGTAAATTATATGAAATGTGAATTCCATGCTTTCTGCACCAGAACAGATTCATGCGAGGTACTTATTAGGCCTTTGATAGAAGTAGGGGCTGCATTACGGACCCCGGTTTAGGAACCACTGATGAGTGGTCAATTACATAAGAATAGAATTCCACGTTGTCTACGATAGGTATATGACATGACAGTTTTGTGACAAATAGACATTCCATTCCACAGCCACACACAGACAATGGTTTCCATGTCATAAAAGTGATAAAATATAGAATTCATGTATCAGACTCAATATATCTATTATAGTATTGAGGTAAAAACTAATGAATTAAATAATTCTTAAATTTTTAGGTTTTGTGCAATAATTATATAAAAGAACAAATTACATATCCTTGCTGAAATTGCATAATATCAGCAGATTACGCTGGCTGTTCAACATGTCATAAAAGTGCAAAATGGTGGAAATTAAATCTTAGTATCGTCGTTGCAGAGACTTTTGCGGGTTTCTAAATCTTATCTTCCAACTTTTCAAGTTTTTTATCCAGCTAGAATGAAATCGCTACATGCTTACTCCTCGTCAGCTGCATTTTTATTACTAGGCAAGTCATTTGGAAATGCTTGAAAATTAAATTTAAGAAATATTTATAGTATATATTAGTTTTTTCACAAGCTACAAGAAGAACATGGTTTCTCTAATTGCGATGGAAACAGGTTGTCTATGGTGAATATTTATGAAAGTTTCATCTCATGTGCACTAGTCCTATGAATGAATAAATTTTGATATGATAAATAGACTTTGTGAATCATATCTATAAATTTTATATTTCTGTTGTGATGTAAGTGTCTGTTCTATTATTCAACTGAGTATTTTAATAAAACTTATGGTAAGGGGGCCACAAAAATGCATTGTTTTTACTGAACCCAAAAGTGGGCCTGAATGCCCAAGCAAGTTTTGTGACTGGGGGACTTGATCATATCCCAGTTTTATTTCAAGATTTTCATAACAAGACAATGAAAAGGTCTTTGCTGTCAACATAGTCTCCATCTATGCAATACCTCTGTCGTTTTCAAAATCCTGCTCGACTCTGACTGGTCATTGACTTGGCTGGGCGGTGCCCTGACAAAAAATTTAGACGTTTTGAAATTTACAAGCACACCACAGAAAGCTATATCATCTTCGCGTTATGCTTAGCATCTTAGATGGTATGCAGTAATGTAAGTTTATAATTTTCACACAGTAAATTGTATTTCAGTTGAGTTTCAATTGCTGTGCAAACAATGGTTGTCGAGGAGTAATCATAAATTATATACCGGTAAGAATAAATCTACATTCTTTCTGCGCTGGGTTTATGACATGAAAGTTTTATGACGAATACATTCTACAAGTCTTTGATTATTCTTTGCCACACACAGACGATGGTTTCCATGTCATGAAATTGATAAATTATAGAATTCATATATCAATCTTAATATTTGTATTATTGGAGGTAAAACCTCATGACTTGAGTAAACCTAAAATAAAATCCTTTCATGTTTTGTGCAACAGTTGTATGAAGGAACAAATTATACATCCTTCTTAGTGCAATGTCATAATAATATTGCCCGACATGTCATAAAATGATTTTTCAGAGAGTTTTTGAGTTTTCTTAATTCTTTAAAAAGAGTTTTGACCTCAAAACTCCTCGCAAGCTGACTACAACAATCTGGGTATGATATTTTCTTTCACCCAGTGAACATGAAATGTAATACCTATACCTACTAAGTACCATATGTTCAGTGGCGCAGCTCTCTGGAAATTTAGGAAGACTGATAAAGAAGACCGGTAGATAAATAGGTTTGACGATTTACATAAAAATAAACAAAATGTCACCCTTACTTGACCTTAATCGTTTGTACCTTCGCTAAAAAAACACCCCCGGCAACGCTCAAAATAAGAAAGTTAAGAATTATTCAGATAAGGTTGGAAATACAGAAATGTTCAAATCATTCCGAAACCTAACTGGATAATTACTAGTTTGCTGGGGGCGTTTCCCGCAAAAATCACGTTTTTGCAAAGGTGGGTGGCTTTGTACAAAATACACTCAATTTCCTTCATTCTCATGTATAAGAACATCTATATTAGGTATATCCCTCGAATTATTTTTGAAGTTAAGCGTAAGGGGCATCGTTTGCAGAAACTCGCTCTTGGCAGCAAAAGAGTTGGGCATGCCCCTGGTCACAAGTCATGATAATATTGAAAAAAAAAAATTTTCTGCAGGATGCGAGGCTGAATTTATGTGATTCGTCTGGTGCAGCGAACTATATGGCATATTTCCCTCCTAACTAGCCCCTTTTTCATTTTTCCTGAAACCATCTTTCCTCACTGGAAGTGCCTCAGGTTCGATTATCCCTGGATTTTTATTTTCATTATGCATGTTTGTCTAAAATATACATTTACAATTTATTTAAGAAAAAATTGGAATCCTGTGCAATTGAGGTATCCAATCTACATGTAGAATAATCTGCTTTATCATATGTGGAACATATTGTCTGCTGCAAAATGTCCATAGTTTGTACGTTTCTCTCAAGTCCTAGTCCTTTGATATTTGTATTCAGAATAATTTGTTGTTGCAGAGTTGTGATGACAAAATATCTGTTAAAAACTTTTTTCTCCAGCTGACTATATAAATAAGTTATTCATTTCCCTCAATTTTAAGTTCTGGATCGTCTTCACAGAGCCCAGATCAAAGCAGTGTTGACCTAGAAGTTAGAAATCACGATTTGTTTGTGGCAGGTGAGTGTATTTATAGTTAGTTCTGTTATTGCAATTGATTACCGTATGTTTAAAACTCAAAATATTACATTTAGTCAACGCAAAAGCTTTTTAAAGCTTTGATGAGCCTCTTTATAAAGAACTTTTGACTTGTGAATTATTTTCATTTATATTGCTGGTAGTTTGATTTGTATTATTTTATGTCCTATGTCCCAAATAAATTTCATAAATATTTGTGGGGCATGTGTACTAATCCAATCAAGAGTTCCATCACCAATACTTTTAAAATACTCACAAAATTATCCTATCTACTCTGTTGACATTTGAACAGGTGTAATCCAAGTTTTTAGAGTGGAAAAATGAAAAATAAAAATATTTGAAAACTAGTAGTAATAGAATTTTATATTTGTAGCATTAACTATTTTGCAGACTGTATATTGTAGAGCAGGGAAATTCCATTATTTTGACCACAGATCTGTTTAGAATGCTTCAAAATTGTTGGCGTCCGCCCGTTTCAAAAACTTTTTAATCTAATTTTGCGTTTTGAAGGAAAACAAATAACTCGATTCATGGAAATCTGAAGAAAAAAAAACAAATTGAAATTCTTGTTGTACTACAGGTATTCTCCAGGTATATAGTTAGTTGTATATAAACTATAAATAACCATTATTGAAATATTATAATTTATACCCAATCTGTGTTGCCATATATTGGCAACACATCAAGGGCTAACATTTCAATAATCCTACTTGGTGTATCCCATATGAAATAGTGATAATCATTTATGCTTTAGCGTTATGGTAGATTCCACACTTGTTTTAAAATTATACTGTTATTATTATGTTATATTTCAGTCGTCTTCATGTAGTATGGATAACATTTAAAGTGTAAATATATCAGGAGACTAGTGAGACAGGTTGTGTGTTCAATGTCTAACTGGCATCGTACACACCCTGCTTACATATCAGAACTAAAGCATAACGAAAAATAATTACGGTACTATTAATTTGTTAACTGCTGATTTATTGATAACCTAAGTATTAAGAGTAGGTTGGGATTAGTTTAATTGCTCAATCGCAAATTTTACACAATTTAGGAATAACATTCATGAATTAATGTAATAGCGTGAGCCTATGAGAAAGCTTTGATTGCAGTAACCTCTATAGCCTAAATTTACTTCAACTTATCCTGTAGATCAGGAACTGGAAGTTGCAAACCCAGAGGAGGGCCCTTATTGGATTTTAGAGGTCACAAAGAGAAAACCAATTTCACACAGTGTACTATATATATTGCCCTTCTGTAGACTTTTGATTGGAAACACGGGGTTGCAAAAAATTTTAAAAGGTTGGAAGGGTTATAAAAATGCGTCATGTTAAACTTTGATAACCTGTAATAAATAATTTTTATTTATTTAATTTTTTTTATTTAAAGTAATTTTTATTTTATTTTTTTTAACTACCCGTATGTAATTTATAACTTCTGTATGGTTGTGTGTGTGGGTGCGTGTGTGAGATATTTCAATTATTTTAGGTGAGTGAACACGTACCACTTCTTCTTGGCAAAACCTTCCATCTTGTATACATTCTGTACGTTTTAAACCTTATCTAAGGTTTTGTTTGCTCTCCTGATTTCATAATCAGTTTTTATTTATTTTTTTTACCAATCATTTTATTGTCTATTTCTGAGTCAGCCTATTTCTGAGTTGTGTTCTAGCATTGAACACTGAATAATTTATTTTATTTATTGGATAGGAATTTAAAATAGGTTACTTACTAAGTCTATTTCATATATAAGATAGCTTACTGGCTATAGAAGATTTATGTATGTGGTCTGTGGAAGAAGCCATGACTGTACATTTTACATATTTATCTCAGGGAAGAGGAAAGGCCGCTTAATCGTATGATTAACCACGGCTTCTCATCCGTTTACCAGTTTGTGTCTGGTAAGGATTAGTTAGTTAGGTATTTTTCCAGATGCATTGATGGTGTATGAAGTCGTGGGTGACCAGCATTCACGTGACCCACTCTACAGTGACGAGGGTACAGCATTCCGGTGGCGAGCGTATTTCTAACGCTTAGTACGATGAGCCACACCGTCGCGGCGTACTTACATGAAATGCCATTTGATGGAAATAATAATTCCTTATATGGAAAAACAGGATGGCAGTGAATGCAAAATGTGTTATCTCTCTGTGAAGCCCTGTAACCAAATTTATAGTGAACTTGTCAGCTTTAAACTGTCATGTGTAGTCTGGCATTATTATTGTTAACATGGGGTTGGAAGGCATGCTATGGTTATTTTTAATTTTGTTTTTCCAGGCTGAGATTTTTTGTTTTCATTGTTTTCGTAACTATAACTTTCTCTGACTTTTCAAAATTTGTTCTTTTATGTTCAACAGATATTAAATATTATATATAATTATACTTGAAAGTAGTACTTGGCAGCATATCTCCCACGTTTCGACTTTTGTCTGGAAAAAATGGCAGATCAGAATCAACCACAAGAGGGAGCTAATGTGAACATTCTAGGTATGTATTTGTAATTTTTACATCAAAAAATTTCAGAACAAGCTCGTCATTTAGAACATAAGTTATGTTTATATCTTTTTGATGTTTGATTACTAGTTGCAGTATTGCTCACTAATTTAGTTCAATGGCTCAAGCTCTCTTAGAACCTTTTTTGAAAAGGACAGTGACGCTATAATGCAAAGGACGCTGACCATAGCTTGAATCATAAACCTATATTTTTGTTTTATCAGAAGAAATACATAATATGGTTCTTAAAATATACTTTGTTTCAGGGGCACACATCGATGAACTGCATGCAGGACATGTAAATCAGATTGTTGCTCAGGCAGACGTAGTTCAAGCTCAAGCAGAAGTGATTCATGTAGACAATGTGAACCTTCACATGCATTTTGGAGATAATGGTAATTTTTTTTAATATGAATGCATAGGGTGTGAATGGCATGTTCATACATAGTTGAGACATACGTACATAGTTAGGAAAATTCAAGTGAAAATACTTTTGTCTCTCTTGCTGTCTCACTCTGATTTCCCTGGTAAAATGGACTATTTGAGATGAATACCGTATATGCTCGTTTTACCGCACAATCTTGATTAAGGGCCCGTTTGAATAGCCGCCCGTGTGAACAGAACATAAAAATAAATAAGGGCCGGTGATTGAATACCCGCCCGATGTAAAAGCTGATTTTTCAGTGGTATAGAATAATAGGAAATAAGAAGCGCTTTTGTCACAACGCTGTTGAATTTTAAGCGCCGGTAGATAACACTCACGCCTTAGGCATCCACGTACATACCAGATAGCATTGATTACGTAACACCATGGTTCTCAAACTGGGCGTCGCGACGCCCAAATGTGTCGTTTCAAATGATAGGGGATCGCAAAACTTTTCTTCTTTTGCGAATTTGCACCTGCGGTGCGTAGAATAAGTCAAAACATTCGTTATTCTCGTTTAAATCATAATTGAAAACTGGAAATAACAATATATTAATTATTGTAACGATCGAAAATAACAAGCGCCCGTGCTTGAATAAGGGCCGGTTTGAATAAGGGCCCGGTAAGTAAGTTGGTTAAAAAAAATATGGGCCCGGGCTACAAAACGAGCAAATACGGTAAACTCATGTCGACTTGTTACTTTTCGCCAATGAATTTCTTTATACTTGCAGTAAACTCGGGCGGTTTTTATTTTTTTATTGGATCTCCGCCCTAGGAGACCCTTGTTTTTAGTCTTTCTGTCTCTTTGTCTGTGTTTAGTTGTAGCCTCTAAACTACTGTGCCGATCTGGTTGAAATTTCTCACATGGCTTATGCTGTCACCTTAGGAATGTGCGCGTCATCGAAAGTCTGGATTGGTGTTTTGTTTCCAAGGCATCAGAGATAAAATACGCTGACCGTCTAGTTTTTCACAATTTGTCAACAATATCTTGTAAACAACCTCCAAAATTAAAATTTGGAGATTGCTACCACTCGCAGAAGTAAATACTCTTTCAAACAAGCCATTTTTCATGTCGTTAATCCAAAAACAGGTGAAGCCTTAGAAAATTTAGTGAACATGATTACTTATTATCCTCAGTATATCGCTCAAGAAAAGAATACCACTGAGACGTGCAGTGCTCAAAATGAACTGGCAGTTTTGTTATCCCAGTCTCCGCAGTACGCAGTTGTTATAGGTGCAATTTTGGTGGATGGTAACGGTTTACTGAAATGCTGGTCCCCTTATGAATCAGTGGAGATCTTGGGCGGCTACCGGCTTGTATTTTCTATGGTTATGTATGTAATATTAAAATATTATGCTTGCCATTGACTTTCAATAAGTTTCCGTGAACTAGTGCCTTTCATACTAATAGGACGCAGAATTCGTTGTGGCGAGTGTTATTGGTATATTTATCGTCACCAGTCGACAAGTGTTTATGAAATTTAAACTAGGTATTATAATGCTATTGGAACTTCAGTTGGAAGACCTTAGGAAAAAGCTATCTAACCACGCTGGAGTGATTATTTGTTTTATGACACGAGTAAACTTTAAGAAAGACAAATTTAGGCAAATAAAGTTCATCAAGGTGAATTGAAATTTTTTTTTTATCACGCTTCCTTTAAACCTAATGGACAGCCCCGAAATGCTAAATGAATTAACACGGTTTTTGGAAGTTTCTTTGTACAGACATGCACCATATGTTTTGTTTGCCTATAGCATAAAAAAGGGGACAGCCACAAAGAGTGCTTTGTGTCAATTTATATTAAAAGTTTTTGTTAAAAATATCTTCTCCACAACCATGGTCCAGAAAATTAGGTTACATCTGGATATGAAAAATGTGTTATCGGACAATATATAGCACTGACATGCTTAATTAATTAATAGTAATTTTTTAGGGGAAAGTCTGGATGGTAGTTTTGGTTTAGAAAAATTGTACTTTTATCACACAACATAATCCCGGTATTGTCTAACTTTATACTTTTATTTCAGCAGCACCACAAGCTGAACTACAACATGATGCGCCTGCACTACAACATCAAGTGCAGGATGATGCACCATCGGCCAAACCAAAAATGAAAAAAAAGGGAATTTCCTCTTCATCAGGTATGAACCAAGAATAATGTCGAGTATTTTCATACAGAGCAATATAGAACTAATTTATCCCATCTTAGGTGAAGTGGGGAAACCAATTATATTCAACTGTGGCACTGACATAGTTTCAATGCTCTAATTCAGAGGTTCTTAACTGGGGGTAAATTGGACTTGCAGTTGGGAGACATTTTGTATGCAATAAATTCATACTTCTGTTCACTAAGACAATATAAGTTTCATTACATAATCAAATGTGGCTTCTGAGCATGTAGAGCAAGTGTGGCAATTACTTTTTTGAGTTGGCCAGTTCCAGATAACAGACTTGCTTATTGGACAAGAGGCTCAATATGAAACTAGGAATTAAAACAGTTTATTTGCAAAAAACTAGCGTAACAGATAATGTACAACAAACATCTATTGTACCAAATGACACAATGATAAATCGGACTAATGCAGGCTACTGCAGGCGTCCAAAGGTTTGTTCAAATCAGGCTTGAAGCTGCTTGTGCTGATTTTTTAGACCACTCGTAGGTTTGAATACGTTAGAGGAGATCGGTTTTTGCTTTAGTTAGTCTTCATACTTCGGAATAATAATTCAAGTTGCATCTGAGGTATATGTGGGGACGGACTGAAAGTAGGCACTTGAAAATTAGTTACTTTTTTAGGCATTTTAGAAAAAAGGAAAATGGACATAATTAAGATGATAAATTAGTTGGAAAATGTAAAATTAAATGTTGATGTCAAGTCCAGTTGGATAATTTGTTTTAACATCCATATTTACGAGGCGGTATTAGCCCGCTTAAGCAAGATTTAGAAATTAAATTAACCTAAATACTTTTGTAAAATTTGTCATTTTGGTATGTTAGCAAGAACCATGGGCAAATTCTCCCGGAATTTGAAATGTTCATTTAGTGACGCCGGACACCATTTCCAAGAAAAACAGCACAGGTCCCGCGATATCAGATACTTGAATAGATACTTGAATGGCATTCTGAATATTTAGTACAGTGTTTCCTAACCTTTTTTGGTCGCAGACTAATTTTTCACCGGTGAAAACCTTTGCGGACTCAAGGTGCGTTTATTGCAACCGTTCGTGTGAAGAAGCAATAAAACCAAACACAACGAAATTTGAACGAATTTCAAAATCGGAATTTCGCGCAATTACGCGTCCGTAAGCAGAGTCGATTTTTTTAGTGTTAATGGCCTTTTCTATCGCACTATATTCAATCCATGGCAACGACGAGAATTTAAAATGTCTTCCTATTTTAATTGTGTTCCTGGTAACTCGCGGTTGAGTCGACTTACGACAATGCCATAGCAATCTGCTAACATATTGCCCGATTATATTTAGTTTTGATACATATTCTTAGAGATCTTGCAAATTTGTTATCGCCGTTATAAAAGTCCTATCTGCTATAAATTTCCAAAAGTACAACTTGATTTAGTTCTTATTAAATATATATTTAAAGTATATTTGTAAATAAAAAATAACGCCTTACTTTAATATTAATTTAATGGTAATCATTTTAATCTGCGGTTGTGTTGACGAAATAGAAGCATACTAATCAGAAAATATGATGACAATCCGTGGACACAAAAATGCGTGGTAATGTGCCCGATTATATTTTGTTTTGATTCGTATTTTTGTGAATTCAACAAAACTGAGCTGTTCGTACAACACCTATGGCGCTCCAGTACTGTACGTACCAATGTGGAAGCCTAAGGGAAAAAGGCCTGGTACATATAATACTCCAGTATCACCCGAAATTTTGCGATTTGCAATGTCTGAAGAAGCGTTTATAATCGGTCGCGTACAATTATAAAACAAAAGTTATGGTGTTCTCCGTTTTATTTAAATTTTTTTGTATTGCCGCTTTTCAATTTAGAATATTTGGGTTGCCACCAATACCACCTACTAAAAAGAAATTATTTCTCGTTGTTCGAACTCGCGAGAAACACCACGCGTGTGTGCTCGGGTTTTCGTTGCCGTCGGAAATTCGCAAGTGAGTTGTGAAATCCAATCGTTTCGACCTGTCGCGTCACCTGTTACCAAATTTTCGTATAGTGAATTGCTATTCTAATAGTTGAATATATATGCCCAGCCATACTCAGTAACTAGTAATAATTGACTTGATTATTGTTATGTGAATAAACTTGCTTTTTATGTTTTATGTGAATTTTAACGTAAATCGTAACTTGGCTGATAGTTAACTTTTGCAAAAACGTTTGCGGCCCGCAGTGAATTTCTGGCTCGTTGCGGACCCATTCAAACGCTTCGCGGCCTCATTTGACACGCGGACTCGGGTTGGGAAACACTGATTTAGTATAATGATAAAATCAAAGGTTATCAGATGTAACAATGTGTGAACACGCCACCGTTTTTTTTTTTGGTTGACGATCCTGCCCATAAGTCTGGGAGCTAGGGGGAAATTACAAATTTTCCAGAATTTCATTTTATCTTCTGATCTGGAGTTCCAGCTTCAATACCATTAAGTTTTGTATGTCATGAAATCTTTGCGAAAGTGAAACTCAAATTATAATATAAGCGAGGTATATAGTTACAGTAAGCCTTGTTTCCTCATTTTGACCCTCTAGCACCATGCGACGAGGAGGGAGTTATCACATACATGCATTAAACAGAGCGAATATGACTCACAATCCTGTGATGTTTCTCTGTGCATGTTCGTATTCATTAGAACTGTTTAAATAGATTTTAATCTGAAAAATTAAAAGAAGTCATTGAATTATAATTTAAAAGTATGCATCGTCAGTGTTTGATTATCCCACCCATCATACTGAATAGGTGTAGTAGGATGAAAAATAGTTTTATTTTTTTTACAAATTTTATTTTTTCCAATTTTTTTGCTTTTGAGATTTTTTTTCATTTTAAGCGTGACGACGATAGGCAACCATAGAATACCAAATATGGAAATTTTTCTCTCTAACCTTATACAACATTTATCATATTCAAATTCAGGTTTGTCATCGCATATGCAAAGCAGAGAGCAACGCAACGTAAATTTAAAAATAAGCAATGAAGATGTGCTTGTGGCAGGTGAATGTATTTAAAGTTTGTTCTCATATAGTGCTATTGGTTTCCAGTTAATCTAAATTAGAAATGCTACATTTAGTCAACATGGAGGCAACACTGAAGCTTCTATGAAATGTGTCAGATCCGCCTTGCAGTATCACATACTATGACTTTTTTATTACAAATGAAATCGTTGGAAAGTTGACATGGTAGTTTTTCATACAGAGTGTTATCTCACCTATCTGGACTCTGATATGTTTTCATACCCTCTAAGTTGATAGTTCTCTCTAAACAGCTGCGTTGTCTGTATCACGAGATTTGACATAATGCTGCTTTTTTCACTGTCAATAAATTTCATTTTATAAGCTCATCCCTATTCATTATTCTTCATTTCAGGTTCTGCAACATATTTGCAAGCAGAGCAAGATGCCAATGTTGATATTGCTTCATCGAACATTTACATGACTGCAGGTAAGCACTTGGTAATTGGATTGTTTGTAAGTTCTTGAACAGATTAGTCCAGGGGTTCCCAACCTTTTTTGAGTGATCCATATTTAAAGAATAAATTTTGTATTATTTCAAGTTGCAAGAATATGCTCCAATACTAAACGTGTGTAGTTGTGTGATTGTACATCAAATGTACCGTATTTTCCCGAAATTAGGCCTATATCGAGAATAGGCCGACTCCCTAAAAACAGCCTTAAAACAACGATTTTATAAAAAATCGCACATAAGCCTGTCCTACACGCCAGACGCTTCAAGAAAAACGTAATAGAGAACAAAATTACTGTAACGCAAACATTTCTCACGTTTATCGTTTCTGCATGTCAGCGAGGGCCGCAGGTGGATTATTACCCGTAACTCTTACTTGTTAATTTATGTTAATTAAGTCTATATTGCTTTTCAATGTGTCATGATTGTGTCGGGAGTTTAAAATAGAGTTCCTGAATCAGCATAAAACAATTTCCTTCGATCGCCACAACGACGATTAATTTCGTTCCTTGTCCGTTTCAAGGAAAGAAATAACGCTGTATTAACACATTCTTATAAATCGCTACGAATCTTAACACGCCAGACGCCTTAAGAAAGGCGCAGAAAGAAAACAAAATCGCTGTAACACAAATATTTCTAACGTTTATCATTTCTGTTTGTTAGCGACGTCCGTAGATCCTTACTCGTAAGTCTTACTTGTAAATTCATGTTAATAAAGTCTATATTGCTTTTCATGCGTCGTGATTTGTATTAATGGAAGGGATTGTTGTCGGGAGTTTAAGAGAGTCCCTGAGTCAGCATAAAACAATTTCTTTTGATCGTCCACAACGCGGTTAATTTCGATAAGAGTCGTTATCACCGCCCCTTAACGGATAACATATCCATATCGTAAAGGTGATTAAAAGTCGTGCGCCGTTAATTGCCTCTACGGCGAAAATGCACCAAATAATAAAGTTTTCACCACAAAACAACTGGCCGTAAATCGACACTGTTGCTGTTATATAAAAGAAACACAAGCGAAAACAAACAATCACAGCCCGTACAAGCGTCACGTGTTAAACAACCAATCACAGACTGTACTAGCCATCAGCTGTATGATAAGACAATCCACTTTCACAAGCTAGTGTGTGTGTGTGTGCGACGCTTTTTATCGTGAGAAATTGGTATGGTTTGAAGCTTTTGGAATTACCGGCAAGTCAGCATAATATCATCTCGTTGCGTGAACAAATTCTGATACGTGAATGAGCCAATTTTTTTGGTGCAATCTGAGTCATGCGCGTATAAGACGGTCCCTTAGTTTGGCAACTTTTTTTTGAGTTTTAAACTCGGCCTATACGCGATCATATACGGTAAGTTGACAAGTTTTAACACTTTGCTATTTCCCACATTCCAATTATTATTGATAACACTTCAATACAAAATAAATAATTAAATTTCCTAGAAAATAAACTATATAACTTCTAATTCTTTGTTTAAAACAAAGAGACCCAAGAGCATTTTCAGGCGACTCCGCTGAGGATCGCGATACTTAGGTTGGGAAGCACTGAATGAATAGTCTTTCTTATTCGTTTCAAATCACAGTGTTTTCCACGTTTAATACGCACTTTCAAGGTCACATGTTGTCTTCTTAATATGAGGGTGCATATTATGCACTGACAAAAATGTAAAAAAAAATATTAGTTGATTATTTTATTTTCAACTGGCGAATAAATTCTCATATATATTAGTCATGACTTATGAGTCTTTTAATTTTATTTAGCCAAAGTCTTTTGAGATCAGAACATGCTTGTTTCGGGAAAGCATAATAGTCAAATAAATATATTGTTAATAAAAGTAGCAAGAGTCCTAAACAATTCATTAACTCAAGCATTGAAAAAATTGCGAGTCAAAGTTGATAAGAATGTTAGTTACATCTGTTAACTGCTGTCGTTGTAACCCCCGGGTCGTTTCTCTAACTTTGTACAATCGGCATAAATCACTAAATGGGTATGTGTGTGCATTTGGATTGGAAATTCTGATGCTCCATATTCTAAAATAATCTATGTATCATGTATTGGTGGTGTATTATACTTGAGGCCTCTCTATAAAAAAATTTTTAGGTGACGCAACGATAACTAAAGGGCAAGGGAGCAATCACACATTTTCATGGCCCTGTCAACATCCAAATAGAACATACAGGTAATTATTTTTTTATGGAGATAATGTCACAATGCTATTGCTTGCTAATTTGATATAAAATCAAGCATGGGGATGTGGCACATTGTGCTAAGCGTTAGGAACACGCTCACCACCGCACCTCTGGTTAATTTGCGTGGGTTCGTAAGTTTTAATCTCCTGGAGATATTTATCTGCTAGATCTCCAACTAATTCCATACCGACATGAACTGGTAACCGGTCGAGAAGTCATGGTCGATTGAGCGGCCAAACATCCTATCCTATCCTAGAGTGTAGGCTAGCGTGGTCCAAAGTTTTCGGCTCCGGGGGCCACAAAATTATTTTTGCATTGCTCACGGGCCACAATAATGCCAGGATTAGGTAAACAGTGCAATACAAAACAAACACTTTTATTGTGCAAACACATTGATCAGTATCAGGTTTTTATCAAGCAAACCAATGCAAAAACCAGTGGTATCACAATCACTGTTCTAATACAGTTTTCTAGTCATGCACATAATGCATTTTTACAATTCACACTATACCATATTTCAACTTTCGTAAACTATTTTTTTTATTTCTCTCCAGATGCAGCCCCTTCACAGCCTTCCACGTCATCAGTCCCAACTGGAACGCCTGTTCAACCATTGTCAGATACAGGCACAGCCATTGCTCCTGTGTATAAAGTCATTTCACCAGCAAAAGGTATGTTTTTGCGAATTAAAATTATCAACCTTGCTAGGTCCAACAAACTTCTTACTAATCACTAACTAATTGTGTCTACAAGATCAAGATGAACTTACAAGTGTAACATATGGCTTGTAAAATATTGACGAGTCACGTTTTCTTGATTTATTCATTGTTAAACACTGCAATTTAATTTTTGCATAACAAGAGTAATTATCTGAATCACAGCTCTTCTATGTAACCGCCTCACGATCTTAGGAAAGTTGAAATTTTATGGTTAATTAAGACGAACAACATTCATTTATTCATCATCTTTATATGGCTTGGATCTAAAAAAGTCAATACCAAACAAATTTTCATGGTTTTGCCTCTACAAACTATTGTAAATCTATCATTACATTGACATATGCTTTTTTTTTTAGGCTTCTTCCAGCAAGTTACAGAGAAACTTTTTGGAGGTGAACACCTTTAATTTAATGAAAAAATTATTAATAAACAAAAAATGGCGACCCAGAAGTATGTGTACCGATATGGCGATAACTAATTTTGTTTGCCTAATTTACATCAAGTTGTGTAAATGGACTGAAACCTATGGCTGACCCTAACCTGGTACACATACTTCGAGAGTAGCTTACCCAAAAAAATAGTGTTTCTTATGAACATGTTAAAGTGTTAACCACTGGTTGGTTATTACTCCACCACTACGTCTATGCATCTGACACAAATAACGTGTCAATTATTCTCACTCCTGACATGGACTGGAAACCAAACGCGGGCTAATTTTCGTAATTTGACGAAGCTTTAAAACTTTTGTATTTTGATGGATGTTTCCCGACCCTTAACCATTGGTTTACGTGTTTCATAACCATAATCTGGATAATTAGCTATTTTCTAATAAAGCGCACTGGCTCTTTTTCAAGTATATCACAGCTATTTTGGACTAATTTTTAATTACTGTGACTAAACTAAAACTACTCGTGGTTCACGTGATCACTGGTTGGTTGTGGCTTCCTTCACCATAAAGTCCATGCATCCAAAAACAATCAACCGGCTATCTAAATTCATACACGACATTGACTGATAACCGAACGAGAGGCTGTGGTTCGCCATATGGATAAGCTGTCTTATTGATTTTCTGTTCTTCCCTCCAGCATAAATGTGTAAAACCTATCCTATATGTAAATACTATCCTTTTAATATCTAACTTAAAGTCTCCTTTTAATCAAAATCTTAATAGAAATCTTCTGTTCAGGTGTGAGAAGCTTCATTGATTATTTCAATTGGAGAACATGGAAGCAAACAACAGTCAATGTTACAGAAAGCTACAAAGATCAAAACTTGGAAGAACCTGAATTTGAGGTCAATCCCAAGTTAAACAAAGTGACTGGTTTTTACAGGGGACAGATGGCACCTGATGTCACAGAGTACAGAAAGGAAAAAGAGTTCGCTGTCACAGAAGCGAATGAAAATATTGTCGAAGTGATCTCACCAAATGAACTAGTCCAACAGCTGTGTGAGGAAGGTTGCCGATGCGTAGGACTAGTAAGTCAAGCTGGAGGGGGCAAGACGACAATGATGAAGCGTACTGCACGAGGCGTTCTCGTCGCTAATGAACTGGATAACGAATCTGAAGCAAAACTGGGATTGTTTGCTCGGTTGTTCAAGAAACAGAAAAATGGATTCAAATTTGTTCATCACTTGAATTTCAGAGACCTTCTTGTTTCTTATGGTTTAACACCAGAAGAAGCTTTAACTCCATGTACTCTGCTTTTCGGAAACTTTGCACCCAATCTATCAGGTCAAACTTTAAAAAAGGGATATAAATGGCTTCAGCAACACCAATCAGAAGCAATTTTCTTCATTGATGGCCTGGATCAGGTTACATGGAATCTAGAGGGAAATTACAATAAAATGACATATACTGATAGATCTAGTACAGCCACAATCATGTTTAATATCTTATCAGGCAACTTGTTCCCCCATGTAACATTAGTTATTTCTTCACGCGAACACAGGATGGCATCCCTTCCCCTGGAGCTACGACCCCCATTAATTATTGCTCTTGCTGGCCTTGAACGTGATGACACCAGAAAACTATTTACTGCTGTTGTAGGTGAAACAGGGGAAGAATCCTGGAATAGGATGACGTTTCAGTCACCTGCACTCGTGCCATTGTCTTCTGTCCCTTTATTCTTGATTTTCAATGCAATCGTTCATAAATCCAACCCAGAGAATCTGCCTAATACAATGACTGATGTAATGACAAAAGTACTTCATATTTTCATGCGTTCCTCGCACACTCAGGAGAAGAAATTGATTGAAATAATTCTTCACAATTTGATGAAAATGTCATTTGAAGCCACTCGAGAAAAGCGAGTTATTTTCAACAATACCGATTTAAAAAACGCAGGACTTACAAAAGAAATGGTACGTGATCTCATCATAGAAGTACCTGGAGGCAGCCCACTACTTAATCAACATCCTTTGGAAGGTGACACTTTGATGTTCTTTAGTCATCAAATCCTTCAAGAAATGTTAGCTGCTCTGTACATCGCCAACATGGATCTCGCAACTTTTCAAGCATTCGTCACTAACGAGATTCACAAGGATCACTGGTCCGTTGTTCTACGGCTCCTGTGTGGAACTGTTTTCGATCAAAAAATTAAAGCTCAATTCATCAGAGATCTTACAACTGGTAAGTGCAATCGGGACGTTACAATTATTGAATAAATCAAATATTATCGTATTGCGCCAAGAGCTAGGAATAATTTTGCCATAGTTACTCTAATTACCCTACCGCATTCGAGATGGCTAAGTGGTCAATGCAACATCTACCACAAGTAGAAAGTAACTATTTAATATAACCGTTGTATTGGTAACAGAATGGGGTGCCGGAGAGTGTAAACCCTGCTTCTAAATATTTTGAATTTTTTTTTTGTCAGAGACTGGACTAGAAAAGCAAAATTGTCTCAAACATGCACTCACAACTAAGATAAATCAATGTACGAAATCCTATCAGAAGTTGGAGTTGTTTGGTGCGTTATATGAAGCCAATGATGCCGAGCTCATTAGATCCCATGTTCAAGAAATCAACTTCGAAAATGAGTCTTTCACTGCAGCAGGTATGTGTGCAATGTCATGTGTCATGCGACGATGTGGTCATCTTGAACAAGTTCGCCTCGTCAAATGTGAGCTCAATGCAGAATTATTGAAACACTTCGAGTTCAACTTGAAAGGCTCTATAGTGAAGGCAAGTGTTTAGTAGAAAACCTAATTTACATATTATCGTTGACGAAAATAATACAAAGAATACACTTAATTTCACATCATGAGATAAAAAATGTATCTCCCATCTGTCAAACTAATGTATATTTAGTCGATTACCTTAAAATGTTAGAATTATCACAGTTATACGAACATATCTTAACTTTATTTTATACTTCTGATATTAATTTGTATTGCATCCTAACAGGTGTCAGAATTTGATATCAGCTTAAATCCGATGTCCGTTGAAGCTTTTGATATCTTTGGTTCAGTTTTAACAAACATTGAAGTGGAAAAACTCGTTATGCGTGGCTGCTCACTTACAGAAGAAAAGTTTCGTGTGCTTGGAAGACATTCCCATTTACAGGTCGAAATATAAATTTTAAGATGGTTCATTATTCCAATTCCTTAATCCTTGGTTTTTATTTTGTTAGTAAGTTTGCTCTGTTTTTTTTTATTTAAATTTGTTAAATTATACAAACTCCATTAACATTTTAATATTCGCTAGAAATGATCTTCCAAATTATATTTAATTGGTCTAGTTACTATGAGGAATTAGATTTTTATCAACCTAACAGAGGTATTATATATTTCAGATCCACATTCTGGATGTTCGAAATATCACCAACATGACGTTTGACTTGTATCTTGCGATTGTCAAGTTTGCATCTGAACATGATGTCAAAGAACTTCTGATGGATCCGTGGGATTGCTTCAACGCAAGCAACAAGCAGCTGTTGGAACTGAGTAAATGGGAAGTTTGTGGAAAGGTAAACTAAATTTGAAACATTTGAAATGCCTCACATCCATTTAACTCACTAATCAATCCTAGTGTTGTTTCTCGCCCAACTATGGCTTACAGGAAAGAGAACTCAACTAGCCTTGCAAACTTTGACTGTATGCTTTTAAAAAGCCAGGCCAGTGTTGAAACAATATGGCCTGCATGTAGTACTAATATATTGTTGGCAATTATTGTTTCTTTCTTATTATTTTTTTCATAAAACGCTATTTCATGGAATCATGGCTTTCACTATGAACAAGGCTCTGAACAAGCAGCTACTGATATGGAAGGTAGCTAGCTACATTGTCTGGAAAAACTGAAGTCTATCGTTTTCAGCATTGTCTGCTCCATTCATTTGGACCATGGTTGCGATGGTGATGTGTTTGTGGTTTGTAAATCAGTGTATCTACGAAGAGAATATCTTAGATAAATCTCAAGTCAGGTTTCACCAGTATAGTTATGCAGCTTTGGGGTTTTGTATTTTTATTCACCAAACAAACAATTTTATTTATCCCAGATCCAAGTTCTGGATGTTCGAAATATCACAAACATGACGTTTGATCTGTATCTTGCAATTGCCAAGATTGCATCTAAACATGATGTCAAAGAACTTTTGATAGATCCGTGGGATTACTTCAAGGCAAGCAAAGAGCAACTGTTGGAACTGAGTAAATGGAAAGTTTGTGGAAAGGTAAACTAAGTCCAAAACCTTTGAAATAGTTATATTCAATTGGTAGTGCTTTTATTTTGTTATAAGAGACTGCAATGGTAAGTAATGTTGAACACAATTATATTATTATAGAAAGACTATAAATACTTTTAAGGTACAATAAGTCATCCGCTAAAAAAGTCGGCTATAATAATGAGCGGTGAAAGTGTTTGCTCAACGCAAGGTTCTGAATCCTAAAAGAGCATAAATTCCTAAAAGTGGGAAGAGTTCTGATAGAAGAGTTGCAAAGTCCCGAGCTCCTAACTAGAAGCGTAAAGTAAAGAGTTCTGATCGAAGAGTTGCTAATTTTCCCAGAGCAAGGTCTCAAGTCCTCAACTAAACTTGTAGAGGATTCTGATAGAAGCGTTGCAAGTTTGCCCAAAGCAAGGTCCCGGGCCCTCCTAAACTGGGTCTAGTCTCGGGTTCCAACTAAAATCGTGAGGGATTCTGAAGAGTTGCAAGTTTGCTCGAAGTATGGTCCTGAGCCCTCAACTAAAGGTGAAAATTGTTTTTATAGAATAATTGCATATTTGCAATTTGTAACAAATTTGAACTAATTTGTAACCCTTCTATCAGAACTCTTTCCACTTTTAATTGAGTTGCTTGGGATGTTGCTTTCAACAAATTTGAACTTGATTCTTGAACTAAAATGGAAAGAGTAACGGTTCTGATAGAAATGTCTCAAGTTTTGCGGTTGCGTTACAGCAGAACATACCTAATTTTTTAAACCCTGGGTGAGGTGGGGGCCATCAGTTGTTTGCTATTTTGTATGTGTATGTGTGCATACTGGTTTCATATCAAATGTAAACATTAATAACATGTGCATTTGCAGTCACCTTGATAACCTACTGCAATATTGCTATTGGCTATTTTTAATGATATCTGATCGATCTGGGATAAAATGTGATACCCATAAATTTCCATATTCTAGGAACCTTTATACTTGTAGTTTATCAACAGATGCAATACTTTTCAGATCAATGTTCTGGATGTTCAATCCATCAGCCGAATGCCATCTGATCTATGTCTTACAATATCTGAGTTTGCAAGTCGAAGTGGAGTCAAAAAAATTCTAATGGATTCGTTGGATTTTTCTAGAGCAAATAAAGAGCAATTAAAGAAATTGAGCGAATACCAATCTTGTGGGAAGGTATGTATTATATCATAAAATTTACTGTGCCACCACCCTTACATATTTTCTAGTCTCCAATACACACTTCAAAACCTATCACAACTAATCTTGTGGGGGCAACCTCGTTCATTTTGCGCTATTCCATACTGGTCGGCACGCGGAGTATGGGAACGATAGCAAAACAAGTTAGCAAAATTTTGTGCAAAATACCTGATATATATTACAAAAACATGTTTCTCACAGAATTGGTTTAAAGTGGGTGTGACAATACATTTAGATAGCAGTTTCTTCAGAAGTTTACGCGTTTTAAATCCCTATTTCTGCAAGAATCAATAATAATACCGTAAGATCACTAGCAAATATAAGCAATTTTTGTGGCTTGCAACTACTAAAAAGTCTGAATTAAATAAATGTGCGGCCCGTAGCTTCACTCAGTTACTTGTATTTGGCCCGCCAATAAAAAAGGTTGCAAACCTGGACTGGCATAAGTGAACAGCAGATACTCTTCATAACATCTGGCATAGATTAGGCAGAATAATAAATTGATGAATGATAAATTCGCAAAAAGAATATTCAACTTATTTATGAATTGAAGGACTACTGTAATTTAATTATTTATTCTTGTTGTATAACCTAAATGTCAGCAACAACAAAGATCTTGCCAAGCTATCAAACAGGTCAACTTACGAACATGGTCATGCATTGAACATTAACATTTCTTACTTGTTGAAGATAGTCACATTAGGGCAGTGGTTCTCAAACGGTAGGGCACAATGGTTTGACAATTTTTCAAGAGGGCGTGAAGCCATTTCAAAATAAAAATATTTGTTAGATTTGATCTTGCCCGACTCGTTTTGGATATTTACATTTGTTTATTTTAAATATTTACATTCCATCCATGTATTTTCTACGTATTTTTTGAACAAAACATATTTTTGCCTAAGGGTCTGTTATTTGTAGCTTATTGTTAGCTAGTTATTTTTGAGGTGTTGAAATGTATTTGAAAGGATTATATGGATGGCATATAATTGAGTCTTATCATTTATTTTTCATTGTTTTACGATATTTTGATGCGTGATGTTGATATATATCAAAAAATCAACTTGAGTTAGAGGTTCTAAATTCACTCTTCTGTGTTAGTAGGCACCAGCCTTCAAACATTCAAATGCCAAAATACCAGCCTTTATTGCACTGATGTTCGTTATCTTTATGTTTTTAGATGTCCGTTATTGATATCAGTCAAAATTTAATGGGCGAAGAAGCTTTTGATGCTCTTGGTGATCTTTTATCAAACTATGAAGTTGACCAACTCATTGCAAAAAATTGCCAGCTAACAAAAGCAAAACTTGATGCTCTTGGAAGTCATTCTGGATTAAAAGTATGACCAAGTTATATTATAATATCATGCCACTGTTGCTCTTTTGTTGAGTTGGCTGGAAAATACACACAAAACAGCTGGTTTTATGATGTTTGATATTGGTAGATTTGGACAGTAAAGTCTTCTTTTTTGCGGGAATATCTAAAATCAAAGATGTAAATATCCAAGATAAGGCGTGCTCGATCAAATTTAACGAATATTTTGTTTTCAATTAGCTTTACACCCCCTCAAAAAATTGTCTGCACCCCACCGTTTGGGATCCACTGGTCTAGGTTTGATACAAACAACCACTTTTGTGAAAGAAACTGCCTTTCTTGATTAGCTAAAATGTTATAGCAGATATTCCATTGTTTATCGTATGCACATTCCTTCATACACTAAGATGAACTTACTTTACTGGGATTTAGTTTCCAATGTATTCAAAATTTCATATTCAAAAACAATAATTTTGAATGTATTCGAAATAGTACATTTATTCAATATTGGCCATCCCTGACTCTCGGTTTTTATGAATCGTATCTGACACAATACTGACAGCAAATAATAGGGCTCTTGACCTTGTCATGCAAAATAGCCAACTCACAAAAAGAAAACTAGATGTTCTTGGAAGTCACTCAGGATTGAAGGTTTTGTTTTAAATTGTTTCTTGATATATAATTAAATAATCTATTAAGTGTATGCGTAGTGATTTTCAATTCGGCATTCCTGTCAAACTAGGTGGCGAGCAACTTTTGTCAGCATTTTTTTTGGACTATATTTGGTACTCCTGAAGTATGCACACCAAGATGTCGCACAACCTGAAATCTAACCTTATACACAATCTGAGTTCAGGTTGTGCGCAATCTTGGTGCGCATATTTCAGGAGGTCGCTATATTTTCCTCTGTTAGACTGGAATTTACTAGGATAGGATGGGAATTGCATATTTCTCTCGGGGAGAGATGAGGCGGCTTAATCATATGGCGAATCACAGCACCAGTCTATGTCGGTCATGGGATTAGTTAGCTAGTTATTTGTTTTCGGAAGCATGGACTTAATGATGGAAAAAGCCATACTCGACCAGCAGTTACGTGAAACACACTACATTGGCAAGAATTCCAGCAACCCTTCCGCACATAATTTTTTCCCACAGGATTCAAACCTGCAATCCCAAGCAAGGTAATCAGAGATGATGTGGAAACTTAGATTCTTATATTTTATTTGAACTAGTTGATACACTATATTTATGCTTTCTGCTAAAAAAAATAGTTTTTTTTATGTCGGTTTTTATTAATCGTATCTGTCACAAAACTTTGTAATGGAAACATGGCACCCATATAGCTGATTCAGATTCCGATTTTATTTTCGTCATGCAAAACCAATATACGATATGAAAAAATAAACAAAAGGCATATAACAAATTACGAAGAGGGATATCGGCTTGTTGCAATAGACGGGGGATCGCGAAAGACTCAAAGAGTAATCCAGTCAGCGACACCTTGTAGCTGCATTGAAGCAGCAAATATAGCAACCGAACAACTCAATAATAAATAGTCACTAAATTCGACACAATCATATGTATAAAAGGGACAACAAAAAGAATGCCTTTAAGCTGCTAATGCCACAATGACCACGAAAAATTACCTAAACATTCACTTAATTAGACTCGATCACAGAAAAAGAACAGCAAAGTTTAAAAATAAACTACAGGGTGTCATAATAACTAGTGTGTATTAGACTCCATAGGCAAGCTAGGCTTTGTCATGATTAAACTGAAGCTTGACGGTGTCATTTATAGAGCTAGCAAATTGTTTTACAGCACGTCACTTTTAATCTTGCTTCTATTTGTTGCAAATTTCGAAATTTAGTTGTGAATATTATATAAAAATGTTGAATATGAACACTCCCCTATGACATAATTTGTTAGTTGAGATTTATTCTTCTATGAGTCATAATTTCCCCATTTTACAGGCATTGATATGAAATACTATCTTTCATTTTCATAAATTTTCAAAGTTTCCCTCGCAATAATCCTATTCGTTTTACTAGCTTTGCTCTCTGGATATTCGATCCATAACCGGCATGACATTCAATCTATTTCTTGCAATATCTAAGTTTGCAAGTGAAAATGAGGTCAAAGAACTTCTGATGGACCCATGGAAAGAGTTCAAAGCAACTAAAGATCAAATATTGGAATTGAGTAAATGGAAAGTCTGTGGAAAGGTGTGTAACATATTATGACGACTTGGAATATGATAACAAAATAATTGCCTAATTCAGCCTTCTGTAATCGGCCTATCTTATATGGGGTAATTGTTTACTAATGGCTTTTTGTTTTTGAAATGATTATATTGGTAGTATTTAAATGTGTCTTATCATTTATTTCCCACTGTTTTTCAACAATTTAAAGCGTAAGATTATATATATTGATAAATCAACTAAACATTCAAACTTGCTTTTACCACATTAATGATGTTGCGTTATCTTTATGCTTTCAGATATCCATCATTGATATCAGTCAAAATTCAATGGACGAAGAAGCTTTTGATGCTCTTGGTGATCTTTTATCAAACTATGAAGTTGACCAACTCATTGCAAAAAATTGCCAGCTAACAAAAGCAAAACTTGATGCTCTTGGAAGTCATTCTGGATTAAAAGTATGACCAAGTTATATTATAATATCATGCCACTGTTGCTCTTTTGTTGAGTTGGCTGGAAAATACACACAAAACAGCTGGTTTTATGATGTTTGATATTGGTAGATTTGGACAGTAAAGTCTTCTTTTTTGCGGGAATATCTAAAATCAAAGATGTAAATATCCAAGATAAGGCGTGCTAGATCAAATTTAACGAATATTTTGTTTTTAATTAGCTTTACAGCCCCTCAAAAAATTGTCTGCACCCCACCGTTTGAAAACCACTGGTCTAGGTTCGATACAAACAACCACTTTTGTGAAAGAAACTGCCTTTCTTGATTAGCTAAAATGTTATAGCAGATATTCCATTGTTTATCGTATGTACATTCCTTCATACACTAAGATGAACTTACTTTACTTGGATTTAGTTTCCAATGTATTCAAAATTTCATATTCAAAAACAATAATTTTGAATGTATTCGAAATAGTACATTTATTCAATATTGGCCATCCCTGACACTCGGTTTTTATGAATCGTATCTGTCACAATACTGACAGCAAATAATAGGGCTCTTGACCTTGTCATGCAAAATAGCCAACTCACAAAAAGAAAACTAGATGTTCTTGGAAGTCACTCAGGATTGAAGGTTTTGTTTTAAATTGTTTCTTGATATATAATTAAATAATCTGTTAAGTGTATGCGTAGTGATTTTCAATTCGGCATTCCTGTCAAACTAGGTGGCGAGCAACTTTTGTCAGCATCTTTTTTGGACTATAATTGGTACTCCTGAAGTATGCGCACCAAGATGTCGCACAACCTGAAATATAACCTTATACACAACCTGAGTTCAGGTTGTGCGCCATCTTGGTGCGCATACTTCAGGAGGTCCCTATATTTTTCCATTAGTTTTCTCTGTTAGACTGGAATTTACTAGGATAGGATGGGAATTACATATTTTTCTCGGGGGAGAGATGAGGCCGCTTAATCATATGGCGAATCACAGCCTCTGGTCCGGTTACCAGTCTATGTCGGTCATGGGATTAGTTAGCTAGTTATTTGTTTTCGGAAGCATGGACTTGATGATGGAAAAAGCCATACTCGACTAGCAGTTACGTGAAACACACTACATTGGCAAGAATTCCAGCAACCCTTCCGCACATAATTTTTCCCCACAGGATTCAAACCTGCAATCCCAAGCAAGGTAATCAGAGATGATGTGGAAACTTAGATTCTTATATTTTATTTGAACTAGTTGATACACTATATTTATGCCTTCTGCTAAAAAAAATAGTTTTTTTTTATGTCGGTTTTTATTAATCGTATCTGTCACAAAACTTTTAGAGAGAATTCAGATATGTAATCTATTTGTTGATTAAATTTCATTTATATGTTTTTAGCTGTCCAGGATTAATATCAATGAAAACCCAATGGATGAAAAAGGGTTCAATGCTCTCGGTTCTTTATTAACAACAAATTTTAAGGTTCTTCACCTTGTGATGCAAAATTGCAAACTCACAAAAGAAAAACTGGACGCTCTTGGAAGTCACTCAGAATTAAAGGTTTGTTTAATATTGCTGCTTGATATATCTTTGAATAATCTGTTAAGTATATCCGTAGTGATTTTCTATCCAGCATTCTTGCCAAACTAGATGGCGATGTAGAGTAGATTGAATTGATCTCTTTTTTTTTAACTTCACTCCTTTTCAGTGTGGGGTATGGGGGTAATTGTTTACTAATGGCTTTTTGTTTTTGAAATGGTTATATTGGTAGTATTTAAATGTGTCTTATCATTTATTTCCCACTGTTATTCAACAATTTAAAGCGTAAGATTATATATATTGATAAATCAACTAAACATTCAAACTTGCTTTTACCACATTAATGATGTTGCGTTATCTTTATGCTTTCAGATATCCATCATTGATATCAGTCAAAATTCAATGGACGAAGAAGCTTTTGATGCTCTTGGTGATCTTTTATCAAACTATGAAGTTGACCAACTCATTGCAAAAAATTGCCAGCTAACAAAAGCAAAACTTGATGCTCTTGGAAGTCATTCTGGATTAAAAGTATGACCAAGTTATATTATAATATCATGCCACTGTTGCCCTTTTGTTGAGTTGGCTGGAAAATACACACAAAACAGCTGGTTTTATGATGTTTGATATTGGTAGATTTGGACAGTAAAGTTTTCTTTTTTGCGGGAATATCTAAAATCAAAGATGTAAATATCCAAAATAAGGCGTGCTAGATCAAATTTAACGAATATTTTGTTTTTAATTAGCTTTACAGCCCCTCAAAAAATTGTCTGCACCCCACCGTTTGAAAACCACTGGTCTAGGTTCGATACAAACAACCGCTTTTGTGAAAGAAACTGCCTTTCTTGATTAGCTAAAATGTTATAGCAGATATTCCATTGTTTATCGTATGCACATTCCTTCATACACTAAGATGAACTTACTTTACTTGGATTTAGTTTCCAATGTATTCAAAATTTCATATTCAAAAACAATAATTTTGAATGTATTCGAAATAGTACATTTATTCAATATTGGCCATCCCTGACACTCGGTTTTTATGAATCGTATCTGTCACAATACTGACAGCAAATAATAGGGCCTTTGACCTTGTCATGCAAAATAGCCAACTCACAAAAAGAAAACCAGATGTTCTTGGAAGTCACTCAGGATTGAAGGTTTTGTTTTAAATTGTTTCTTGATATATAATTAAATAATCTGTTAAGTGTATGCGTAGTGATTTTCAATTCGGCATTCCTGTCAAACTAGGTGGCGAGCAACTTTTGTCAGCATCTTTTTTGGACTATAATTGGTACTCCTGAAGTATGCGCACCAAGATGTTGCACAACCTGAAATATAACCTTATACACAACCTGAGTTCAGGTTGTGCGCCATCTTGGTGCGCATACTTCAGGAGGTCCCTATATTTTTCCATTAGTTTTCTCTGTTAGACTGGAATTTACTAGGATAGGATGGGAATTACATATTTTTCTCGGGGGAGAGATGAGGCGGCTTAATCATATGGCTAATCACAGCCTCTGGTCCGGTTACCAGTCTATGTCGGTCATGGGATTAGTTAGCTAGTTATTTGTTTTCGGAAGCATGGACTTGATGATGGAAAAAGCCATAATCGACTAGCAGTTACGTGAAACACACTACATTGGCAAGAATTCCAGCAACCCTTCCGCACATAATTTTTCCCCACAGGATTCAAACCTGCAATCCCAAGCAAGGTAATCAGAGATGATGTGGAAACTTAGATTCTTATATTTTATTTGAACTAGTTGATACACTATATTTATGCCTTCTGCTAAAAAAAATAGTTTTTTTTATGTCGGTTTTTATTAATCGTATCTGTCACAAAACTTTTAGAGAGAATTCAGATATGTAATCTATTTGTTGATTAAATTTCATTTATATGTTTTTAGCTGTCCAGGATTAATATCAATGAAAACCCAATGGATGAAAAAGGGTTCAATGCTCTCGGTTCTTTATTAACAACAAATTTTAAGGTTCTTCACCTTGTGATGCAAAATTGCAAACTCACAAAAGAAAAACTGGACGCTCTTGGAAGTCACTCAGAATTAAAGGTTTGTTTAATATTGCTGCTTGATATATCTTTGAATAATCTGTTAAGTATATCCGTAGTGATTTTCTATCCAGCATTCTTGCCAAACTAGATGGTGATGTAGAGTAGATTGAATTGATCTCTTTTTTTGAACTTCACTCCTTTTCAGTGTTAACGATTTAAAGCAAATGGGTTTTATTGGTATTATTTGTTAACTTCTGTTTATAAAAAGTTATAAAACCTATCAAGAACTCAAGCACTCTCTTTGTAATGGAAACATGGCACCCATATAGCTGATTCAGATTTTATTTTCGTCATGCAAAACCAATATACGATATGAAAAAATAAACAAAAGGCATATAACAAATTACGAAGAGGGATATCGGCTTGTTGCAATAGACGGGGGATCGCGAAAGACTCAAAGAGTAATCCAGTCAGCGACACCTTGTAGCTGCATTGAAGCAGCAAATATAGCAACCGAACAACTCAATAATAAATAGTCACTAAATTCGACACAATCATATATATAAAAGGGACAACAAAAAGAATGCCTTTAAGCTGCTAATGCCACAATGACCACGAAAAATTACCTAAACATTCACTTAATTAGACTCGATCACAAAAAAGAACAGCAAAGTTTAAAAATAAACTACAGGGTGTCATAATAACTATGGAGTATTAGACTCCATAGGCAAGCTAGGCTTTGTCATGATCCAACTGAAGCTTGACAGTGTAACTTATAGAGCTAGCAAATTGTTTTACAGCACGTCATTTTTAATCTTGCTTCTATTTGTTACAAATTTCGAAATTTATTTGTGAATATTATATAAAAATGTTGAATATGAACACTCCCCTATGACATAATTTGTTAGTTGAGATTTATTCTTCTATGAGTCATAATTTCCCCATATTACAGGCATTGATATGAAATACTATCTTTCATTTTCATAAATTTTCAAAGTTTCCTCCGAATAATCCTATTCGTTTTACTAGTTTTGCTCTCTGGATATTCGATCCATAACCGGCATGACATTCAATCTATTTCTTGCAATATCTAAGTTTGCAAGTGAAAATGAGGTCAAAGAACTTCTGATGGACCCATGGGAAGAGTTCAAAGCAACTAAAGATCAAATATTGGAATTGAGTAAATGGAAAGTCTGTGGAAAGGTGTGTAACATATTATGACGACTTGGAATATGATAACAAAATAATTGCCTAATTCAGCCTTCTGTAATCGGCCTATCTTATATGGGGTAGTTGTTTACTAATGGCTTTTTGTTTTTGAAATGGTTATATTGGTAGTATTTAAATGTGTCTTATCAGTTATTTCCCACTGTTTTTCAACAATTTAAAGCGTAAGATTATATATATTGATAAATCAACCAAACTTGCTTTTACCACATTAATGATGTTGCGTTATCTTTATGCTTTCAGATATCCATCATTGATATCAGTCAAAATCCAATGGACGAAAAAGCTTTTGATACTCTTGGTTACCTTTTATCAAACTATGAAGTTGACCAACTCATTGCAAAAAATTGCCAGCTAACAAAAGCAAAAGTTGATGCTCTTGGAAGTCATTCTGGATTAAAAGTATGACAAAGTTGTAATATTATGCCACTGTGTTTACCTGTTGTTAAGCTGGTCGGAAAATACACACGAATCAGTCAATTTTATATGATATTTGATATTGGTAAATTTGGGTAGTAAAGTGTCTTTAGGTAAATGTTTATTAAATTGTTTGAGGTAGCCATGTGAAAGGTATTATGATTTCGAATAATAATAATGTCAAAAAATATAGCATCACACTTTCATTCGGTATAATGTCTAAGCTAGAGTCTGTACAAACAACCACTTTTATGCAAGAAACTAGTCAAACTACTTTTCTTAATGAGCCAGGAGCCAGTATCTGTTCCAAACGTTCTGGATAGGATTTAGATATGTAATCTTATTTATACCTGAAATCCATTTATTTATCTATGTTTCAGTTATCCAGGTTTGACATCAGTGAAAATCCAATGGATGAAAAAGGCTTCAATGCTCTCGGTTCTTTATTGACAGCAAATAATATGGCTCTTGACCTTGTCATGCAAAATTGCCAACTCACAAAAGAAAAACTAGACGCTTTTGGAAGTCACTCAGGATTAAAGGTTTTGTTTTAAATTGTTTCTTGATATATAATTAAATAATCTGTTGAGTGTATGCGTAGTGATTTTCTATTCAGCATTCCTGTCAAACTAGGTGGCGAGCGACTTTTACCAGCAACTTTTTTGGTCTATATTTTCAGGTCCAGGTTGTGTATAAGGTTAGGGTTCAGTTTGTGCGCCATCTTGGTGCGCATATTTTAAGAGTACCAAATATTACTCTATCCTTATCTCTACCTAGAGAAAACTAATGAGAAAATATAGATAGAATGGTTGCAAGTTGGGGCCATCAGTTATTTGCTATTTTGTATGTTCATATGTGCATACTGGTTTCATATCAAATGTAAACATAAATAACATGTGCATTTGCAGTCACCTTCATAACCTACTGCAATATCGCTATTGACTATTTTTAATGATATCTGATCGGTCTGGGAAAAAATATGATACCCATAAATTTCCATATTCTAGGAACCTTTATACTTGTAGTTTATCAACAGATACAATAATTTTCAGATCAATGTTCTGAATGTTCAATCCATCAGCCGGATGCCATCTGATCTATGTCTTACAATATTTGAGTTTGCAAGTCGAAGTGGAGTCAAAAAATTTTTAATGAATTCATTGGATTTCTCTAAAGCAAATAAAGAGCAATTAAAGAAATTAAGAAAATACAAACTTTGTGGGAAGGTCTGTATTATATCAAAAAATTTACTGTGACACCACCCTTACATATTTTCTAGTCTCCAATACACACTGCAAAACCTATCACAACTAGTCTTGTGGGGCAACCTCGTTCATTTTGCGCCATTCCATACTGGTTGGCACGCGGAGTAAGGGAACGATAGCAAAACAAGTTAGCAACCTTTTTTGCAAAATACACGATAAATATTACAAAAACATGTTTCTCACAGAATTGGTTTAAAGTGGGTGTGACAATAAATACAAATAGCAGTTTCTTCAGAAGTTTACGCGTTTTAACTCACTATTTCTGCAAGAATCAATAGTAATACCGTAAGATCACTAGCAAATATAAGCAATTTTTTATGGCTTGCAACTACTAAAAAGTCTGAATTAAATAAATGTGCGGCCCGTAGCTTCACCCAGTTACTTGTATTTGGCCCGTCAATGAAAAAGGTTGCACACCTCTTGCCTAATCCATTACGGAAATTGATATCCAGAGAAGGTCAACCCCAAACCATCGTCTATCCCGAAGACATTTTCAAATAATATTTCAAATACAAAATATATTCGCAAAAAGAATATTCAACTTATAGATGAATTGAAGGACTACCGTAATTTAATTATTTATTCTTGTTGGATAACCTAAATGTCAGCAACAACAAGAATCTTGCCAAGGTATCAAACAGGTTAACTTACGTACATGGTCATGCATTGGACATTAACCTTTCTTACTTTGCTTGTTGAAGCTAGTCCCATTAGGGCAGTGGTTCTCAAACGGTGGGGCGCAATGGCTTAGACAATTTTTTGAGAGGGAGTGAAGCCAATTAAAAATAAAAATATTTGTTAGATTTGATCCTGCCCGACTTGTTTTGCATATTTAAATTTGTTTATTTTGGATATTTACATTCCATCCATGTATTCTCTACGTATTTTTTGAATAAAAAACATTTTCGCTTAAGGGTCTGTTATTTGTAGCTTATTGTTTAGCTAGTTGGTTTTTGAGGTGTTGAAATGTTTTTGAAAGTATTAGGGTATATGGATGGCTTATTATTTATTTTTCACTGTTTTACGTCATTTTGATGCGTGATGTTGATATATATCAGAAAATCAACTTGTGTTAGTGGTTCTAAATTCACTCTTCTGTGTGCCTACTAACACAGTAACTAACACTGATGTTCGTTATCTTTATGTTTTTAGATATCCGTTATTGATATCAGTCAAAATTTAATGGACGAAGAAGCTTTTGATGTTCTCGCTGACCTTTTGTCAAACTATGAAGTTGACCAACTCATTGCAAAAAATTGCCAGCTAACAAAAGCAAAACTTGATGCTCTTGGAAGTCATTCTGGATTAAGAGTATGACCAAGTTATATTATAATATCATGCCACTGTTGCTCTTTTGTTGAGTTGGCTGGAAAATACACACAAAACAGCTGGTTTTATGATGTTTGATATTGGTAGATTTGGATAGTGAAGTCTTCTTTTTTCGGGAATATCTAAAATCAAAGATGTAAATATCCAAGATAAGGCGTGCTAGATCAAATTTAACTAATATTTTGTTTTCAATTAGCTTTACAGCCCCTCAAAAAATTGTCTGCACCCCACCGTTTGAGAACCACTGGTCTAGGTTCGATACAAACAACCACTTTTGTGAAAGAAACTTCCTTTCTTGATTAGCTAAAATGTTAGATAGCAGATATTCCATTGTTTATTGTATGCACATTCCTTCATACACTAAGATGAACTTACTTTACTTGGATTTAGTTTCCAATGTATTCAAAATTTCATATTCAAAAACAATAATTTTGAATGTATTCGGAATAGTACATTCATTCAATATTGGCCATCCCTGACACTCGGTTTTTATGAATCGTACCTGTCACAATACTGACAGCAAATAATAGGGCTTTTGACCTTGTCATGCAAAATAGCCAACTCACAAAAAGAAAACAAGATGTTCTTGGAAGTTACTCAGGATTGAAGGTTTTGTTTTAAATTGTTTCTTGATATATAATTAAATAATCTGTTAAGTGTGTGCGTAGTGATTTTCAATTCGGCATTCCTGTCAAACTAGGTGGCGAGCAACTTTTGTCAGCAACTTTTTTGGACCTGAGTTCAAGTTGTGCGCCATCTTGATGCGCATACTTCAAGAGGTCCCCATATTTTCCCATTAGTTTTCTCTGTTAGACTGGAATTTACTAGGATAGGATGGGAATTGCATATTTTTCTCAGGGGAGAGATGAGGCGGCTTAATCATATGGCTAATCACAGCCTCTGGTCCGGTTACCAGTCTATGTCGGTCATGGGATTAGTTAGCTAGTTATTTGTTTTCGGAAGCATGGACTTGATGATGGAAAAAGCCATACTCGACCAGCAGTTACGTGAAACACACTACATTGGCAAGAAGTCCAGCAACCCTTTCGCACATAATTGTTCCCCACAGGATTCAAACCTGCAACCCCAAGCAAGGTAATCAGAGATGATGTGGAAACTTAGATTCTTATATTTTATTTGAACTAGTTGATACACTATATTTATGCTTTCTGCTAAAAAACTAGTTTTTTTTATGTCGGTTTTTATTAATCGTATCTGTCACAAAACTTTTAGAGAGAATTCAGATATGTAATCTCTTTGTTGATTAAATTTCATTTATATGTTTTTAGCTGTTCAGGTTAATATCAGTGAAAATCCAATGGATGAAAAAGGCTTCAATGCTCTCGGTTCTTTATTAACAACAAATAATAAAGTTCTTCACCTTGTCATGCAAAATTGCCAACTCTAATCTAGATTGGCTCACTGGTCTTATTTATTTCAGTTGGATATACTAGATGTCAGTGGAAACACTAATCTTGGCACTGCTGACTTTAGTGGAGCTGGATCAGTTGTATCTAAATGCCAGGTGAAGAAATTGAAGGCTTGGAATTGCAATCTGACAGCAGAAAAAATGAAAGCATTCAAGGAAAACACTGGTAATGCAAAGGTAAAGATCAGTTTATATATCTGATCATTTATTTGCTATAATTTCGAATTTTTTGCTGTTCTATGCGACATTATTACATGCTTTTCACATGGAACAAAGCTCAGTGTAAGTAGCCATTGATGAGTTTGGCAGATCTAAATATCTTGAGTTCAGCATTGCCCACACAGATTATCACACCCTGAGGTGGTGGGCATGGGGGTGAAATTTGAAAATTTTATTCTGTGATTCAATGGAGTCTCGGTTCTTTGTTTATTACCGTAACAATGACCAATCACTAATAAGTCAACAATAACGTAACAATCGCAATTTGTGCAGCCGCTTAAACACTTCTTCTCTCAGACGGATAATTAGCATGGCTTTGAACATTACCTCGTTTTCGTGGTTTCGCATGTTATTTGTCAGTTTTCAGATCTTTTAAAAACTCACATTCTCTTCTGTTTATAGTCATTCGCCCATGTAGTCCATTTCAAATTCATTATTGAACGATTGCCAAACCAACTATAGAAGCAGAATTTCTTGGAACTCAAGTTTGATTCAATGTTTTTAATTAACCGCTTGCCGTGATTAACGCTGTGGTGAATAATCATATTAGCTCATGTTTAATTGGTCATTTGCCACAAAACATTTTGATCAAAACACCACGTATATTTCATTCATTTCAAAAATTTTACTGGTTATCTGTGATCCATATTATTTTAAGTTGTCAGTCCGCAAGGGTGAATAGTTGGAAACATTTTCTATAGGTTCTATCTCTGCAATGACAGTCCTGCTTATATATCTGAGTGACTGTTTATACTTATTTGATGTGGAGGTATTCTGTATTAAAGGCAAGGCATTTCTTTCGCCCACTGTAATAACAACCATACATAAGTTTGACCTAAACAAAATGCCTCTTAAAACGTGAAATACCCCTTTTCTCTCTCTACATGTACGCCAATACCATTTCAAATAGAATTGGTCGCTTGTAATTGCAAAAAGCCTAATTAATAAGAAACTTTTACTTCATGTAGTATATATGTCTTAATTAACGAAGAAAATTTAAATCATCTATCAGATTTTGATTGGGTTACATTTCCATCAAAACAACAGACAGTTGAATTTTTGATAAATGGTGGTGCATGGGAGCGGAATCTGAGAGTTTTAAACACTATGATGCAATGGATAGGCAATATGTGCACCTGCTCAGACACTTAATTTGCTCAGACAAATATTCAGCATAGTTGTGAGCATTGCCTTTTTTATGGTTTTGCACGTTATTTGCAGTTTTCTGTTGTTTCAAAAAAAAACTAAACTCATATCTCTGGTCATGATATTTGATTTGCCCATATTTTCTTTTCCAAATTTGTTCTTGAATGATCGCCAATGCAACCATGAAAACGAATATCACTCAAGTTTTAGTCATCGTTTTTAATTAACCGCTTGCCGGGATTAACGCTTTGGCGAATAAACCTATATTTTTTAGTGTTTATTCGTTTTTGGATGTTCCCAGTCCGCATAGTAATGATTGGTAACCACTGTTCCAGGCTCTATCCATGCAGTGACAGTCTTGCATATATATCTGAGTGACTGTTCATTTATGTTCGATGTGGAGGTTTTCTGTATTGAAGACAATGCATTGCTATCGTCCACTGCAATAGCAACTGTATAAGTCAACTTGAATGAAGTGACCCTTCAAAAAGTCAAATACTGCTTTTTTCTATTTCGTATGGGAATATTTTTTCAATGGAATTTTACAAAATTGGTCTCTGGTATTCCAAAAAGACTTTTCCTCATGTAGTATATATATCTTAATTAACTAGGAAAATTTTAATCAGCTATCAGATTTTGTTTGGGTTACATTTCCATCAAATAAATAGAAAAAAAAACAGTTCACATACCTGAACATATATTTGCCATCATTTAGAAATTTCAAGTCAAGTTTATTTTTTCAACCAGTAAAAAATATCACAATCATAATTTATGACAAAAAAATAATTTACTTACTGGGGAAGAGAAGTCGCGACGAACCAAACTGGTTATTGAGCAGCGACACCCAAATGTTTTGGAGATTGCTGTATTATACGACATTATCACATGCTTTACACTCGTAACAAAACTCTGTACAAGCAGCCATTGATGAGTTTGACAAACTGAAATATTTCAGGTTCAGTATTGCCCAAACTGTTTAACAAACCATGAAGTGGAGGGCATAGGAATGGAATCTGAAAATTTTAATCTGTGATGTAATAGATATTTTTCCCGAGCTTTGATTTTCTTGTTTATTTCAGGAACAGTGACTAATCCCTAAAAGGTCAACAATGACGTAACAATTTTTTCATAAATAAGTTGTTTATTGAATATCTTAAATGTCATTATAACTTCCTACGCGCTCCAATTTAATGCATTGAAAATTATTCCCAGAAAATCTACGATAGACTGGGCATAAATTAGCTAACAACCTGTTTAGAGCCATCCATGCCGCTAACAGGTTGTTAGGTAATTTAATCCCAGTCTATCGTAGATTTTCTCTAAACCAGTTTGTAAGCGCGATATCTCCAAAACAATCCCCAATTATGCATCACAAATTTTGCAATACTAAAGTATATGAACAATTTTTCGGAAATATCTATATCTATACAGTAATGACCAACGCTTATTAAAAGAATTTTCTAAATTAAGTGAATATTGAATGGATATTTTAATTATACAAATTCAACTCTGGAATTGTGACATAATATCAGAAATTAACTGTTGAAAAAAAAAAAAAAAACTGAAAAATAATGGAAATTTTTTAAGAAAATTATGAATGTGAAAAATAATTAATTGGTCGAGAGCTTGAGTCACTAAATTTCCTGGAAGCTTCGCCTCACACTAAAATGATAGGCTTGGCTCCAGCTCCAACAAGACATCACAGCTTCGACCCTTTTTCGCAGTGCTTAGCACAATTGGTAAATCGTTGAACTGAGTGATATCTTAGTAATTGACTTATATTGTTTGGGGTAATAGTGAGTGTATAAAGGCTTTTATTAGAGAAACAGGCAAGAGAAAACAATACAATAATATTCTCAGCAGTTTCACAAATTACTTGAGGCCCGGTGAAAATGTTTTATTTTTCTTAGCGGTTATATTTTTGCCATTTTTCTTGTATTCTCTGATAACTCTTCGCACTGCTGATTTTGGTTAAGTTGGATAGCTATTTTACAATGTCAGATGAATAAATATTTAATTTAATTAATCGCTTGCCGGGATTAAAGCTGTGGCAAATAATCGTATTTGTTGGTGTTTAATCAGACATTCACAACAAAATGTTTTGATCGAAACAACACATCTGTTCCATTCATTTTGAAAATTTGACTGGATCATGAGCCATATTTTTTTGTGTTGCCAGTCCGCAGGGGTAAAAGGTTGGAAACTAATGTTGTAGGCTCTATCCATGCAGTGACTGTCCTGCTTATATATCTGAGTGACTGTTCATTTTTGTTTGATGCCGAGGTTTCCTGTTTTGAAGTCAATGCATTACTATTGCCAACTGCAATAACAACTGTATATAAAAATTAACATTGAATCAGTAAAAAATATCACAATCATAAATTATGACAAAAAAAAAATTACACAATTTTACAGGGGAAGGGAAGTCGCAGGGAACCAAACTGGTTATCGAGCAGTCACACCCAAATGTTTTGGACGTTGCTGTATTATGCAACATTATTACACGCTTTACGCTCAGAACGAAGCTCTGTGAACGCAACCTTTAATGAGTTTGACAAACCGAAATATTCTAAGTTTCAGCATTGCCCATTCAATTTATCTCATTCTGTAGTGGTGGGCATGGGAGTGGGATCTGAAGCTTCTATTTCCTTGTTTATTTCCGTAACAACGACCAATCACTAATAAGTCAACAATAACGTAACAATTGCAATTTGTGCATTCGCTCAAGATGCTTCTTCTGCTCAGACATATATATTCAGCATGGTTGTGAATGTTGCCTCATTTTCATGGGTTTACGTGTTATTTGTCAGTTTTCTGTTGTTCCAAAAACAGTACTTAAACTCATATCTCTTTTCGTATTTCATTTGCCCATATTTTCTATTCCAAATTTATTATTGAATGATCGCAAAACCAACCATGAAAACAAATTTCACTCGAGTTTGTTACATCGTCTTTAATTAACCGCTTGCCGAGATTAACACCTAACAACTAATCATATTTGTTAGTGTTTAATCGGACATTCACTACAAAATATTTTGATCAAAACAACACGCCTGTTTCATAATTAAACCGCTGGTGCATGAGCCATATTGTTGCTTATTGTCGGTTCGCAGGGGTAAAAGATAGGAATCACTATTCTAGGTTTTATCCATGCAAGCACAGTCTTGTTTTTATATTTCAGAGTGTCTGTTCATTTTTGTTTGATGCGAAGGTTTCTGTGTTGAAGGCAATGCATTGCTATTGCCCATTGAAATAACAACTGTATATATATATGAGTCAACCTAAACAAAATTCCACAGTAAAAGTCAAATACACCATCTTTCCTCTTTTGTGAGCAAATATTTTTCAATAGAATTCTTCTGGTAATTGAAAACACTCAATTATCAAGAAACTTTTTTTCCATGCAGTGTATATGCCCTGATCAACTTGTAAAATTTTAATCAGCTATCATTCTTCCTTTGGGTTGAATTTACATCAAAACAACAGACCGTTAAATTTTTGATAAAAAATTTGTCCATTTTGATCAATCAGTTTTTGAGGTTTGCTCTCTTCATTTCTCATACTTTTATTCCCTGTCACGATCACATTTTGTGACCGAGTTCATCTACATTAGTTCACTGATCTTATTTATTTCAGTTGGAAATACTAGATATCAGTTACAACAAGATTCTTGGCATTTCTGGCTTTGGTGAAGTTGGATTAGTTGTTTCAAAATGTCAGGTGAAGAAATTCATAGTTCGAGGTTGCAGTCTGACAGCAGAAGGAATAAGAGCATTCAAGGAAAACACTTGTAATGCAAAGGTAAAACCAGTTCACATACCTGAACATATATTTGCCATAATTTAGAAATGTCAAGTCAAGTTTATTTTTTCAACCAGTAAAAAATATCACAATCATAAATCACGACAAAAAAAATAATTTTCTTACTGGGGAAGAGAAGTCGCGACGAACCAAACCGGTTATCGAGCAGCGACACCCAAATGTTTTGGAGATTGCTGTATTATACGACATTATCACATGCTTTACACTCGTAACAAAACTCTGTACAAGCAGCCATTGATGAGTTTGACAAACTGAAATATTTCAGGTACACCATTGCCCACACTATTTACCAAACCATGAGGTGGAGGGCATAGGAATGGAATCTGAAAATTTTAATCTGTGATGTAATGGATATTTTTCCTGAGCTTCGATTTTCTTGTTTATTTTAGGAACAGTGACCAATCACTAAAAGTTCAACAATAACGTAACAATTTTTTCATAAATAAGTTGTTTATTGAATATCTTAAATGTCGTTATAACTTCCTACGCGCTCCAATTTAATGCATTGAAAATTATTCCCAGAAAATCTACGATTGACTGGGCATCCATGCCGCTAACAGATTGTCAGCTAATTTAACCCCAGTCTATCGTAGATTTTCTCTAAACCAGTTTGTAAGCGCCATATCGCCAAAACCTCATGTTGCCTCATTTTCATGGGTTTGCGTGTTATTTGTCAGTTTTCTGTTGTTCCAAAAAAAAGTACTTAAAACTCATATCTCTGGTCGTAATATTTCAATTGCCCCTATTTTCTATTCCAAATTTATTATTGAATAATCGCAAAACCAACCATGAAAACAAATTTCACTTAGGTTTGATTCGTCTTTAAAAAAACGCTTGCCTAGATTAACACTTTGGCAACTAATCATATTTGTTAGTGTTTAATCAGACATTCACTACAAAATATTTTGATCAAAACAACACGCCTGTTCCATAATTTGACTGCCGTTGCATGAGCCATATTATTGTGTATTGTCGGTTTATAGGCGTAAAAGATTGGGAACCGCTGTTTCTGCTTTATCCATGCAATGACAGTCCTGCTTATATATCTGAGTGACTGTTCATACTTATTTGATGCGAGGGTTTTCTGTATTGAAGACAATGCATTCATATCGCCCACTGCATTAACAACTCCATAAATAGATCAACTTAAACGCAGTTCCATATGAAAAGTCAAATACACTATCTTTCCTCTATTGTGAGCAAATATTTTTACAATAGAATTTAACAATATTTTGATATCAGATTTTATTACGCGACATTATCACATGCATTTTGCTGAGAACGAAGCTTTGTGCAAGCAGCCTTCGGTAAGTTTTACAGGACGAGATATCTCAGGCTCAGCTTTGCCCATACAACTCATCACACCCTAAGGTGGTGGTGGGCATGGGAGCGGAATCTGAGAATTTTAAGCACTACGATGCAATGGATATGCAATATATGCACCCGCTCAGACACCTAATTTGCTCAGACAAGTATTCAGCATAGTTGTGAGCATTGCCTTGTTTTCATGGTTTTGCACGTTATTTGCATTTTTCTGTTGTTTCAAAAAAAAACTTAGACTCATATCTCTGGTCGTAATATTTGATTTGCCCATATTTTCTATTCCAAATTTATTCTTGAATAATCGCCATAGCAACCATGAAAACGATTATCACTCAAGTTTTAGTCATGGTTTTTATTTAACCGCTTGCCTTGATTAACGCTTTGACGAATAAACCTATTTTTTTAGTGTTTAATCGTATTTTTGGGTGTTCCCAGTCCGCATGGTAATGATTGGTAACCATTGTTCCAGGCTCTATCCATGCAGTGACAGTCTTGCTTATATATCTGAGTGACTGTTCATTTATGTTCGATGTGGAGGTTTCCTGTATTGAAGACAATGCATTGTTATCGCCCACTGCAATAACAACTGTATAAGTCAACTTGAATAAAGTGACCCTTCAAAAAGTCAAATACTGTTTTTTTCTATTTTGTATGGGAATATTTTTTCAATAGAATTTTACAAAATTGGTCTCTGGTATTCCAAGAGACTTTTCCTCATGTAGTATATATGTCCTAATCAACTAGGAAAATTTTAATCAGCTATCAGATTTTGTTTGGGTTAGATTTCCATCAAAACAACAGACAGTTGAATTTTTGATAAAAAATTTGTCCATTTTGATCAATCAGTTTGTACAGTTTGCTTTCTTCATTTCTCATACTTTTATTCCCTGTCAAGATCACATTTTGTGACCGAGTTCATCTACATTAATTCACTGACCTTATTTTTTTTCAGTTGGATATACTAAATGTCAGTGGAAACACTAATCTTGGCACTTCTGGCTTTGGTGAAGTTGGATCAGTTGTTTCAAAATGTCAGGTGAATAAATTTATTGCCTCAGATTGCAATCTGACAGCGGAAGGAATGAAAGCCTTCAAGGAAAACACTCGTAATGCAAAGGTAAAACCAGTTCACATACCTGAACATATATTTGCCATAATTTAGAAATGTCAAGTCAAGTTTATTTTTTCAACCAGTAAAAAATATCACAATCATGAATTACGACAATAAAATAATTTACTTACTAAGGAAGAGAAGTCGCGACAAACCAAACTGGTTATCGAGCAGCAACACCCAAATGTTTTGGAGATTGCTGTATTATACGACATTATCACATGCTTTACACTCGTAACAAAACTCTGTACAAGCAGCCATTGATGAGTTTGACAAACTGAAATATTTCAGGTTCAGCATTGCCCACACTATTTAACAAACCATGAGGTGGAGAGCATAGGAATGGAATCTGAAAATTTTATTCTGTGATGTAATGGATATTTTTCCCTTATTTCTTGTTTATTTAAGGAACAGTGACCAATCACTAAAAGGTCAACAATAATGTAACAATTTTTTCATAAATAAGTTGTTTATTGAATATCTTAAATGGGATTATACCTTCCTACGAGCTCCAATTTAATGCATTAAAACTGACTCCCAGAAAATCTACGTTAGACTGATCATAAATTAGCTAACAACCTGTTTAGAGCCATCCATGCCGCTAACAGGTTGTTAGCTAATTCATGCACACATCTATATCTATACAGTTATGACCAACGCTTATTAAAATAATTTTCTAAATTGAATGAATATTAAATGGAAATTTTAATTATACAAATTCAACTCTGAAATTGTAACATAATATCAGAAATTAACTGTTGAAAAAATGAAATAAAACTGAAAAATAATGGATTTTATCATTTGTATAAAGTTTTTAAGAAAATTATGAATGTGAAAAATAATTAATTGGTCGAGAGCTTGAGTCACTAAATTTTGTAGAAGCTCCGCTTCCAGCTAAAAGATAGGCTTGGCTCCAGCTCCAACAAGACATCACAGCTTCGACCCTTTTTCGCTGTGCTTTGCACAATTGGTAAATTCTATGTCAGATGAATAAATATAAAAATATAATAGGATTCGGTATTCTGGATTTGATTTAACTATTCTAGAATAGTAAATTATTCTATATTGTCTATCCCTAATATGCCATAATTTAGAAATGTCCAGTCAAGTTTATTTTTTCCAATAGTAAAAAATATCACCATCATAAATTATGACAAAAAATAAAAATAATTTACAGAGTTTCACAGGGAACCAAACTGGTTATCGAGCAGCGACACCCAATTGTTTTGGACGTTGCTGTATTATGCGACATTATTACACGCTTTACGCTCAGAACGGAGCTCTGTGAAAGCAGCCTTTAATGAGTTTGACAAACCGAAATATTTCAGGTTTCAGCATTGCTCATTCAATTTATCTCACTCTGTAGTGAGTGGGGGGCATGGGAGTGGGATCTGAAGCTGCTATTTCCTTGTTTATTTCCGTAACAATGACCAATCACTAATAAGTCAACAATAACGTAACAATTGCACTATATGCAGCCGCTCAAGATGCTTCTTCTGCCCAGATATATATTCAGCATGGTTGTGAATGTTGCCTCATTTTCATGGGTTTGCGTGTTATTTGTCAGTTTTCTGTTGTTCCAAAAAAAAGTACTTAAACTCATAAATCTGGTCGTAATATTTCATTTGCCCATATTTTCTATTCCAAATTTATTATTAATTGATCGCAAAACCAACCATGAAAACAAATTTCACTCAAGTTTGTAACATCGTCTTTAATTAACCGCTTGCGGAGATTAACACTTTGGCAACTAATGATATTTGTTAGTGTTTAATCAGACATTCACTACAAAATATTTTGATCAAAACAACACGTCTGTTTCATAATTTCACTGCTGGTGCATGAGCCATATTGTTGCGTATTGTCGGTTAGCAGGGGTGAAAGATGGGAATCACTGTTCTAGGTTCTATCCATGCAATCACAGTCTTGCTATTATATCTGAGTGACTGTTGATTTTTGTTTGATGCGAAGGTTTTCTGTGTTGAAGGTAGTGCAATAACATCTGTATATATAAGTCAACCTAAACAACATTCCACTTGAAAAGTCAAATACACCATTTTTCCTCATTTGTGAGCAAATATTTTTCCATAGAATTTTAAAAATTTGGCTTCTGGTAATTGAAAACACTCAATTATCAAGAAACTTTTTCTCCATGCAGCATATATGCCCTGATTAACTTGTAAAATTTTAATCAGCTATCAGATTTTGTTTGGGTTGAATTTCCATCAAAACAACAGACTATTAAATTCTTTATAAAATATTTGTCTATCCTGATCAATCAGTTTTTATGGTTTGCTTTTTTATTTCTCATAATTTTATTCTTTGTCAAGATCACATTTTGTGACCGAGTTTATTTACAATAGTTCACTGATCTTATTTATTTCAGTTGGATATACTAGATATCAGTGGAAACGATAATCTTGACACTGCTGGTTGGGGTGAAGTTGGATTAGTTGTTTCAAAATGTCAGGTGAAGGCATTAGAGGCTAATGATTGTAATCTGACAGCAGAAGGAATAAATGCATTCAAGGAAAACACTAGTAATGCAAAGGTAAAACCGGTTCATATACCTGACCAGATGTTGGCTATAATTTAGTAATGTTTTGGACATTGCTGTATTATGCGCCATTATTACATGTTTTTTTTACCCAGAACGAAGCTTTGTGCAAGCAGCCTTTTGATGAGTTTTACGGACCAAAATATCCCATGTTTCAGCATTTCCTACCCATTTTATCACACCCCGAGGTGGTGGATATAAGATGGGAATCTGAGATTTTCAAACTGTTATGCAATTGATATTTTCCTGAGCTTCGATTTCCATGTTCATTTTGTAATAATGACCAATCACTAATAAGTCAACATTATCGTAACAATTGCAGTTTTTTGTAGCCACTCAGACAATTCTTTCGCTCAGACAGATAATCAACATGGTTGTGAACATTGCCTCATTTTCGTGTTTTTCGTGTTATCCAGTTATCAGTTGTGTTTGAATTTGTTAATAATCAAATACCTTCGATGTTAATATAAATTCCGACAAGTTTCAGTTCAATTGCAATAATCAAAAATTATTCCTGAAAAACCTGCGATAGGCTTAAATTATCTACCAGTAACTGTGAGCGGCACATGGTTGAATATTTCAAAGAAAAATTATGGCTTGCGTTATGTAAACCAGTTGAGCGCCTTCTCTCCAAAACAATTCCAAATTATGCATCAAAAATTTTGCAATACTAAAGTATAAGCAGAGTCAATGGTTTGAGTAACATCCCTGCAGTTAAGACCAACACTTAAATAAAATTTATAAATTATTCAAAATAAAATGAAATTTTCAATTGTGCAAATTTAACTCTGAAATTGTAACATAATATTAGAAATTAACTGTTGAAAAATAAATAGAACTGAAAAATAATGTTTTTTTTCATTTGCATAAAGATTTTAAGAAAATTATGAAAGTGAAAAATAATTAATTGGCTTAGCTGAAGTCACTAAAATTTCTGGGGGCTCCAGCTAAAATGATAGGCTTGGCTCGAGTTCCAACAAGACATCACAGCTTCAACCCTGGTTCGTAGCTCTCGGCACAATAAGCAAATCGTTGAACTGAGTAATATCCAAGTAATTGATTTATATTCTTCGAGGTAATAGTGATACAGGCTTTTATTGGAGAAACAACTTTTTAGGCCGGAAGGCAGGAGAAAACAATACAAATAATATTCGTAGCAGTTTTACAAATTACTTGTGGCCATGTGGAATTTTTTTCAATTCTATTTGCAATCTTATACATAACGCTTATATTTCTTGCCATTTTTCTGTGTTGTTAGCTATTCCACAATGTCAGTTGAACGATTTTTTGCCAAGTCTTCTAATCTGACATGAAAGATATGCTTATTTAACCCCGTGTTTATATTTCCTGTCTCTCTGTATTGATTCTCTAATAAAATTGGAAAAAATTAGAGTCAGGTATAGAGTTAGTATTATTGTTCCACTTTCTGCTCCACAATGTCAGATGGACAAAATTTTTGATAGGTTTTCTAATCTGCCTGTCAAAGTACCTGAAGTATTCAAAGGAAATTTCAAAGTAGCAAACCAACCTATATGCATCCCAACCATGACCTATTTATCAATTCATAAATATTATATAATAACAACATGTATCATTTCAGATCGACAGCTTGGATCTGAGTTCGAACAAAGTCAGCAAACTCGGAGATGAAGGATTATCTACAATCAGTGAAATTGTTCGTAAAAGCCAGGTTGGAACATTGTACATGTGGTATTGCCACTTCAACACTGATCAGTTGGAAAGATTCAAAGCATTGATTGCTGATACTGGGGTTGAATTTCTTCACTAGTCACAGATGCCGTATCCGAGAATGATTTTATTGGATAATTTGATTTAAAATTATATTAGTTCCACATTTCTTCAGTTTGTCTGTCTGAGATAATCACTTTTCGTTTTGTTTCAAAACTTTGGCGCAATTTGTTTTTATTTATTTTTTTCAATTCTGTCTATAATGTTTAGCAAGTATGGTCCGTGTATCGCATTATGTCTTATGGAAATTTCTTTTGATTTTCATTTATTCCATCAAATATTTCAGTCCGGGATACCGAATAATTAACTAGTTGCATACAATAAACAATGGGATAACTGTTATCTACAACCTGGCTATTTGACCAGACATTTTATGCCCACGGATTGCCGTGTTAGACTATTAATGCTTTTATATTTTCGTAAGTATGAAAATACGAATCAAAAATTAATTATCGGGCATTTTACCACACATTTTATGTCAACAGATGGCCGTGAAATTTTAGAATAGTAGGCTGGCTAATGCTTTTATTTTTACCCATAAGTTATGTTGAAAAGAGCTTAATCAATACGGCAAGGCATTTTAAATGCTGGTATCGGTCATGAATTTGAATATTTTGCTCAACAGAAAATCATCCTAATAAAAAGTTGATAATTTCAAATATTTGCCAAAAAGCCGAAAAAGTATGAATTATATTTCTCAGTAAATCAACTTGTTTTTTCCGACTTGCGACAATTTATTGGGCATCGTAACAGTTGCAGCTTTACATAATTTTCAAATTTTCGACGGAATGCAAATGAATGCGTAACTAAAACATTGTTGCTGAAGAGGCAACTAGAAAAAATAATAAAATACCATTGAGCGCTAAACATGGAATACCAACCGAATGCTGGGTATACGGTTGACATAAATGATATTCCCCAATATATGTACCAATGTCAATAAAAATACTTTAATAGATGGAACCATTTTTGAACAAAGATGTAACATCTCTTCCTCAAGGCTGGTTTCAAGCCGATTTGGCCGCTTTTATCAAATTGGGCCCCGCACCCTGCGCTAGTCTTTTCCTGTTTTATTTATCTGCATTATGAGGTACAAAATACTGCTGAAAACGTAAAATATAAAGTGAGATAATCTTTCTCATAATATTGATTTGTTATGCATGGTAAATTTAGTAAATTATCGTTCTGTCGCCATCAGCAATTAAAAGACTCAACAGTTTGTCAATGGTTCTTATAGAAAGCAAAATTGCTGAAGCTGTTGATTTTAAATGAATTTGCTGATAAAATGGCTAGAAAAGTATTTTTCTGAAAGAGTATAATGAAATTGCATTTTTTGTATTTCTTGATGTTAAAAGTAAAACAATAAAAACATCCCATTACCTTAAATTTGTTTTATAGCAAGTATTAAATGATTATTTTTTTTATATAAGGACCCATAAATTTTAATATGAAGAGTAGGGGGTCTGCCATCAGATTTCTAATTGGGCCCCGCAGAACCTAGCACCTGCTCTTTCGTTGTCTACAAGAATTCTCTTGTCTTTATTTGTTCCGTTATGACTTCAACCCCATATAATTTTGGGAATTATCCAGCACTCAGCTATGTGCTATCACACTGCTTCTTTTCAAATGTTTATACAAAATTGTTTATACATATGTTTATACAAAATTTATTTTAATAGGTTTACTTTTCTCCCCAATTCGCAACGGAACTTAATTATACGAAAACCTGCAATTTCCAAACTAACTACGACTTTGCTCTGTCAAGTTACTATATTAGAACAATATACATGCATAGCCTTCTTTTGTTCATACCCGCTTGCATTTTTTAAGTACAATTCTGCACTCCAAAGATAAAATTATGCGTGAGAGGATTGATGGACTCCTCGCCACTGTAGGGTGGTTCACGTAACCGCTGGTCGGTTACGGCTTCCTCCGCCATAGAGTCCATGCATCTGAAACAAATAACTGACTAACTAATCCCAACATGGACTAGTAAATAGACTAAAGGCTGCACGAATAAGCTGTCTCGTCGGCTTCCACCACAGTCCTATCTAATTCTAGGCAAGATTTAGACATATTTAACTGATATGCTGAAACTAAAACTCATTTAGCTTTTGTATCTTTCAATGGTAAAATTTTTCCAACTGCTTTTTCATTTCTTAGGTCAAGTTAGGTTAGGTTAATTGCCCGTTCCTACTAATTTATTGGCATTCGTTCTTCACTCTCCTTTAATCGCTCGCTGCTCGGCAAGTGATAGCTTTGTGAATCACGATGTTTGATTCACAGAAGCTAGCTGGTAGGGCATTATAACGTCATAAATATAGATAATAAATTGGACTCGGGTATAGTAGGCTTTGCGACGCAAGAAGGATTGGAATTGCTCGCATGTATCAGATTAAACTACATTTAAAAACCTTGTTTCGTGAATCGCCACAACTCCAAAATTGGAACTTTTCTGCGGGCCGCGCAATTTTTCCTTGAGGCCCGCGGGCTGCAGCTTGCACACCCCTTCTCTAGTCGATAATATGATATTCTCTGATTACCCAACGCAGGTTCGCATCCCGTGTAGGTTAATCATCTGCGAGAGGATTGCTGGCCTCTCGAAGCCGCAGGGTGGTTCATGTGCCGCTAGTTGATTATGGTTCTCTCTATCATCATGTATGTGTATATAAAACAGGTAACATGCCAAATGATCTCTCACCGTTTTGTCTGATAAAGACGAGAGTTGTTGAGACATCTCGTCGGTTTCCATCTCCCCCGGGATAAATATGAAAATACTGTCTAATGAGCAAGTCTGGTGAAATGCCACCAGAACAAGCGCCATATAAGTCGCAACTTGCATTATTTCGAAAAATTACAATAAATTTAAAAAATATCGTAATATTCTACGTTAAGCGATAAATTCCGGACACCGAAAACACTAGGTTAAGCGATGATAGAGGAAACCTCAAACCAGTGGTCGGCAACTTTTTCCAAGTGACGCACCGGTAAAGCCTGACCAAAATTTTGGTGGACCACCTTCACACAAACGGACTAAGCCTATGCAATAAATTATACGTATAGGAAATTTATGTTGACAATATACTAAATACGACGGTGATGCTATTTAGTGCGATACCTGCATTTGTTGGCTTACCTGTTCCCATATTGGAGATATGGCCGAAATTGACACATATAACGTGATTTCTACATCCGGACTATTTCGTTTTTGTAGTTATCAATATTGAAAACCAGGCCTCACATTAATAAGATTTCGGGAAAGGTAACAATGCCTGTACCCCTTCTGACTCTGTATTGATTGATGTTCGTATCCTACAACTTCATAAACCAAGCAGAAATGACGAGGGTGGCACAGACGAACTACATTTTGTTTTAGGGCAGTTGTCGGGAACCCATGGCTCGCGAGCCATATATGGCTCTTTTGGTGACGACATATGGCTCCCAGAGAATATGATATTCCAAAAATAAGCTAATTATTGTTACCAGATATCAAACTATATATATATAGCTAAATGTGGGATAGCATTAGCCATTACGTTTAAGAACATGCTATGTTATAATGTTATGTGAGAGAAGTGCCAGATAGACATTGCGACAAAACTAAATAATTCTGGAACATATTTTGTGACATCACCAAGCGATTTAAAGTTGGTAAACGAAGCGAAAAGCATTCCGTCCCGCTTTTCCAGCATAATACACAAACATGTTCTCGTTACTGTTGTTTCTTTGTAGCGCAGCGCTAGCCTACTTACTGAAGGCGAATGCGTTCGTTTCCCACTGATTCCCATTGATGGCAGACATATCGCATGTAAAACCAATACTAATTAGTCTAAATTCGAATTATTTGTACCGGTATCGTTAACGTCAATTCCTTTCTATTTTTCGAACTGAACCCGATATTTTGACAGAGAATATGCGCATGAAATTTCGATCACAATATGGTAAATAAAGACAGCCGAGACAGCTTTAAATGTAGGAATGTAGTAAAATCGGAAAATGTGAAGTTATAAAATCACAGCTAAGGGGTCGTTGTCTTTCGAGGCGTCCCGATTTGAAGTCACAAAAATATGGTAACCCTAGTAATATTTAGATTATTATAAGCAATACGAAGATGCTTAGTAAGAAAGGCGATTAGTATCGTGGATTTCAACATGTGTTGCATGTGAGCAGTCGTTCAAGGCCATCAGCGACAACTTGCAGCATCAGAAATTACATTAAATGTATCTTGAGGCACTGTATGTGTTGACTTTTGAGTGAAAATTCAAGACATTATTAGGGAATGAAAATTCCGTATGGCTCGCACGAAAATGCAATTGAAAATATGTATCTTTTATGGCTCTCTTGGCAAAAAAGGTTCCCGACCCCTGTCTAAGGTCTAGACCAGTGCTCCGCAACCTTTTTAACTCGCGGCACACCTATAAAACTTGCCAAATTCGACGGCACACCACAACATACAAAAAAAAAACAAAGTGTAACTTTGTTTTATGTTCATGTTTCAATCAGAGATTTGTGGTTGTTTTAATGAGCACAATCGCTATATATTAGGATCAATACGTGAAAGAGCAACTCGAAGTTCGCCGTCAACATCCTTTATGCAGGATCGTTTATCGTTTTTGATCAGTAATAAATAGGAAAAGCTTTGTTCGCACATATAAGATGTGCGAAACTGGAGCAATATTTCAGTAGCCGCATTGGAAATGTGCGCTTATATTCTTCTTTTATTAAAATCCAAAACACATCATGTGCAATTTCGCTGAATTTCAGTCTTAGCGTTCTGTCACATTTCAGCACTAGTTGAGAAAAGATTTCGGATCCAGTCGTATCGTTCATTCAGAAAAAGTACCATTACTTATCTTTGCTGTATTAAAGTTAAGTTCTTTTTTGCCAAATTTGACACGAAACCGTATTTCGTCCTTAAGTGGCGCATATGTTCACTCGGAACCATAGCTTCATTTGAAAGTTGCTCCCCACAAATAACGCAGACTGGTTTTGGAGCATCTTTGTTACCACAGCAAGAAAATTTATTTTTAATGTAATCTTCCCTGTATTTCCTTTTGACAAGTTTTTTTTTTCAACGTTGTTTGTGCTAGGTACAATATGTTGCTCAGTATCAGATGTTTCGGATGTTCTTTTTAAAAATTTATCCATTTAGTTAAACTTTTACGTTGCTTGACTTTTTTAATCAAAGACCACTGGACAAGCACTGATTCTGCAAACTCACACTTCAGTTTTATTTATATTCGATTACTACACGACTACACGTGTTATGTTTTAGCCTCGATAATAGGCATTACAATATATCTGCTTGGCGTATAGGCCTATTCCTTGTTGCGTCACAAATGCACAGTGTCAGGAATTTGACTTGGTGTCGCTCAAGCTAACGTAGAAGCATGTTAACTTTACGTTAGTAGAGTAGAGTAGTAGACTAACGTAAAATTAACAAAGGATAAAAAATGTTGTATAAAAGGAGAGAAAAGTTGCAATTCCTGTGCGGCACACCTGCTATCGTCTTACGGCACACCGGTTGCGGAGCACTGGTCTAGACAAAATCACTCATTTGTTACGCCATAATGTACTTCTTTGTAGCCATATGTCATGAAAGGACAAAAAGAATTAAAATAAAGAACGGATTGTCAACAAACGATAATGAATAAACGAACACATAGTTCCATCAGATAATCCAGAGTCTTGAAACCTTTTATCTGAAGGAGAATGATCTCGTTTCAAGGGCCTCGCTCGCGTGCCGAATAAATGAGCTTGCGTACCAAGTTTGGAACGCGTGCCAGGGGTTGCCAATTCCTGGACTAGACTAAACGAAGACTGCGAAGAATGGGAGGAAGGCGGTAGGAAGAAGTGAGAGCCGGCGGCAGAACGTAATGTACGAAAATGGGCAAACACACATGAAAATTCAAAAACATTTTTTCATTGTATCATCGTCTATTCACTGAATTTCGCTAGCAAGATATTGTACGTACCCGCGGGAAACAAACTGGCCAATGGACGCGACTGCCTTCGAATGCGATAAAAACAATGAAATAAACGTGAATTGTTTTTAATTAACGGCGGCGCTAAAATATTTGCGCCACGAAAAACGATATCCGAAGGTCGCGATATTCTAAATTGAACACCCCTTCCTCAAGCACTGCATCAAATTAACCTAAAATAAACGAATATCACTACACACATTTTCTAGGTTTTCCGTTTTTAATTAGGCCTTTCGTGTGTAGAAAATCTTACGTTGGCCTACGCAATATTTTTACGAGAAGAATTTTCGTAAGTTGGATTTCCATAGCCTTTCGTAGATAGAGCTTCTAAGAGCGGCCCGCGGCTTCACCCATTTGCATCTGGCCCTCCTGTAATAATGGTTGCACACCGCTCAGATGAAGCATCGGCATAAAATGTGAGAGGCCGTGGTTCGCTATATTATTAAGTCATCTTATCAGCTTGCTTCTCTCCTGGGATAAATATGTAAAACCCAGTGGCGGCGCGTGGTCATTTTGACAACCGGGGCAAGCTACTGCGGGACCAAGTCACCCCCATCTACGGGGACAGGATGAGCGCTGTAAGTTCTCCCATCATTTTATGAGTATAAAAACCATTCCATCGGTAACAACCAATCGGCAAAAGCGACAATTTTTAACGATAAGAAAGTGTCTTTAAAACCGGTCCAAGTCAAGGGATTAATAAATATAGACATAGTTTATTTTGAAACCTCTTTCAAAAGGAAAGGCAATATTTACCCAGATAAATACAATGAAATATTAACAGAAACTTCGGGAAAGCAGACAAAACCTAAAATAAGGTTTAAAACGTTACTATGAAGAAAGGAAAGTTGATGCAAAGATAAGGACATGCGTCGCTCACTCATAGATATATATATATGCTGCTAGACTTCTACTGCTTGAACATATATGCAACACGCCGCGGTTTCTTGGAAGCAAAATGCTCAATAACGCGCTGATTAAAGTCATGCATACCAGAAATAACGTCTCTGTGAATGGATAAAACAGCCAAGGAATTTAATCTATCTTGCTTCATTGTGTTTCTGAGATACGTTTTAATACGCTTCAGCGTGCTGAATGTTCGCTCTGCGTCGGCGGAAGAGATAGGCGTCGTCAAAATGATTTCCAGAAATTTTGCAGACGCCGCAAAGGTAGTTACTAGAGTGTTATCTATGAGGAACCCATAGAGCGCGCAAGTTGATGTGATGTTAAAAAAAAGTTTGATTGGTGTATATACATCGCAATTCATTTTCCAATTTACCCACGTTTATCATGGGGTAAAATTTGGAGACAGTAGCCAACAAATGGATGGGAAATTGACGTGCAAATTTTGAAAAATTTTTGGGGTTCATCAAAGAGAACGCGGCAAGGTGTTCAGTGCGCAGACGATCGCCTATTTGATTCACCAGGATGTCACAGCATTCCTTTGCAGACAAAATCAAACGCTGCGTTGTTTGCCCGCGGCGTAGAGAAGCACTCCATGTGTCGTCGTATTTTATTGTTTCCCGGATACGAGATACAGCATCGCAGAAGTCTGAAATACACGACTGCACAGACGCTCCATCCATTAGCCTTGACTGCAATGCGCCGTATAATACATCCACATGATAGAATATTGTGGAGAAAAAAGCGAGAAAAAATGAAAACTCACCATCTTCTAGCAGACGCTTTAGACTGCCGCCTCCCTCACAGAGCGTTCGTCCCAAACCGGAGAGCTCTGAATGCCATTGAAACACTCAATGAGCTCAGACCTAATTTCGGACACGCCCTGCACCACGCGTGATTGGAAGTTCCACCGTGTTGGTGCACAAGCTGGGAGACGGCGGCTACATATCTGGCGAAGGAGGTCAGAGCGCTTCGGCGAAACGGAAAAAAATGAAGAAAACCCCGAAACATTTGCAAAAAATATACGGACGAGAGGGGTATCAAGACACATATTTTTAATAACGAGGTTTAATTGGTGTGCATAACAATGTAAAAAATGCGCATGAGGAAAATCTTCTTTTATATAAACTTGAACACCATGTTTCGACCCACTCATGACTGCCGCGCCGTCATAAGTTTGAGCTATCAATTTTGATTTCGCGTTGTAAGGCTGTAACACTTCTTTCAGTACAGCCTATATCCCGCAAGCCGTGCGATCAACGATTGGTACAAAGCTGTGAAATCTCTCGGTAGGTTTACCATATTTCACAAACCGAAAAATCACAGCCAGTTGGGAAACGCACGTGATGTCAGTTGTCTCGTCAGACTGAATCGAAAGGAACTGGCAATTCTCAATTTCCAGAGCCAAATGTTGTAAATAAATTTTATACATTGAGTCGAGCAAATCATTTTGGATATCCTTAGATGTCCCTTTCGAAACAGTTGCGGCATCAAGATGATCTCTCAATTCCACCATATCAAAAAATACCCCTCTATTAGAAGAGCCAGCCCGTTCATCGTGCCCACGGAGAGACAGCTCGTGACAACCAATGAACTTCAAAACATCTATCAATCGACCGAGAACATGGCGGTTTTTCTCGACGTTTTGGTTGTGCCGACGAATAGAAACCGCGCGTCCTTCATCCAACTGTGCTGCAATATTAACATTTCCGAATGTTCGGTATTTTACTGCATTGTCCAGATGCTCCATAGAAGATTGATGATCCCTGGCACGCTCGGAAAGATGTTTAAGATCTCTAAAACCAAATTTACACCAACGTGAGTCACGGGCGGTAGCAAAAAGTAGGCAATAAAAACAAAAAAAGGGCATTTTTGTCTTCGCTGTAACACAACCATTCGTGTTTTTTATACCAAGTTTTTGCGCAGAATGTACGCCGACGCTTTCCTCCATCATGGGATTGTTCCAGCGAACAATTTTTTGGTTGATAAGGCCCAAGACGTTGTACCTCTAATTTTTGTTCCAGCGGCAGCTGCGAAAACGGAGTGCGAAGTAGTGCATCAACCTTATTCATTATAAGGTCTAAGGCTAAGAAATGCGAAGCCGGAAAGAAGTGAGGAGCTCAAAAGGAATGTGGAAAATCGAAAGCAAATGGACTAATAGTCTCTAACTGATTAACTCCAACTGATAGCGAAACAAGCGACAAAAACGAAGGCGAGGAAACTATCAACCCTTCAAGCAACCAACGAACGAGAAGGAATGCGTGAATATGTCAACACGTTGTTGTAAGAAACGTCGGCATTGTGTCGTCATAATTTCGGGGCTAGCCCCGATCGGCCCCGATGATTTAGTAAAAGAAACAGAAAACAAACGAGACAAACGCGGCGAGTGGAAGATAAAAGAGAGAATACGATATACAATGAGCAACCGGGGCAAAATCGGCGTCGCCCCGTCGACGTTCGGCGAAGGCTTTGCGAGCGAAAAATGAACCATGTCGGGAGAATATGGCTAGTGTAGACAGTCTGTGCAACCGATATTGAGGTAATTTTAGAATATTTTTTATTATACCGGAAAAACAACCGGGGCATTGCCCCGGTTGGCCCTATTGACGCGCCGCCACTGGTAAAACCCATCCTGAGTAAATAAAATTGTTAAATATTATTAAAGCGCTTCCAAATTCGCAATCAGCGCTCCCACAGTTATCGCAAACGTCCATCGGATGGCGTGTTCTCGCACTACGCTGGTTAGGAACGGAGACCGATTTTCTGAGATTTTTAATCTGCAATATACCGGTCAGCCGGTACCGTTTCTCGAAAGCGAAGTTGATTTCAGTTGAGATAAATGTGTGTTATCTTGACTATAATGATCGTTTGACATTTATTGGTACGTAACTCGCACAGTTTGTCAAATAATAGGATACATATTTATTTAAGTCCGTGCTTCTGTGCTTTCGAATAACAAATAAATACATACCGTGCCGGTAACTAATCCCGGCCTGGTACCGGTACCGTAACTGGACGAGAGGCCGTGGTTTACCATATAGTTAAGCCGTCTTATCGGCGTTCTTCTCCCCCGGGATAAATATGTAAATCCTATATTATCCCGGGAAGAGGAAAGGGTCTCATGTACTTTGGTATGGCAGTATGGTAGCAAACAGTGCACTACTACCGTACTGTACTAGGTTCAATATTCCCTATTCAGTCATCAGATACCGTAATGTTAACAGGTTAAAGTAGACTTCTCCTATGAAATAATGTCTATATTTTAATAACAAGTGTGGTAACGTACCACACAGATGCTGATACAGTGATAGCAGAAACAACCTTTGGTACCGGTATCGTGCAATTCTTATTGGGTTTCTTTTGCTGACTTGAACTTCTCCAAGATTTGCATCAGCCAATTTTCTACAATATTTCATTCCCTTGGATATTGCTTGGACCCCATCATACTTGCGTTCGAATGAATTCTCTCTCTCTTTATTTAAAAATGGCGACAATTTTTTACGAATGCATGAGTGGAATATTCAGTTCCTCATGTTATTTTGTGATCTATGGATTCTTGGTTTACGTCACAATTCCGCTGATTTTCAAGATTTATCCAAAAATCGTCTTTGAAGGATTATTTCTCAACAGAGTCTGCCCACCTGTATGGTTACTGAAGCTGAACAAACCAGACAAAGTAAGACCTACTACAAGACGTTTGTATGAGTGAGTGCTTCTGAATGAGTGCCCATAACTTTGCTCAGAGATGAGTCTCCTTATCTGAGTGTGTGCGAGTAACTCTGCTCAGAGAAGCGTCTCCTTTACTTTTGAGTGAGTACCCGTAACTTTGCTCAGAGATGAGTCTCTTTTACTTCTGAGTAAGTGACCTTAATAACTCCGATCAGTAATATGTCCCTTCACTTATGAGTAAATGCACTAAACCTTGCTTCAACCAGATACCCTTATTATAGTGATCAATTCCTAACTCTTAAATTTTCTTTTTTTACTTCAGGCCTACAATCTTAAAGAGAGCAAGAACTGCTATGTGAAGTCTTCGAGTGGAAGTACTTTAGCCGTTTGGCATATTCCGCCAGTCACTCAGTACGATACTCCAGAGGTCAAATCAGGGTCATTACAAGACGCTGAGAAAATCATCATTTATTGCCATGGCAACTCGTTTCATCGTGGTTTCAAGCATCGAAGAGATTTATATTCAGAGCTGCAGAAATCAGGTATGAATAATATGGTCGAATCCTTTTTGTCAAACTCAAATGTACTCGGAGCCGCAACATCTACTCTAATGTCAGTGGCTATTAAAACTACCGGATAACCACTTATGATGCAATAATTCAGTTTACGACGAAATAAAAAATAACTTGGAATTAAAAAGAAAAAGTTTGTTTTGACAGATTTGAATCACTTTGATGCGACCTATTGTACCACTCACGATTTATACCTGTTGTCATGTGTAATTAGTGAGTAGTAATAGACTTTATGTCTCCGACTTTCATTGAATCCCCACTGCTTCTAACAAAAACGGCTGTTGCCACTTTGATTCACGGAAGCCAGAGCTCCGAAAACAAAGAGTCGTATGCTGCTGATCACTGGTCTACCCTGACTAATTGTAAGACAGCGTTGGTGAATTAGTTAGAACTAGAATATTGAATCATAAGTGGTTTTTCGATAGTTCTAATAGTATCTGACATTAGAGTACATGTTGCGGCTCGAGTAGGTTTGAGTTTGGTATAGACCGGGGGTGGGCAAGTTTTTTGGACCTGGGGCCCAAATTTTGCCCATCTACACTGACGGGCCATGTAAGTGTGACGTAAATGTTACATACATATACAACAATATATACAGTGTTACAAAAGTGAAAAACAACAAGCCTCTTGCCAAAACTACATTTAATCCCAATCTCAACAAATTCCTATTTTTCGCTAAAACATCAAAATTTGGTTTTCAGTTGTGGCAGCATCAGGCGGGCCATATTGAATAACCCAACGGGCTAGATTTGGCTTGCGTAGTTTGCCCATGTCAGGGGTAGACGATGCCATATGGCTCTTTTAATGCCAAATGTTGCCGAATCGTGGCCTAGGCCAGGGCTACTCAACTATTTTTTTCAAAATTATTTGAGTCCGGTCTTTACAGAAATTACCGTATTTTCCCGAAATCACGCCTATATCGAGAATAGGCCGACTCCCTAAAAACGGCCTTAAAACAACGATTTTATAAAAAATCGCACATAGGCCGGTCCCACGAATTGTTACACGCCGGACGCTTCAAGAAAAACGTAATAGAGAACAAAATTACTGTAACGCAAACATTTCTCACGTTTATCGTTTCTGCATGTTAGCGAGGGCCGTAGGTGGATTATTACCCGTAACTCTTACTTGTTAATTTATGTTAATAAAGTCTATATTGCTTTTCAATGTGTCGTGATTGTGTCGGGAGTTTAAAATAGAGTTCCTGAATTAGCATAAAACAATTTCCTTTGATCGCCACAACGACGATTAATTTCGTTCCTTGTCCGTTTCAAGGAAAGAAATAACGCTGTATCAACACATTCTTATAAATCACTACGAATCTTAACACGCCAGACTCCTTAAGAAAGGTGCAGTAAGAAAACAAAATTGCTGTAACACAAATATTTCTAACATTTATCATTTCTGTTTGTTAGCGACGGCCGTAAATCATTACTCGTAACTCTTACTTGTAAATTCATGTTAATAATGTCTATATTGCTTTTCGAGCGTCGTGATTTGTATTAATGGAAGGGATTGTTGTCAATCACAGCCTGTACAAGCGTCACGTGTTAAACAACCAATCACAGACTGTACAAGCCATCAGCTGTATGATAAGACAATTCACTTTCACAAGCGAGTTTGTGTGTGCGCGACGCTTTTTATCGTGAGAACTTGGTATGGTTTGAAGCTTTTGGAATTACCGGCAAGTCAGCATAATATCATCTCGTTGCGTGATCAAATTTTCATACGTGAATGAGCCGATTTTTTGGTGCAATCTGAGTCATGCGCGTATACGACGGTCCCTTAGTTTGGCAACTTTTTTTTTTAGTTTTAAACTCGGCCTATACGCGATCATGTACGGTATATTTCGGCATCCTTAAACGTGCACTTCCTCGGCCGGCTGATGATTATTAGCAAATCAAGATTGTTTATTATGATGTTATAGGTATTTTCATATATATTCAAAGCTATAAAAGTCATTTTATAAAAGAAAACTTCAAAAGTGGGGCTAATGATCCAAAATAAAGAATTAGGTGCGGTTTGAATCCATCGAAAGGTCCGGATTTGGACCGCGGTCCGCCAGTTGAGTAGCCTTGGAGGATGCAATTAGCGTGTATAAGTGGACGGTCAAGCAGGTAGGATTAAGTATTGTTTATATTTGTCTCAGGGGTGAAAAAAGCCAATAAGACTGCTTAATCATATGGCTAATATCAGCAAAGCAGAGGTACACCATATATAAATTGTATACACGCACAGTTTGAACTCAAAAAAAAAGTTCCCAAACTAAAGGGTCGGCTTATATGCGCCTCACTCTAATCACACTAAATTTCAGTTTTATAAGCGCATAACCCTGATTGTGCGGGGGTCAACTTATACATGCATAACACAGTTGCCTGTCAATAGGGAATTCCCCTGATTACCAAGTTATAAAAATCGAATCAGTAATTGTCAAATTTCTGACACTTAATGTATTTAATCACCCAGCTCCAGAAAGAAGATGTGACAATCGTGCTTTGGGGTCATTCACTCGGCACTTACATCAGCACGAGGGCGCTATCGCTCATGTACGACCAGAAAGATGGCACTCGACTCCCTGACTGTCTGATACTTGAAGCTCCGTTCACGAATACATACGATGCCGCAGACTGCTTCCCACTATCTAAGGTGAAATTTATATTTTGTTTCATTTCGGTACTCCCGTAGCATGTGAACCAAGATGGCGGACATCTGAACGAAGTATGTGTACCAGGTTAGGTTTAGGCAATGATTTCAGGTACAAATACTACGAAGTCACTTGGCTAGTCCCCGAACTCGTAATAGAACTAAAATAAGGAAAATTGGAATAAAATTATGGACTAACCCTAATCTGGTACACATACTACGTTCTGGTGTCCGCCATCTTGGTCCGCCATATTATGATGCTTATTAACGCTTTTTTCACGTGCAAGGCCTGGCACCAGTAGCAACAGATACTAGTATCTAACGATATGCAAGGATATACTATCTTTTGGAAGGGCTGAAATCTTCCCAGTTTGGTCCTTGTTAACAGAATTCTGTTAATTTTTGCGAAAACTTATTAACTAGTTGCTGATCACTCTTTGGGGACCTCTGTACTATGCCATTGTGGTAGTGCGCCAAGACTTTTGAATTGAATAACATCTAAAAATTGTATTTATTACATCTCTCTTTCAGTATTTCTATCTGCTCTATCCCTTCATGAGGTCTCAGGTTCACAAGAATATCAAACAATATGACGTAGAGCTCAGGACGGAGAAGTATCTGCCGACAATAAAGGCTCCTGTTATGATCCTACACGCTAAAGATGATCAGAGGTATGTAGGCAGAAATAATTGAAAGGTATGGCTTGCCAGTTGGTGTATCGTTCTAACCGAATTAACACGCTTACGTGGCGCCCTTCAAGAGGTTCAAAACATGTTATTTATGAGAATATGGCTTGCGGAACTGTTTACTGTCGTAAGATGGTTCATGTAACCTCCATCATCAAGTTATGTCTCGTAAATTCATCATCATCATCATTTACAATATTTACCGGTACGGTCTTACAGTACGGTATTTAATATAAGTTTATTTCGACTCCTCAGCAAAACAAGCTCCATGCATCAAGTCCAAGGAGGGGGGAGGAGCGGTCGCCCCAATTTTCTTGTCCCCAAAAGTATAATAAAATGTCAGTCCACGCATTGGAAAACAAATAACTCGCTAAACAATCCCATAACCGACAAGGACTGGTAATCGGACGAGAGGCCGCGGTTCGCTATATGATTAAGCTGTCCTGGCGGCTTTTCTCTCCCCCGGGGTAAATATGTAAATCCTATCCTTCGCTTTTTATTGATACCTCATCAGAATTTTCCATGCTTAAAGCAAGCCAGGGTTTGTAAAAGGGTACTCCCGTAGTATGTGTACCAGGTTAGGGCATAATTTCATTCTGATTTTCTTACTTTAGTTCTATTACGTGTTCGAGGACTGTGTCAGCCAAGTAAATATATCCTCTGCCCATAGGTTTCAGTACCTTTACACAACTTGATGTCAAGTAGATGAACAAAATTAGTTACCTCCATTTTGGTACACATACTTCTGGAGCGCTTCCCAAAGACACACTTATTCATGTCTTAACTAGCATGGTCAACTTCGTTACACGTCTCTCAAATCAAGTCAAACGATTTACAATAACTCTGGCTTTGATTACAAGAAAACTGGTCGCCCTTTGACACATTTCTGGAGCCCCCTGTAAAAGCAATACTTGCATGGTGTTGATGCAACATTAATGCAAAGTTTAGTTGGTAGGCCCTATTAGCTTCGCTTCCTAATCGATTCGGATTCGCTTTCTTTTGAAATAAAAAAATCCAATTCTCAAACCAAAGTATTCCATTCCTTACAGAATCGACATTCATCTCGGTGAGACTCTGTACAAAAAGACGACCTCTGACCCCATGACAAAATCTCCTCACATTCGTTTCATTCGAATACACGAGGATCACGGAGTAAAACACTACACTGCTAAGCACCCGGAGATAAGGCAGTTAGTGCATGATTTCATGGTTGAAGTAGCAAAGGTCAAAGGTAATCAGGAACAAGGAAGTAAAAATAGATTTGAATTGATCGATATTTAATTTTTCTTTTTTTGCTGTTTAATTAGGCAATGAATATAATTGCTTTGGTCGAGTAGCAAAGATCAAAGGTTATCAGGAACAAAACTGATTGAAGATTTAATTTTTTTATTATTAACCTTTATTATGTTAATGAGACATAGAGCTAAATTGAACTTGCATTCCTGGAATTTAGGTAAACTCCCAGCATTGTCTTCTTCTGAAGAAATCTAATTATCAAATTTCTGACGCTTTATTTAATTTTCCAGCTCCAGAAAGAAGACGTGACAATCGTGCTCTGGGGTCATTCACTCGGCTCGTACATCAGCACGAGGGCGCTATCGCTTATGTACGGCCAGAAAGATGGCACTCGACTCACCGACTGTCTTATACTTGAAGCTCGGTTCACGAATACATACGATGCCGCGGACTGCTTTCCACTGTCTAAGGTGAGATTTTTGCTTCATTTAGGTACTCCCGTAGTATGTGAACCAAGATGGCGGACATCTGATCGTAATATTTGTACCAGGTTAGAATTAGGCAATAAATTCAGATACATATATTACGGGTATCACTTGGCTAGTCTTCGAACTCCGAAACCGAAAGGAAAATTGGAATAAAATTATGGCATAACCCTAACCATGTATACATACTACGTTCTGGTGTCCACCATTTTGGTTCACATACTTGGGGAATAACTTAATTTCTATGATGTGATATAGTATTATACGATGCTTATCAACGCTTTTTCTTACTGTACAAAGCCCGGCATCAGTATCAACTGATATCTAACGATATGTAAGGATATACTATATATTAGAAAGGCTAAAATCTTTCCAGTTCGGCACTTGCTACTTAACTCTTTTGTTCCGTATGACGAATATATTCGTATTACCATCCTTGGTCATAATAGTTATTTTCGGACTATTTTACGTTTATGTTCATGTTTTGTGAAGTATTCCGCACTAACTAAATCATTTTGAGCATCCAACTATGATCCGTGCTTGATCTGTCAAAATTTTTTTTTTGTAAATTTTTTATTTTACTACTAAGTGAATTTTATTTGTGTAGGTATTTCAAAGCTTAAAGATACACGAAAGTATTTGTCATTACTTCAAAAATAAGTCATTTGAACGAGCGGGAAACAATTTCGCGCACATAATAAACAAACAAAGATTCCAGACAACTATCGTGGACATGCTCTCACATATCATTGATTACTTCGCGTTAAGCTTTTTAAAGAGATATTGGGCGTGTTCCTTGTTCGTTTGGTTAACTGGTCATTACATATTATAAAATGGTACAAAAAGTCGATTGTATACAGCGGAAAAAAAGGGTTAACAGAATTCTGTTAATTTTTGCTGCGCACTTAGCAACTAGTCGCTGATCACTCTTTGAGACCTATGCCATTGTGGTAGTGCGCCAAGACTTCGAAATTGTGTATTTATTACATTACATCTCTCTTTCAGTATTTCTATCGGCTCTATCCTTTCATGAGGTCTTCACAAGAATATCAAACAATATGACATTGAGCTCAGGACTGAGAAGTATCTGCCGACAATAAAAGCTCCTGTTATGATTTTACATGCTAAAGATGATCAGAGGTTTGTAGGCAAGAATATATTCGAAAATTATGGCTTGTCAGTTGGTGTATCGTCCTAAGGGGCGTGGAGCCCTTCAAGAGTTCACAGGTTCAAAACATGTTATTTTTGAGAATATGGCTTGCGGAACTGTTTGCTGTCGTAAGGTGGTCCACGTATCTTTCTTCATCAAGTTCATGTCTCTGAAATCCACCATCTAACATTTACAATATTTACCGGTACGGTATTACAGTACTGTAATTAATATAAGTTTCAACTCCTCAACGTAACAAATACCATATTTGACAGATTGATAAAAAACAAATGAATAACCGATTAGCAGCATGTCTAAGCATCTGGAAACAAATAACTGGCTAACTATACTCATACCCGACATGGACTGGTAATCGTGGTTCGTCATATGATTAATATTCTATACGAGTTCTATTACGAGTTCAGGAACTGTTTGTGTTAGCCAAGTGAATATAACCCCCTGCCTATACGTTTGAGTCCCTTTACACAACTTGATGTAAAGTAGGCGAACAAAATTAGTTACCTCCGTTTTGGTACACACACTGCTGGAGTGTCTTGTAAAAGCAATATTTGCATGGTGTTGATGCAACATGAATGCAAAATCTAGTTGGAAGGCTTTATTAGCTTCGTTTTCTGATCGAATTCGATTTCTTTTTAAATATGAAATTCAATTCTCAAACCGAAATTTTTTATTTTTTACAGAATAGACATTCATCTAGGCGAGACTTTGTACAAGAAGACGACCTCTGACCTCACGACAAAATCTTCTTACATTCGCTTCATTCGAATGCAGTGAAGCACTATACTGCTAAGCATCCTGAGATAAGGCAGTTAGTGCATGATTTCATGGTTGAAGTAGCAAAGGTCAAAGGTGATCAGGAACAAAGATGTAAAAATAGATTTGAACTGCGGCCCACGGGCCAGTTACGGCTAACCGAAGTGTTTCATCCGGCCCACTTGTGCCTATATCAATTATGACTATGGTTTTCATGGCTATAAATTTGCGTTGGATATTTCGATGAAAATAACGAATCATCGGCTAAAATATAGATCACGTATTATTTGCACCTGAATATAATTGTGCCACTTGGTACACTGGCTGTTTGTTGTACATTAGCTGTTATGCTTGTTATTTGCAAATGAAATGTTTTGAGTCTCCAGTGACCAAATCTATTATTTGTGACTGGCCCACTGAGAAAAATAATTGCCCGCCCCTGACTTAGAATATCATTTCATATTGGTCAAAGTAACTTAATTAATCATAGTCTATTATTATGTGTACCAGGTTAGGGTCAGGCCATAATTTCAGGTACAAATGCTATGGGATTCACTTGTCTAGTTCTCGAATTCGTAATAGAACTAAAATAAGGAAAATTGGAATAAAATTATGGCCTAACCCTTTCCTGGTACACATACTCCGGGAGTACCCTATTTTCCTGTGAAGTTACAAAGGACAACTACTGTTATTAACGTCCAGCATTATAACCGTTCATGTTCATTCACTCACTACACTGTGGGGTATCTATTGATTTTAAATCAAACTTAGCTTCCCCATTGTTCTGGCACTGTACCAATTTTATTTATATCTCTCTATCGCAAACAGACCCAACATTTGAAACCAATATTTATGTGCATGCAATTGCGTTTCTTGTTATAGTTGTAAAATGCTTGTCTGAAGAAGTCTGACCTCGGTCAGACGAAACGTTACAGAAATATATTTGTGTTCGTGTGCAGCAAGACTTTTGAATAAAATAGAATAGCCATTTACACTCTTGCTACAGCATCCTTGCGTAATACGCATACGGATCCACCTGCGCAAAGGCATAGAGAGCAAGGAAAGGTAGTTAGTTTCACGCAACCTCAACTGTTAGTCACTTCCCAAACTTCAAGCTGTGTTTTAGAAATTTTTTAGGCTTTATTTCTATAATTAAATCTTTATTATTTGATTGTAGTTTATATTCTTATTCTTAACTGTGTATTTACTACTCAAGATGCCAATGGTCAGAATTAACAAGTTACAAATATACTCGAAATAGAGTCGAATTACTCAACCAAAGTGGAAAGAGTAGTGATAGCAGAGTTGCAAGTTTGCTCAAATCAAAGTCCCAAACACTAAAAGCACTGAAAGCAGAAAGAGCACTGATAAAAGGATAAAAGAGCCCCTGTCACAAATATGTAGCGGTTCATGTGTAACTTGAAACAAGATATAGCAGTACTGTCAGAAAATAGTCATTGCCATATTTCAAATACTGCCTTGTTGCCACATTTCGGTATTCTTTTTTTAATATTGGGTCAAATTTTTTGGGCTACGTGAATTATTCCAACTCTTCACCCCATAACGTCAAAAGTTTGAGAACTTTTGGTTTAACATATGCTCTTTGTGCGACAGAGGCCATTTGTAACTCTTTTATCAGCACCTTGCTATAAAAGCACTGTATATGTTTAAATATGCAATTGTTTTATCTTAATTGTTGATTTGATTTCAATTTTTTTATAACAATTCTACTTCAATGCATTTAATCCACTGAGACAAATGAACTTTGCTTTACATTGCAGTATTATTGAGCTACTGATCTTATCCACCAAAAAAAAAAACTCAAGGGTGTTTTTGAAAGACTAACTTCGGAGCTAGGTTTCAGGGATGCCCGAAATGAATCGAATACATTCGTGATTCGTTGTATTCGATTTAATAAATTTTTAATTTTAGAAATAATTTAGAATATTTCACTTGTAAATATCTTCTTCAGCATGCATTATTTTATGACGAACATAACTCACAGAAAAAAATAGTTAACTTCTGAAAGAATATATGGAGAATACTTATTAAATCAATGTTCATCTCAGTTACTCTTTAACCAAATTTGAATTATATGAATTAACAATTGCCTTGAAGAATTTATACTGTGAAACAGACCTAATTCATTATTGGTGGTAATCGAAGTCAAAGTACTTGTGTGGCGGGACTGGAATTGTCCTATTTTTTATTGTTTTGTATTTTATTTATATTTAGTGTCTAGTTATTGCATACGCATTGGTGTGTGGAGTCTGAGCCCTAATTCGCCCAATAGTTAGATTCAGTTACTCGACTCCAACCACCACTGCATATGTGCAGTGTCAGCTCTTCTTGCTTCTGCTGTCGCTGGGTGAGGACCGTATTTTTGTCACTCTATTTTATCTGCTTTAAGCGTGGATTTTACATTATTTTAATAAAGTCTCTTCGTTTGCATCGTGAACTTCGAACCTACTTGTGTGTCTTTGCAGCACATTGGATCTTCTGAACTAATTATTACAGTATTACTAGACTGTATTAGTGGCGAGCACCTACCGGTATTCCGGTTAAGTCGTACCGTTGCAAATTGACGAGCTAGCGCCAGAATTGAAAAATCAGACGATTTTTTGATTAAAAGTTCATGATGTCACATCGAAGAAAGAATTGCGACCAGGAACGAGATGTAATATGGAATAAAATTTCCCAGATGGAAACCGAAAACAAAGAAATTAAAAACATGAATAGAGAAATACAAATGGTGAATAAAGAAATTGAAGATAAGAATAAAGTACTAGAAGCTGAAAATAAAGAACTGGCTAGACAACTGCAAATAGTCTATGCTAGTGTTGCAAAACTTGAAGAAAGAGATGTTGGCATGAAGGAAGTACTCGAACGGGTGTTGTGCCGTCTGGAGAGCATTGACGAGGCTGAGGGTGAGGTGCCATCATTTATCCCTAAACCTATTTTAAAAACCCCTGAGGTGCCTAAGAGTGTTGATAGGAATGGTGAACCAGACTGCCCTGATAATGAATGTTTGATGAATGGTACCGGTACTATTAAAAAATTGAATTTTGCTGATGAGTGTGTGGTTGACCAGTCTACACCTATGCATGCAAGTGTGAATGGTAACGTTACTGATTGCAAGGCAGTTCCTTTTGGTATGAATAATAGTATGAGAGTGGATATCCAGCCTGATACTTTTAATGGTGATGGTATGTCTTTGGATGATTATTTGTGTCATTTTTCATCCATTACTACCTGTAATGGATGGACTGATAAAATTGCTGGTGTTCATTTTGCTGCATGTATGCGTGGGAAGGCTTTGTCCTTGTTGAATGAATTATCCCTTCCAGATAGACACAGTTTGAGTGTTGCAGTGAATCACTTGAAAAAGCGTTATTATCCAGAGGGTAAGGAGTCATACTTTGCTACTTTGTTTAATAACAGGAAGAAGTTGGCCACTGAGACGCCAACGGAATATGCTACTTCTCTTCGTGCATTGTCGAGGAAGGCTTATCCTTCTTTGGATGTTATTGCTCGTGAGAATCTGATTAAGCAGCGTTTCATTTCAGGTTTTCCTGATTTCGAGATGTGTAAGACTTTGACTATCAGGCAGACTCAGAGTTTGGATGAATTAATTACTGTGGCTGATGTTTGTCATTCTATTGATGCTACGCACAGTGCACCTGGTTGTAATCGTGCTAGTAAGCCCATGGTAGCTGTTGTGAATAATTCTGAGCGTGATGATGGTGTGTGTGAATCTGAATTTAGTAAGCTGCGGAATGATATTAAAGAGATGCTTGACAGTTTTCGTGCTATGGTTGACAAAGGTCATCAACCCCGATTTTCCCGTCAGAAGGGTGGGCGTAGGAATGAAGGTATTACTTGCTATGGTTGTGGTGCCAAGGGTCACATACGTAGAAATTGTCCAGAGAATCTCTGCCAGATATGTAATGGCAGGGGTCATATAGCTTCTCAGTGTGATAGATATTATGTTCCACAGAATTCGCAGCCTTCTGCTTATTCGGCCCAGCAAGCGGCCAGTGGCCCGGTAGGAAATTTTTCACCAGGGAATAGCTCAAATTCTGCCTGGGGTGGGAATGGCCAAACTCCTCGTGACGGTGGGAATATTCCACAGTTTCACCCTGCTCCCAAGAATAATGATATGCCTTTAAACAGAAATCAGTAGCACGGGGGTCCTCAGTTGTTACTGGAAAGATGACGAATGTATGCATGGACCATGATTTTGATAATTTGATTTGTTCTTTGAGATTACCCACTAGCTGGTATGCTATGGTTGATGTGAATGGCATTACTGTACGTTTTCTTATTGATTCTGGTAGTGCTGCTACGCTTATAGATTATGCAGTTTTTTGTTCTATTGGTGGAAAGGAGTGTGATTTGTCTCCTTGTGATGTTTGTTTTCAAACTGCTAATGGTACTTCTCTGAAAGCTCGTGGTATGATTGATTTGAAAATTTGTATTGATTCTGTGTGTGCTGTTCAGAGAGTGATTGTTGCTGATCTTGGTGCCCCCTATGGTTTGCTTGGTATGGATTATTTCCAAAAGCATGACTGTGTTTTGCATATGTCTGTAGGTCAAATGGAGGTTGATGGTAAAACTGTTTCCCTGACTAAGCCTGTTTCGTCTGTTCCTAGTTGTAGAATTGTTGTAGATAAATGTGTGACTGTTCCCAGAGAGAGTGAGATGGTGATTTATGGTCGTTTGAATTGCCCATGGAAACCCAATAGTGACGTCATAGCTGTGGCAGAGGCTGCGTGTGTGTTTGAGAGCGAGTATGGCCATCGTGGTTTATTTTTATTTCCCGGAGTGGTGGACGCCTCATGCTCTTCTTTAGTGCCTCTCATGGTGGTCAATGTTAGCAAGGAAGCGGTAGAAATACCTGCGGATTTGCTCATCGGTTTACTATGCCCAAGAGAAAACCTGACTGTCTCTTCTCTGGAACAAGTGGTGCCTGGTGATGTCATGGACACCAGGGAACTACCTGAACATTTGAAGAAGCTCGTCGACGATCCAGAAGATTTAACGGTTGAACAACGTCAAAGTGTTCATGATTTGCTCATCGAATTTCAGGATATTTTTGCTGGTCCTGATGGCAAACTGGGACGAACTTCTGTAGTCAAACATAAGATTAAAACGTCAACATCTGAACCAATCAAAGTTCCACCGCGACGTATGGGATGGGCGAAAAGAGAAATCGCAGAGAAACAAGTACAGAGCATGCTTGCTCAAGGTGTAATAGAACCGAGTGAAAGTCCCTATAATTCGCCTATTGTTCTCGTTCCTAAGAAAGACGGAAGTTGTCGTTTTTGTATCGATTTCCGGAAAATTAACCTGGTAACCATCAAAGATGCCTACAGTTTGCCAAGAATTGATGATATTTTGGATGCATTGGGTAAAGCAAAGTGGTTTTCATCGTTGGACTTGGCGAGTGGGTACTGGCAAGTAGAACTCGACCCAGAAGATCGGGAAAAAACAGCATTCAGCTTGCCAGGAAATAATCATTTTCAATTCCGTGTTCTTGCCTTCGGTCTGGCCAATGCGCCATCTTGCTTCCAGCGTTTAATAGACAAAGTTTTGGCTGGAATTTTATGGAAAATATGTCTCGCATTTTTAGATGATATTTTGGCTTATGGCGAAAACTTTGATCTGGCCATGAGCAGCTTACGTGAAGTTTTTGTAAGAATTCGTGCTGCTGGACTGAAATTCAAGCCGGAGAAGTGTAAACTTTTTCGTCGTAAAGTGGAATATTTGGGACATGTAATATCTGAATATGGTGTAAGCTGTAGCGATAGAAAAATTGCTGCTGTTCGTGATTGGCCCAAGCCTGCTAATGTCAAAGAATTGCAGTCATTTCTTGGATTTTGTAATTATTACAGACAATTTGTTGAAGATTTCTCTACCATTGCACATCCTCTTGTTCATCTGACAAAGAAGAAAGTAGAATTTGCTTGGACAAAGCAGTGTGATGTCGCTTTTCTTCGCTTGAAAGAACTTTTAGTTCGTGCTCCTGTTTTATCATTTCCACAGGAAGATGGAGACAATTCATTTTAGATACTGATTGTTCTGGTTTTGGAGCTGGCGCAGTTTTAAGTCAAATTCAGAATGGCAAGGAAAAAGTCATTGCATATGCCAGCGTTACCCTTAACAAGGCACAGAAGAGATATTGTGCAACGTATCGAGAACTTTTTGCGTTGCAGTGGGGGGTCAAACATTTTCGTCACTTCCTGTGGGGTCGACATTTCAAACTGAGAACTGACCATGCTTCACTACGTTGGCTTCTGAATTTTAAAGATCCTGAAGGCATTGTAGCTCGTTGGATATCAGTTCTGGACACTTACGATTTTACAGTTGAACATCGTGCTGGTTCCAAGCATGGCAATGCTGATGGTTTGAGTCGTATTCGTCGCCGATGTAAGCGTGATTCCTGCACTAGTTGTGGGAATGGTGATCAGCCGTGTGAATTGGAAATTGTCAAAGTTGCTGCTTTGCAACCGAGTCATGGTAATTCTATGGAATGGCTCGCTTCGTATTCATCGACCGATGTGCGTGAGATGCAGATGAAGGACGATAACATCTCTAAAGTACTGACAATGAAGGAAACGTTGGATCAACCACCCCCAGCTGCAGAACTCTTGTTTTTCTCCAGAGAAGTTCGGATCCTGTGCAGCCAGTGGAAATTATTGAGAGTCATCGATGGAGTGCTTCATCGAGAGTTTTTGCCATCCGCGCCTGTAGGGAAATCCATTTTTCAAATTGTGTTGCCTTTAGTTTTGCGTCGCGAAATGTACCGACAACTCCATGAGTTGCGTACTGGTGGACATTTGGGTAAAGAACGAACTTATAAAAAATTGAGGGAACGATTTTATTGGCCTAGAATGCACAGCCAAGTATCTTCTTGGTGTCGTTATTGTAAAGCTTGCACTGCTACCAAAACCCCTCATGGGAAACGACGTGCAGAATTGTGTAAAATGATTTGTACTGAGCCACTTCTCAGAATTAGTCTTGATTTTGTTGGTCCTTTACCTAAAACTGAACGGGGCAATGAACATCTGTTAGTAGTCACAGACTATTTTACTAAATGGGTTGAGGCTTATCCTTTGCCTAATCAAAAGGCCAGTACTACAGCTGATGTACTTGTAACGGAATTTTTTAGTAGATTTGGTACTCCTAGAATTATTCATTGTGACCAAGGGGTTAATTTTGAATCTCATTTGTTTAAGCATATGTGTTCCTTATTTGAAATTGATAAAACCCGTACGACTCCTTATCATCCTAGGTCGGATGGTCTATGTGAAAGAATGAATAAGACCTTGCAGCAAATGCTTAAAGCATTTGTAGATTCTAGCCGCACAGACTGGGATGAACACATTCCTTATCTTTTAATGGCTTATAGATCTACTGTACATGAAAGTACAGGTTTTACTCCGAATCGTTTAATGTTGGGACGTGAAATTTCATTGCCGACTGATTTACTTTTTGGTAAACCGCCTGATCATAATGTCCCTAAGTGTTATGATGAATTTGTTGAATGGTTTGATAATGCTACATCTGAAGCTTTTGAATTTGCTCGAGAACAGTTAGGTAAATCTGCTGTTCGACAGAAACGTAATTTTAATGCAACTGTTAAGCCTTTATCCTTTAATGTTGGTGATCTTGTGTGGTATTTTTATCCTCCTAAGAGTAGAAAGCTTTCGACTGGTTGGATAGGTCCTTTTGAAGTGTTAGATTGTTTTTCACATTTTGTTTATCGTATCAAGAATGTTAACACTGGTAATTGTAGAATAGCTCATGTTGATCATCTTCGTTTATATTTGATGGAAGATTGTGACAATTTACCTAATATTAATGCCGATTTCCCAGACAATATTGCTATTTCCAATGATGATGTACAGGATGTTGTTATTGAACCAGAAGTTAATCCTGAATTGCCTGTTAGGGATTCTGATCATCAGACTGTTACTCGTTCTGGTAGGACAAGGCGTAGACCTGCCTACTTGGATGATTTTCATACTTGATTTATGCGCTGTAACATTTTGTTTTGAATTACATTGGGAATTGTGCTATAATGTATATGGTTAGGTAGGACTAGTTAGTGTTTTTAGATAGGGTTTATTGGATTTTGTAGTTGGGAATTTTTTGTATTTTTATTGTGTATTTTGTAAATAGTATGCTTTATATTTGTTATACTTTCAGGAATGCTTTCTACTGTTTGATATTTCGTTCCACTGTGTTTCATATTTTGCTAATACCTGCCGATGGACATACACATTGTGTTTTTACGAGTTTTGTATTCCTACTGTGTTAATACCTTTCTTAGGGGATGTTTTTATTTTTTTTTAAGAGTAAATTTTTTGTTAATTTTCTCTAATGAAAAGGGGGGTATTGTGGCGGGACTGGAATTGTCCTATTTTTTATTGTTTTGTATTTTATTTATATTTAGTGTCTAGTTATTGCATACGCATTGGTGTGTGGAGTCTGAGCCCTAATTCGCCCAATAGTTAGATTCAGTTACTCGACTCCAACCACCACTGCATATGTGCAGTGTCAGCTCTTCTTGCTTCTGCTGTCGCTGGGTGAGGACCGTATTTTTGTCACTCTATTTTATCTGCTTTAAGCGTGGATTTTACATTATTTTAATAAAGTCTCTTCGTTTGCATCGTGAACTTCGAACCTACTTGTGTGTCTTTGCAGCACATTGGATCTTCTGAACTAATTATTACAGTATTACTAGACTGTATTAGTGGCGAGCACCTACCGGTATTCCGGTTAAGTCGTACCGTTGCACTTGTCATTGACAATTTAAGGAGGGCGTCCGTGTTGAGGGACAAGAACCTTCAATGTATAAACTACAAAAACCAAGGATGGATGAACATAAAAATATGCAAAGAAGTTGTTGGCTCAGAAAACTAAAGATGAAATTGAAGCAGGTTTTCTATGCTTTTGTGAGGCGTGTAGATGTAACGCTGTAGATATATTGAAGATAAGTATTCTAGGCAAGCGGTCGGCAACCTTTTTTAAGTGACGAACCGGTAAAGCCTGGCGGACCCTCTTTATACAAACGATCTAAGCTTATGTAATAAATTACACGCAGTAGAAAATTTTCTAAAACATAGGTGATGATATTCAATGTGAGATTTGCGTTTGTTTGCTGGTCATTCATCAACTGTTCCGAATTCGGAGACATGGTCGACAGTGATACACGTAACAGTTTCTTACGTTCAGCCTACTTTAGTTGTCAATATTGAAAATCCGACAGCACAATAAGAAAAAGAGTATCGCAAGGACACTTTTCAACTCATTATCATTTGAAATTTCAATCGAGTGCTATATATAAGTCTTATAAGACAATCTCATAGTTCGAAGAAGTTTCGAAGGCTTCGTTTGAGAGCTTAGTATGGCAAACTGGACAAATTTCATTGCTGTGACTTACGGCTATAAATCCATATTGAAAATACGGATTCTTTGCTGTAGATGACCCGCTATATCTACACTCCCAGTTACGTTAGTTATTGGCACGCAGTCATTCAAAAATTGCATTATTGATGTTTGTTAAGCCATACCTGATTTTATCACGAGATGTTCTAACTTTATGATCATCATAAAGTATAGATTTAGCTCAGTCTAAATAGAGAGTTGGGTGCTGTTTTGCCTATAACACAAGTGGGGATGGCTATACTAAATAATTCACCTATGTCATTGCTAGCATGATTATTCCGTGCTCTTGTCATATATTTAAGCTACTAATTACCCATTAACAAAAGGATGAGATGTTCACACACGCAAGGGAGAAAAGGCGGCTTAATCATATAGCGTACCACAGCTTCTCGTCTGGATATATGTCCACTGTGTGCACATTGGTATGTCGGAAAAAAAGTCCTGGTTCTTATTAAAAAAATGCCGCATTGTCAAATGTCGCCGACACCTTGCAGGATCCCCTATCATGACCCCGCCAGTAGGAATCTTTCTGCTACACAAATTGGCGGGGGAAGTTTCCATCCCCGAAGGTGGTCGGCTGCTGAGTCACACCATAGTTCCCATCTTCTATTTGCTCTCTGCTAAACAATGAAGCTGACGACAATCACGCGAATAAAATAACAGACAAGCACAACTGCGAATGTGCATTGTGACGTTTATATAAGATTACTTTCGTTCGCAACATGTAGAACTGATAAATTGCAGACTCTTCAGAGGTACTTCAGGCGCTTGCGACGCTTGATGTCAGTCAAGGGAGGTCCAGTTCCAATTACTAAGACGAATAATAACGGCTCGTCGTTGCTAATCGTTACGGTGCGTTTACACTGGATGCGTTGACTCTAGATTTAACTCTCACAGGAAAACAAGCTAGTCATAGAGTATATAATAACATTGAACAATCAGGGGAGACTTCAAGTATATTATACTTGGTGTGGAATTTAACCGGTAATACTCTAACTTTGTCAACCATAGTTTACAAATTGTGGGTGAGTAAATTAATAAAGAATAAACAGCCTTGAATTTTTGACTCTAAAACAACACATACGAAAAAAAATAACAATTGAACACACTAAAATCAACTTCCAAGATGTGCGATACATAAGTGTATAGTGCAATTTAAAGTGGACAATGAAATTTCAGAATGGCTTGAATATATGGTAGAGCACCATAATGTCACAAAACTATTTTCACATATTTCACATGGGTGTTGTTTTTCGCCAGTCTGAACTTTCATATGCTCCTACAAATTATTCAATATTGTGGCAACCGCTTCATGAAATTCAAAATTTATCAAAATTCCTACCAGAGAAAAGTTATATAAAACATGTGATAGGAGTTTTGTAGCTAAAATGGAAGTTGAATAAACATATGCAAGCTAACACTGAAGAAAATCCATATTCTTGTTAACCATGTGGCAAATATTTTGTGCGATTTAGTAATTAAGATTGAAATATACGATATATGTAAAGAATCATAAATTCCTGTGAAATATGTGGGATTGACCTTGTAAATGCAAGTGACAAGAATGTGGTTTGTCGCCAGTGTGGACTCCCATATGCTTTCTCAAATTCCTTAATCTTGCAAAACTCGTTCTACATATTCCACAATAGTATGGTTTTTCGCAAGTGTGAATTCACATATTATTTCAAAGTACTTGGTGTTGCAAAACTATTTCCACATATAAAAGAGTATCGTATTTCTCCAATTATAACACACGATTCTACAAAATTATTACGAGAGTATTGTTTATCCTTGTATGATTTTTCAACATAATTGATTCTTTAAAATAATTTTCCACATAATTCACAAGAACCATGTCTAATGGTGCTAAAAGTATGTTATCGCTCCATGAAAGGAAACCATTATTTAGATGCCAATTTACTATTACAGAATACTGGAATCAAATCCAAACTAACGAATATTATTCTATTTTCAATCGCGGGGATCTAGTAAATGTTGCGGCCACTGTTCAAGATGCTGGACATTTTCACGAGAACCAATCAGATGCTTTTACAATATCATGTGCATTAGCAAAACACATGTATGACCTCACGACGAAGAAGAGCCATACTCTATAACAGCATGTGTCAAATATTTTCTATGTTTCAGTAATTTGAATGAACGTACGCAAAAATGAAAAAATGTTTCACAGCTGCGGGAAGTTTGTGGCAAACGTTATATGCAATACAATATTAGCTATATGCAATATTCATCAAAATTTATAATATAAAAACTAACTGCAGAAAAGCCATATTCTTGTTATTAATGTGGCAAATGTTTCGCTTGTTTCAATAATTTGGACTGGCATATGCGAACCATTGATATTGTGATAATTAATATATGTTTTATGTCTTTTGGAAGAGTAATTCCTTATTACAGAACATTTGTATCAAATCCGAAATATGTTTTTTTTATTTACAGTGATTATTTAAAAATTTTAAATGGTGTTTGAACACTTGAAACACATGTGCATGTAGTATTGAAGAAACGCATAATCTTATGGAATATGTAGGAAGCGTTTCACAGCTGCAAAAGTTTGAAAGGCACACACACAATCACTCGTATTCTCGTAAATCTAGTGGCAAAGGTTCTGTCAGAATGAAATCCATGTATTTGTGCATTAGTGGAAGAGAAGTTAATACAGGAGAAATCATACATGTATAAATCATGTGCTCTGAGTATTTCAGTAATTTGAATAAACATATACGATGTCACATAAAACAACAATATGAAGTGATAAGAATTTAATGATCAATAGCTCCTAAAATCAATTCAACAATTTCATTTATCTCCTAATACCTAATTAATAGGTCAACTTTTATCCGTATATGCAATCTTTTAAACACCTACTAGCCTAACAGAAATTGCTTTTGCATCTTCCAAACAACAATATGAAGTGATAAGAATTTAATGATCAATACCTCCTAATAATTAATAAGTCAACTTATATCCGTAAATGCAATCTTTTAAACACCTTCTCGCAGATCGTTTTTTTGTTTTGCGCGAGTGTGAATGATTTGATTCAATAGTTTTAGGTGAGTGAACACGTACCACTATTTTTTTGGCAATACCTTCCATCTTATATTCTGTACGTTTTAAACCTTATCCAAGGTTTTGTTTACTCTCCTGATTTTATAATCAGTTTCCATTTGTTTGTTTTTACCAACCATTTTATCGCCTTTTTGCTGATTATGGAGTCGAAATAAAACTTATCATAGGTTATTGCATTGCAAACTAATTCCACATATTTCGGCTGTGTGAACTCTCATATTATTATTCTTACGCGCGTGACTCTTAGACTTTCATATGAATTTCTCACATATTTCACAAGAGAATCGCTTAACGTTGCAAAACTATTCAAATATCACAAGAGTAGTTTACTCTTTCAAAAACGAGCTGAATCCATCTACAGCCATCTAGTAAATGGTGTGAACACTTATTCAGATTTTTGACATCCAGGAATTAATATAATTAAATTACATTTGCAATATAGGACGCTACTGAATAGACCAAGAGTATGACATAACATGTGCACATTAACAAAACACCCATACAATCTGACGCTAAGGAAAAGTTTGTATATATATCATGTGGGAAATGGGTTTTACGTATTCCAGTACTTTAAATATATATATGTATATTCACACCAGAACTCAAACAGATTGAAAGGAAAATGTTCAAAACTCACACTTGAGAAAATTCATATTCTTAAAAATGTTTTGTGCAATCCAATATTTTAAAGGATCAAAATCCATACCAGAGAAAGGCCATATACTTGTGAAATATGTGGACGTGTTTTGTAACTGCGAAAAGCAATTTTAGTTCACAAGTGCAGTAAATATGCATATGAATACTATACTAGAGAAAGGCTATATTCAACTGCTTTCCGAGTTCCAGTAATTTGAATAGACGTATGTTAAATGCGATGTCAAATGGAAAAGCTATATTCATGTTGAATATGTGCAAAGGGCTGCAACCAAAAACAAAAGTATGATTTCCCGCCAGTGTGGACTCTCAGACTGCTTCAAATTACCTAAGTTTAAAAAAAAATATCACAGTGTTTCGCCATAGCAAGTTGTCTGAATTATTTCCATATTTCTCGCGACAGTATTCTTTATTCCCGATGTAAATTATTATATGTTTTAACAAAGAATCTGGTACTGCAAAACTATTTCCACATATACATGGGCATTTTTTTCCATAGCACGAGATTCTACAATCTCTTTTCACATCTATCACCAGAGTATCCTTATCAGCAGTGTGAATTGCAATATGTAAGGAAGTAGGTGAGTTTATTTCGATTTTCCGTTACAACAAAACAAACAACAATAAAAGAAAAAAATATATATATATACAGAAAATCATGAAATTAGGAAAAATCTCAAAAGATTTAATATGTGATGATATACCTGTCACTTACCCCAAACAGCAAACATCACATTGAAGTAGGATAGGATTTACATATTTATCCCAGGGGAGACGAAAGCCGGCTCCAGTTACAAGTCCATGTCGGGTATGGGATTAGTTTTAGTTATTTGTTTTCGGAAGCATGGACTTGATGGTGGAGGAAGCCGTAACCACCCTACGACGGCGAGGAGTCTAGCAATCCTCTCGCGCATAACTACCCTGCATGGGATTCAAACCTGCAAACCCACGCAAGGTAATCAGAGATGCGGTGGCGAGCGTATTCCTAACGCTTAGCACGAGCCACAACGCTGCGTATATTAAGAAAATAACGAGTACAACAAGCAAACAAGTGGTGCACAATATTTGACTCTGAACGCATTTAATAATAAAAGCAGCGTAAATGCAGTATTTATCGAAATCACTGATGTTACAAAACTATTTTCAGTTGTTTTACGAATTCGCCAATGTTGATTCTCTAAAGGCGCTTCTAATTACTAGGTGTTTCAGAACTATTCCTATATATTTCACAAGAATATGGTCTGTTGATGCTTAAAGTACCTTACTTTGCGTTGGGCCACCGTGAATTCCGGATGGCTCCATTCAAGCCATCTTTTATATTACAGAATACTTGAATCGAGTCCCAGATGCCAAGTGGTATTGTAAATGATGTGAGAATTTAATGAATTTATTAGAAGTCTTTGTGATATATGGAAAATTTAATGTCGAACGATACACTTCTGAACAAAGCAAATATATGATGTGTGCTTTAGTAAAATACATACAAGAATTTACATTTGAAACAAGCCATAGATTTCGCATTTTCCGTTAATGGAAAGTATTTCACAGCTGCAAGAAGTTGAAAAAGGTACACACAGACGTTTTATGCGATCAAAAATTACTTCAGTCATGATACACAAGATTATAAGGTCTTGGCTTTTAAGCTTCCCATACTCTTTCATTCAAGTTGTAAATTAAGACCAAAAAAACCACGTCTTGACATACCTACGCGAATTCAGTTTGATAAAAATCTGTTATCCTTCAAAGTATTTGGAAAGTGTTTCACAGCTTCAAGAAGTTCGAAATGGCACAAACTCAAATTGGAGAAAATCATATTCTTGTGAATCTTGTGACAGACAATCACCGATCCGACAACCATCAAAATTCGTATCGGAGAAAAATAATGTGGAAAGTGCTTTGTAGCTATGAGGAAGTTGAAACCAGCTGGAGGCTACAAAACTCTTCCCACATATTTACAGAAGTGTGATTTTTTGTCAGTGTAGACTCTTGATTGCCGTTTTGAATTAGTTATGTATTTGTGACCTAACTTGAGTATTAATATGAATACATAACATACATAGGTTTCCACAACAGGAAGAAGTATGAAATGGCACACACAAACGTATTCTTATGAATCTTGTGGAATTCATACCAGAGAAAAAAACATGGAAAGTGTTTTGTAGCTGAAATAAAAGTTGAATTGACTTATTCAAGGGAACACTGGAAAGAAGCCACATTTGTGTAAAGCATTTAGGATATTGAGTATTCATGCTGGAGTAATTAACGTGCCAAGTATTTTGCGCAATTCGGTGAATGAAATAAAAATATCGATATCATATCTAAAAAAGATGTATTCTCGTAAAATGTTTGAAAAGGGCATTTTAAATGCAAGTTGCAAGTAATTTGAAAATGCTTTGATGAATTTTCACATAGTTCACATTAGTATGGTTTTTCGCCAGTGTTAACTCTTAAGTTAGCCAGAATGGGCTTTCATATGTTTTTTACGGAACTTTTTCCACATCTTCAACAAGAGAATCGTTGTATTCAATGCTGCAAAACTAATTCCACATATTTCACAAAAATGTGGTTTTTCGCCAGTGTGATCGCTTCTATGGTGCTACCGAAAGTTGTAACATGATTGTGTGGGCTCTAATGTGCGACATAAAATTGATAAATGCTGCAAAAAATTCTTTACATATTTCACAAGAATATGCTCTAGTGTTGATAGAAGGTAATATACGGGAAAATCTGTGTATTTGGCCGGTGCTTCACACTGCAAGTACTTTAAATAGGCATATGAGTATTCATGCTGGATATACTTGAGAGACTTTGACAAAAATGAACTAAAAATTATTCTACATATTTCATAAAAGTATGTTTATCAATCCCCAAGGTTCTTTATTAAAGTGCTTGATGCTTCAAAACTCTTTTCACATATTTCACAACAGTGTTTGCCAGTAGGGTATCATTAATGCTGCTTTAGAATGCATGCATGAGTAGTGTTTTTCCAGAACAGCTTTTATATGTTGTTTTTTTTTGCAAGTGATGTTCTTGTTTGATTCTGCAAAACTCTTTCCACATATTTCACAAGAGTGTGGTTTTTGCAAGCGTGGACTCTCCTAAGCTAATTCAAGTAACCAAATAAAAAAAACATCTTCGCCTTTTTTATTGCACTATTGAATCGCAACTTCGACCTTTCCATGTTAAATTTGCTTTGCGAGCAGTACCTACAAATGACCTATTATTTAGAATAAAATGTACATTTTGTGAATGGAATGTTGAAACCGTGCTACATTTATTTTATTTCTGTGAATTTGTGCAACAATTTTGGGGAGTAGTTAATGCATGGCTAATTGTTGATTAAATCCTAATCTGACATATAGAGAAATTTTAATGGGGGCAGAGCAAACCCAAGATAAAAACTGTGTTTTATTGAGTGCAAGAAATTATATTTATACATGAAAACTACGTAATGAAAGGCCTCAGTTTGGCCAATTTTTATATATGACAAAAAGTGTTTATAACTGAAAGAATTACTGCAACTAGAAAATGTAAACTGTCGAACCACATAAAAAAGTGGAAAGTTTTCATAAACTCATTTTTTAAGTGCAATTGTGTTTGTGTTATCGTGTGTATTAAAAAAGATGTTTTCATTATTAAATAAATGAAAATAATGACAAGATGCTATTTCGTCAGAATGGGCTGTCATGTGTTTATGTGTGGATCTGAAAATATACTAAGAGTCATATTCTTGAATGATGCTACAACACTGGGTTAAAAACGCAGATGTGTGTCAGAAAATTTTGTCATAAATAAATAAATGATGCCAGTAAAGACAATTTGACAATCGCATAGCTTCGAATTTTACACTATATGGGAATCGGGTGTCATTTACTGGCCGTACATGAGCGATACCACTCTCGTGAGGATGTTTGTCTTTTTTCTGACGCTGTGTAATGCAAATATAAGCCCTGTTCAAAATAAGGCTTGATGTTTGGCGCACTTAGCTACTAAGGATTAGAATTTACATATTCATCCTGTGGCAAAGGAAAGAGATAAGACGGCCCAATCATCTGGCGAACCGCGGCATATAAATACTATACACTTTGGTAGACGACGCCAGGGAACGAAAGAAATGTGGAATATATGTCAGCGGCTACCTTGCTATAGCTGCATGAATTAAAAAAAATATAACGATTCTTGTTGCTGGGCTGCAGCGTCCCTTTTTATATTGTGGATAGTCATATTAGTCGCCAGTTTTGCTGTGTTGCACTCATCGAGGAATCATATCATTAGCACTAGATGTCGCTAATTTGCCATCTATCTGAAATAAATCACGATAGTTCTCCCCATTCCTCTGGTTTCTCTAGCTGTATTAACCTGTTGTTCTCATCATGAATGTGTATTTTAAGTTAATTTTTTAAAATATCCAAAATATCTGATTCTGAATCTTAAGAATACAAAGCTATCTTAATTCAAGCGTTTTTATGCGAAAGCTGCTCAACCTCAAGATGGCAATGCAGAGCAATAATTCACCTTGTTATTTTTTTAAATCAGGGAATTCCCCTGTATAATAGTTCGATGCTATGCTGTTCTGGTACCGGGGTTGTAGCTTGCTTTTTAATAGAGAATTCAGAGAGAGAATTGAACAATGGATATTGAGTTGGCATTTATAGTATGTATGCATGTATGTATAGTAGATGGATTAGTAGGATTTCATACTCATGCTGCTAGTTTAAAAGGAAAGACTTCACGAATGTAAAAATATCAATAAACAAAACAAAAAAGGCATAGAAATTCAGAATCATTCCGTTGATACACTGGAATAGTGAAACTATGATATTGGGGAAAGGCCATACACATTCATGAAGAATATATCGACAGAAAGTGATTGCGTAACTGTGTTTCAAATTTGGAAAAAATTTAATGATAGGACTGTAGGAGGTAAAATATTCCAAATTTTATCTTCAATGCCAGTCTGGATTTCATGGCTATTGTGAACGAGAAATCGGGCGTGCAATCAGAAATTCCCGCGTGCAAATAAGAATTCCTGGCGTGCACTTATAGCTTACGGCGTGCAAAACAACTGCGCCCGCGTGCAACTGACTTCAACAATAGATACCTCTCAATACATCCACGTAAAATTACCGGGATTGGATAAAAATACGTTGATCACAGCAAAAATGGACGTTTGACCTTTGACCCCCAAATATTATTTCTACAGTTTGTCGCTAATTTTGAGAGTGCTTGTGTGACTTTGAATACCGGTACTGTTTAGTAAATCTGCGTAAAATTATTGGATAAAAAATACGTTGAATCAGAGCAAAATGAACATACTTTGTCAATAAGTTTGGGAGTGTTTTTACGTAGAATTAATGGATAAAAAATACGTCAAATCAGAGCAAAAATGAACGTTTGACCTTTGACCCAAAACATTATTTCTATCCTTTGTCACTAATTTTGAGAGTGTTTGTGCGACTTCAAATACTGGTACTGTTCAGTACATCCGTGTTTATTTATCGTATAAAAAAATACGCTGAATCAGAGCCGAAACTGGCCAGCGTCGGTGGGGAGGCGATCTTTTCGCCCATAACTAATCTCACGGGATTCCTATCATTCACACGATATGGTCTTTTTCGCTTCGCATTTTTCGATCAGGCCAAATCTTGCAAGCTAGTATTACTGTATTAGTCGACAATTGTAGAGTTATAATTTTTTGGCACCTTTATATTACTGTGTCATTGAGTTAAAGACTATATAAACCGATTTACATTGGTGAGCAATTGCAAATTTTCGGCGTGCAGAATTGAATTCGCTTGCGTGCATTTTTGCGGAGCGCTAGCGTCCTCGGGCGTGCACCTGCCATGGAATCCAGTCTGGCTTCAATGTATCTCAGAGTTCTCTATGCCTGCTTCAATTTCACTGGGAACAAAAGAAAAACCACTGATAATATCTTAATGTGCAACTCTGCCTTACAATTAAGTGCATTTTCATAATATTCATATCTTATACAACAAACCTGCCTAAACCTGAAAAGTCTAAATATTAGGCGGATATACCAGTTGGCCAATATATTGGTTGAGATTGTGTTTTGTACTTTTGCTGCTAAAACTTCAATCTAACAAAGCAAACTCATTTCGCTTATTATGACGAAAGTGAGGTTGAATAAAAAGTTATTAATCTACAGTGATTTGAGCGGTTGATACAGTTATTGTGATCTGTGGCATTTGCTAGTGGTTACATGATTTATGTTGCATGTAATATTTATAGCTATAGTTCATAATAGTTGGTCATTCCAAGTATATGTGCCTGAAATGGAGGACCAACTAAAAGTAGGCAAATGAAAATAGGCACTTTGGAAATTGAGCGTAATAAATTCAAAAAAAATAATGAATTGTTAAATATAGTCAAATTAAATGTTGAGCATGCAAGGTGCAACAACGCACTGAATCAAAAGATACGCTAGGCCCTTTGGAAAAGATAGAAAATGGAAATTACATTTTCATTATAATTATTTCATTATCTTTTTAAAAGTTATTACACCCATTTTTTGTTTTGTTCGAAGTGTCTAAAGAGTGCCTAATTTTCAAGTGCGTTTCCAGATATGGAGGTTGTAGTATCTATTTCAGTATTCATAACTGTTCAAACCTCTTGATCCATCATGACAAACCACTATTATTATTTGATGAAATATATTTTATCCATACTAGAAGATGTGAAATATTTTATTTACTGTTTTTGTACTTACCTATCAGCATTAACCATCGGCCTTCTGAAGATAATATTCAGTTGTAGATGAGCAATAATTTAGTTTAACCTTGAATTTGAAAGCATGACTTCATGAAAAGGGCACATTCCTACTCCTAAATAGCTGAGTCAGTTAAATCAGTTCCAAAGTTGAGCAATGACACTTTCTGCTAGGACAGATTTGTAATGAATTTATTCATTTATTGCAGTTGGATGATCTTTTTGTAAAGTTATCTAACTTTCCCTATATTTATGCACTGAACTGCTGAAATCCAAAAGCTGCCTTAAAATACGAACCATTGCATCGCCTGCTTAACCAACAACATGGATAGAAAAGAAGACACTGGAGCATCAGGTGGGTTCATACAATAATATTTTTGAAGTTTTTACTCACTATAAGAATCCACTGATGTCTATAAATCTTGAAATTACAGCAGGGAATTCATCGATACCATATATTGTTTTGGCCTCCACAGAATAAATGAAGTAAAAATACTTGAACAATTACTGATTAAAAATCAACAAACCTGATTAAGATATAATGAGTGTCTTCATAACAAAATTAATATTGTAAAGGGACTTTATGGACACCCTGTATAACAATATGTCAGAAGCTACAATTTTTGAGAATATTAATATCTGTTTGACATTGTCTATCCCTTTTCATTACACTCTGGGCATGGGATATGAATATGAGATGGCAAGAGATTTAAATATCAAGCCCAAATCGCTAGGATTGCATTGTTTTAGTTAATTTGTTGTATTATTTAAAAAAGTGTAATAGACTAGAATTAGCTATCAGTACTTCTATAGAATGACAGGCTGTTTAACATTTTGAATCAAATAATGATTATGAAACATCTAGCGCTAACGTTAACTCGTGAAAACTATCTCAAAATGTACAGTAAAAATAGAATTTCAAGCACGGTTGCTTGTTTTTGTGGCTTTGCTAGTTGTTTTTTTGAAATTTAGTTATGTAGCAAACAACTCAATGGACATCTAGAATTTCAAAAGTTTTATTTTAGTTGCAGTAATCGCATAGATGCAATAAGACTAGGCCTAATCTGTCGTCAGTACTTTTCAATGGCAGCTAGTTGAATGTTTTGAATCAAAGTGATGGTTGTGAACATATAAACTAGCTCGAAAGTGCAATCTCGTGAAATCACTCTCGAAATTTTCTAGTGGTAAATTATAAATAAAATTGTTCTGTGATAAAGGGCTGTGAAAACGTTCAAAATTCAAATTTGTTAAAACTTGGGAAAGATTTTTTCAAGAATTTTATATATTGGCGGTCAATGTTTTTTTTTCAGTAACTTTTTTACAAATTTTGTCATAAATTCAAAATTTAGGTAAAATTTCAGTTTTGCTCTCCCTAATTGGTAGATTCAGAACAGTGGTTTTCAAACAGTGTTGCGTAGACAATTTTTTGAAGAAGCTTGAAGCTGATTTAATAAAAAAATATTTTCTTCTAAAGTTCTTTTTCATTGTCTCATTATTTTCAAGGCTTTAGTTATAATTTTTAGTAATTCATTTGTTAAAGCTTAAGATAGATATGAAATAATTTGAGCAGAGCTCGAAATGAAAGTATGGTTGTCAATTTTTCATCGTTGTTATCTGGTGCGCTTGACCTGATGTACAATGCAAAACTATAGGAGTTTATTTAGATATATGCTTGCATTTCTCAGGCATATTGGAATTTGCTTTCAAACAGCTTACGATTTGGAAGTATAGTCAGATTTACCAGGGTGTTTAGTTACAGTTTCATCTTGTATTTTAGAATTGAGAATACACAAAGTAAATGTCAAAGTTATACAGCCTCTGCTCTACCCCTTGTCAATTCAAGTATTGCCGGGTGAAAAGTTTGAGTGTTAATTCCTGGAGATGAAGACAATTCTACTTCTAGTATTCATTAGTTGAAGCTTGAGTGGCAGGAATGATTTAAGCAGAGCTTGAAATGAATCTATGATTGCAGACCTTTAATTAACAGCTTACTTTGATGATAGCTAAAACTAAATGACTGCTAGAACCTAAAACTATATTAGACATAACCTCAATGGTTTCCTCACTAGTTTTGCATACAGGAGCAACTTGCTATAGTTTGAATATATTTATCAAATTTTGTAAATCTGACTAAATTTTTATGTTGTTCAAATGTCAATTCATTCATGAAAAATTCATGAATATGTTTTCAGGATTTATTCTCAAGCATGTTCAATATTTATGCTAAATGTCATAAATCTGTCTTTTAAAATTTGTTTGTTTGTTTAATAATATTACGGATAAGGTATAATGAATTGATTGAATTTTGAAACATTTAGATTAAATTATCTTTATTCTCTGTAATAATTAGGGGCTAGGTGATTTAGATTGAGTTCCTGATTAATTAAATTGACTCTGAGACCAATTTTTAACTTTTAATGGCGCATATTTTCAATGTTACTGACTATGTATAACTTATGTTTTGAAATAAATATATTTTGTTCAACTACACCAGGAATACTCAGTAATGCTTTAACACTATTCACACACACTAGATTCAAATTTTCTGAAGATAATTGAATTATCAGAAATATTTAAATCTAATAGTGTCTTCTAACAGGATTGAATCATAGATGGGCCAAACTTGATAATTAACGATGTTATTTATGCATTAGTTTCAAACTCTATTCCAGTAAATTCAAAAGTGAGGGTGTTGTCTACATACCGACTGTGAGCGAATCTGTTTGCAAGCAAGTACACGTCATGTGGTTGAACATCTGTTACAGGAAAGTCAAACCTCAATAATTCAGAATCTTAAAAAGTTGGGTATCTTGATTAGTTGATTAATAAGCAAAGCCTAGTTTAGTGTGAGTGTGTGATAAACACTTCATAATTTTCGATAAATGCTTGTATTAGTATAGTGACTTTTTCAAAGTAAATGTCTGAATAAACACTTCCATATTAGTTGCTTGTGCGTATACTGTAGCTGCGAGTCTTGTTCAAAGCATATACAATGCAGTTTTTGGTACAACCTTTGTTCATAAATGTCTCAGGAACGTCAAAACTGATTGACTCGCCCAAACTTGATAGACCCAAGGATTTACCTCATATATACTCATTCATTCGAATATGGTTTTTGAACTTGGAAGTGCAAATAATATTTGAAATTACCCATATTAAAAATTCTGCTAGCTTGTTGTAAAAATGACTTTACATTTGCTTTGGGGGTCAATGTAGATTTTAAAAACCTTGTTAAATGGGTTATGTTGGTTCATCCTAAGAACATAATGTTTCAAGGTCGTTAATTTGGCCTTCATCTGTGAGTTTTGCTGTTGCTTCCAATATCAATAATACTTATGACTAGTTGCTTGCATAAAGCCTAGTTAAGAGAGAAGGCATTAAAAGCAAATTCAATAATAAAGATTAGTTCCTTGTGCAAAACTTAGTTCAACGTGAATAACAAAGGATTTGAAAGATCTGAAATGTTGCGATATCTTGGGTATTTCTTCAGTTGTTGAGGGACATGTACATGTAGAACTCTTATTATCATTATTTTACATTTAATACTGTTTTATAGAAATGCCTTGAAATATACAGACTGTTAATATTTTTATTGATTATAAGCAAACTCAACTGTGATCTATTTTAACTGATGACCTCAATACTAGATTGTTTTGGGTCAGTGGAACAGATTTGTGTTTACTTTGTCACTTCATTCCTTGATATTGTAATTAGGAAACAATATCAAATAATGTTGCAGGGCGAGACAAAAAATTAAACTTAAATAAAATACTAGTTTGTAAGAGCCTCGTAATTGCAAAAAAGCTCAATTAATTAATTGTATATTCATAAAATTATTATTCACACTAGTCCTACAAAAGCATAGATGCAGTATCACGTGGAATAACACTTAAATATGGTTCAGTATCAACAGACTTTGCTTTGCAGATGCTTGCAAGGGGGTCATTGTATAATACATATGTTTAGAGTGTGACTTCTGAATGACACCCACCCAAATGCTCCATATTCATCAACTAAATAGCTGCCAGAGTCTCAATTTTGACAAAATATGGTTTTTGTTTTCAAGATGTTTCACAAGAACCACATCATTAAATACATTCATAAGTTTTAGAGCTGTCAAAGCTACATCAATTTCGCTTCGACTGTCAAGTTTCTTACAAAATATAAATCCAACACAACATAGGGTGAAACATTCAACACTCATGGTTAACTTGAAATGCAAGTGCCAACAGATAAGATGTCATAATGGTTGGAGTTTTCAGTCAAAGTTTCTAAATATTGATGGATGTTTGTAAACTGCCTTAGAGTCAAAGTATGAATCGGTTGATAAAAAAATATGAAAGTATGCTCAGTATGGAATCAGCAGGAGTAATATTGAATGGTATTTTTTACACATTATTTACCATGAGGATTTCAAACTCATTTCAAATTTATATTTGTGCTAGTGTGTGTAGTAATTATCTTAAATCATATAAAAATAATCATCAATGTTTTTTCCAGAGCATCCTTGAATTTTATATTTGTCTGGGTGGATCTGACGTTGGTTAGACAACGCATTGAAGAAATATTTTTGTGTTTGCGTATAGTGATACTCCTGAATTATTGTGTTCGGAAAGAACTATCAAGGAATAATTACTTACCGGTAATAGAATATATGTTTATTGGACACGTAGTAGACCTATTGATCGTTTTGTTATTATGTGGTTGTTGTTCTAATTGTTGTTCTTTGACACAGAATTTCATCGTTATTATAAAGTCACTTTTCTCTTTGATTACTGGACTAATAGCTTTGAATTTTTTAAGTGATTGAAGATGGAATTTTTTTCCAAAATGCTATTACTTTTATTTCTTTAATATGAATTCTATGAAATCTGGTATTTCATCCAAAATTTCAAATTTCAAAATTTTTAAACCAAAGCTTTAAAAATTAGTATCCAATGTTTCTTGTTTTCAATTTTTCCACTTATATACATTGATTTTTCATTAAGAGAGTATTTATAATGAAAATTCATTCATGGAATTATTTTGTTTGGTCACCCCCCGGCTTTAGACTACTGGACAATGCCTTCAGCCAATCATGGCTATACATTGCTATCAACTAGAATTGTATTGCATAGAAATACTTGGAATGTGTTAGCTCTTGATAGGTAATTGTAACTTAATACTCTGCTTCTTTTTAATATCTCAACTAATGACCTCAGTCATAAATTCTTTTTGTCAGTGAGATAAGGGTTTATGTGTTTACTTACCCTCCATTTTATATCTATATAACGTAATTAGGTAAACAACATATAAGATAGTATCCTATAAAACATTTGTTTTGTGGGGCTTGTTATAGCTTGGCGTACCAGTCTGTATGAGCACTTTAATTGCATGGTAAACAGACCTTTATGTTTTATAGTAAATTGGTAATCATTAGAGTTTGCCTCTCCTAATTCTATACTATATTTCGGCCAAACATTATCCACACATCAACATAGATTGATATCAATGTCCCATACTTGGTATATGCCAACTAATGTATTCATCATGGCTTCATGCTTCAAGGGTTCAAAGGTTTATTCTCTTTGTGCTTATTCAGCAGAACAACAACCCATATATAGAGAACTGCCGTTTGTCAATTTAAGTTATGCATATTGTTGGATAATAACATCTTATATAATAAGAATAACTACTAGTTTAAATCTTTTAACTTCTAATTCCCAATGTAGTTTTGGTTCAGCAATTATTTAGTTGGCGATAATATCCAATCATTTTGACACACACATTCCTTCCTTAGCCTACTTTTGAGCTCTTGATTCTTCCGCCACAGAGCATTTGTTATTGAATCTTAATTAAATGGAAAATTTGCTCACTCTATGTGCAACTTGCACTTTAGCTGTTGTGCATATTCATTGGTTTATAATGTGTGCATATATATGCATTACAATGATACCTCCCATACAATAATACTCTTAATGGATAATTGAAAAATATTATTAATACTACATATAAATGAAAAAAAATATTTTCTCGAAAACATTCAAATTTTAGTCTGGCTGGGAAACATTGCAGTGATGGATAGATTGAGGGACCAGTTAGTAAAATCCTAAACTGAAGCCTTCTAATAATCCGGGTTTGTGTCTACATATTCTCTCTGCACTCTTTGTGAACTACTACTGGAAAATATATGGGTGAATAATTTACGTGTTCACTCTGAATTACGCTCTGTACAAGATGCTGCTCAAAAGTATGAAAATGTTTCTTTTCTCAGTCATTTTAAATGTGGTTCTAGACTAATAGCTGTTCGAAAGCATTTCAGATTTGATTCCCACACTCAGTAAGAACTAGCGTATGTTCTAAACCAGGTTCTGTATAAGCCAATATCGAAAATAATCGGGATTTTCACAGACATGATGATTATTTCCAACTAGGCTTGGCCCAGGTGGCCTCTCAAAGGTAATAAGAAGTCATTTATTCATACATTCGCTTCAAACTACGCTCTATTCATGCAAATACTCAAAATAATCTTCACCCACTTCAAACAAACTTTGTAAAAGTAGCTGCTGATGATGTTTGAGTTTCCATTCACACATTTACAAAAGAAAATCTAGATACTTTTGTGTATTTATTTGTATGGATGAACACTGGCGAATTGTTATATACACCTGCCTGCTCGAAGCCTTTCTCAAGGAGAATGTAGAGAGAATGAGAGAAAACCTCGCATTCTTGAGTAGTTGCCAGTATAGAGCCTAGTTTAAAGAGAATATGCGAATGTTCACTCTCATGCGAGACATCAATATTTCTAGCAGGTCATGGAACAACCCTAAATGCTTAATATTCATCAACTAGCTGCCAGGGTCTCCATTTGACAAGATATGTTTTTTTTTAATTTTTGAAGCTGTCGCAGCTGCAGCTGAAATAAGTAATATAATATGTTTCAATTTTATAATTCAGTTTGATTCTAGGAATGGTTAAACCAAAGCCCCGAAAATTAGTATCCAAAGTTTTTTGTTTTTAATTTTTCTGCTTATATACATTAATTTTTTTTCATTGGCAGATTATTCATGGTAAAAAGTCATACATTTGTTTGGCCACCCCCAAGGTTGGGAACCACGCGACAATGCTATCAGCCATTCATTGCTATACAAAATGTTTTTAGGTTCTTGATTTTGATTGGTCATTTTGAATTACGTTGTATGTCCCTAAAAATCAACCAATGCAGATAGGTGGACTGTGGTTAAGGAGAATAGATATACTAACCCTGTTGTCATGACAACTTTGAAATATTTTTATTTTTGATGTGTGATTTCGAATTATGCATTCTATTTCATAGTAACCTCCCGAATAAGAGAGAAATTTTATTTTAAGGTAGTAGAAACCACTAGAGGGTGCTTGTGAGCAAGTAAAGTACAGATTATTAAGCACTATTGATACTATTGCAATGACCATTTCAGTTTCAGCTTATGGCATAAGGCCATATTAAAATTGAAAGGTTCATAACCCATGAAATTTGAACAGATACTCTCAAAAGCATGGTGGTGTTCATACATACGCTCATCCACTTCAAATAAGAGCTGTATAAGAAAATTGTGAAAAGAATCTGCTGGCTGTTTATTCATTCAATAGATTTGTGTATTAATTAATAGTGAGGCAATAACAGTATGAGACCCCTGATAATAAGCTAAGTGATAGTGAATACTCAAAGATTTGACCCATTTCTGATTGAAGTCAAGTGTTACTGTTAGTGATTACAGGCTGATGCACGGCTCGAAGTAGTTCGGGGTTGAAGCGACCAAGAAAAATTTATGTGGTAGTGAATTCCACTGGAAGTATTTGGTAATAATTGAGCCTAAATGGAAGTTAACTAATGGTGAATCATAGTAGTATCGGTGCTAGATAACGGTTAGGCCATAATTTTATTCTAATTTTTCTTATTTTTTTCTAGTACAAGTTCAGAGATTGTCTGTATTAGCCAAGTGAATATACCCCTGCCCATAGGTTCAAGTCCTTTTACACAACTTGATGTAAAGTAGGCAAACAAAATTAGATACTTCCATCTTGGAACACATACTTCTGGATCACCAAATCATGTAGTACAGCTAATAACTTTTTTGTTTTTTTGAGGGAAAAAGATCCAAAAAGTTTATAAGAACACATTTCATTATCATATATGGAAAAGCAAGAGCGGAGACATATTAATAATTAGATTTTTATATACTAGTCTGTAAGTTATATGCAAAACTGTCAAAAGGTGCTGAAACTGTGAGGTTACCACTAAATAGTTAGCGTGTAAAAACTTTATTACAAGTAAGAGATAATTTACCTATTATGTGTTAGCTATTGATATGTAATTCAAACTTTAATAATCTGATTATTTTCAATATCTTTATCAACTATTGACCTCAGTGATAATTTTTCTAGTCAGCAAGATGTACCAGTCGTTATGAGAACCTCAAGTGCTTAGCAAACAGACGTTTATGTTTTATCATAAGTTGCGTAATAATAAAAGTTGGGTGTGATGGACAGATATAATTTTCTTCGTCCAAGTATGACCAACACATTACCATGGATTGATATCAGTGTTCCATAGTTGGTATGTTCCAACCACTGTATCCATTAGGAAATAGCATCATGCTTTAATAGGTTCGAAGGATTGCCTTTCTCTTTGTGCTTCAGCAAAACAACAAACCCTTTTACATATGGCGGTATCCACTATCCACCTCTCGCAGTAGAAAATAAATTTTTGAGTGGTAATTTATTATTCATCAAGTCCATGCATCCGAAAACGAATAACTGACTAACTAATTTCATACCCAACACAGACAAGTAACCGGACGAAACACCATGATTTGCCATATGATTAAGCTATGTCCTAGGCTTTCTTCTCTTCCGGGAGAAGATGTATGTTTGTATTTTTCATGTATGTTTGTGTGTACATTCATCCTAAACTACGCCTTTTACAAGCTACTCAAAAGTATCAAGATGTTCTTCCTATTATGGAAAAATATCAAGAAGATCATTTATACATTTACTCTGAACTCGTCCAATACAAGTAATTACTAAATATCTGCTGAGAAAGTATTGGCGCTGTTTACTTCTACTCAAGACTATCTTTGTGTTTTTGTGCAAAAAGCTACTAAAATTAATGAAAACTGACAATACGAACTACAGAAGAAATACATAGCAGATTTATTCACATGGTACTTCTGAAACTAGACTCAATCAGATATTGCTCAAAATTATGGATGCATATTACTTGCCATGGAACTACAATGCGCATTAATTGAGGATGATGAATGTTTTTTGGTTACTCAATTTTTCACAAATTGTTCCTATGTTAACTCATTACCCTCAGAGTTGAATAAACTGAAATATATTTTTTGTATTTTGAAAGTTTTGTATATGGATTCCGTAAAAATAATTGACCAGCCCCTAGATTATAAAAAAATCTTCAAATGAACGTCTTCATGCTCTTGATTAAAAACTTCATATGCTTTACAGAGACTAGTTCAGAGTGGATGTTCAAGTTTAAACTTGATATTAGTGGTCCAATAATATTATAAATCCACCACTTAGAAGCTGAGAGATAAATCGATACATAAAGATAAGTACGATGTATTGCTGATACATCTTGGCCTGTGCTGTCATGTCTAATCTTTATCCTAAAATATATTTATACAAAAGATTTGTTTAAAACTAGCATTTTAATTGTTTATCTTTTTCATTGACAAAATTTAAAATTTACATAGTTTATAATATAAATATTATAATGGAAATAGTTTGTCTGAACTTTGACCCCTACTTCCATCTATATTTATAACTTTTTGTGCATCTGTGTAAAACTAATTATGGTGGTGCATAATGTGCTCTTGATTAAAAGAAAAGTAGACCCATTTCTTAGCAAAGTTACTCGTGAACAGTGCAGTGCCAAGAGCAAACTCAACTCAACTCAAACTATATCAACTTGTCATTCGTAATGCTCGCTTACTCCGAAGTAATTGAGCATCATCTGTGATCAAAGTTAAGTGCCGAGTGCTACTATTATAAGTTACTATAGCATTACATGTTAGTCATTACAGACTGACCCACAGCTTGAAGTAGTTCGGGTTGGAGCGACCAAGAAAAATTTGAGTGGTAGTGAATTCCACCTGATGTACTTGGTAAAAACTGACTGAGCGTAAATGGAAGTTAACTAATGATGAATCATGTAGTACAGTTAATAACTTTTTTGTTTTTTGGAGAAGCAAGATCGAAAGGTTTATAAGATAATTCATATTATATATATATATAATTTCAATATAATATCTAGAAAAGCAAGAGCAGAGACACATCATTATTAATTACTGTAGGTTTTTGTTTACCAGTCTGTATGTTATATGCAGAACTGTCAAAAGGTGCTGAAACTGTGAGGTTAGAGGTTGCCACTAAAAGGCGCATGGGAATAGATGGTTTGTAACGAACTTTATTACAAGCAAGGGATAATTCTGAAGGGTTGTTGTCCAATTTTGATTTGAGTTCTAACTTTATCATTATTATTTCATCAAGGCTTCTTTGCTAGTTTGACTAATGTACATGTATACTTATAATGTGTTATCTATTGATGGGTAATTCAAACTTTAATAATCTGCTTATTTTTAATATCTTTATCAACTATTGACCTCAGTAATAATTTTTCTAGTCGGCAAGATAGTCCATATGAAAACCTCAAGTGCTTAGCAAACAGACTGTTAAGTTTCATCATAAGTTGCGTAATAATAAAAGTTGGGTGTGACGGAGAGATATAATCTCCTTTGGCCAAGCATGAACAGTACATGAACACCGATTGATATCAGCGTTCCATACTTGGTATATGCCAACTACTGTATTCATTAGGAAATGCCATCATGCTTTAATGAAAGTTCAAAGGTTTTGCCTTTATTTTTTTGTGCTTATTCAGCAAAACAACAAATCCTTTTACATACAGTGTGTCCATCCCTCTCAGAGGGGAATTATTGAGGGGTAATTTATTATTCATCATTATTCATATACTTACTTGGTCATATTGCTATTTTACTGGATGATAATAAATGTTACTTTCAGACAGTTGCTATGAATGAACTTGTAAACAAGTAACTCACCCCAAAGCATGTTTGTTTGTGTGTACATTCCTCTCAAACTAGGCCTTGTACAAGCTACTCAGAAGTATCGACATGTTCTTCCTATTATGGAAAAATATAAGGAAGATCATTTATAAATTTACTTTGAAGTAGGCTTCTACTCAAGACTATCTTTTTGTTCCTGTGCAAGAACCTACTGAAATCAATGAAAACTGAAATTAATGAAAACTACTCAAAAAATATATAGCAGATCCATTTACATGTTAATTCTGAACTAGACTTCATCAGATATTGCTCAGTAGTATGGATGTATATTACTTGCCACGGAACTACAATGCGCATTAATTGGGAATGTTGAACGTTTTTTGGTTACTCGCTATTCCACAAGTCATTTTTCTGTTAACTCATCAACCTCAAAGTTAAGGGCACAGAAATAAATTTAGCCACAATGTAAAATATCTTTTTCCTAATTTTGTAGTTTTTGTATATAATCTTTGGTAAAAATAGTTGATCTGCCCTGGCCTTGATTATAGAGATTCTTCAAATGAATGTCCCCATGTTCTTGATTCATTACTTCATTTGCTTATACAGAGCTTAGTTGAGAGTGAATGTGTATATGTTCAAACTAGATATTAGTGGTGGTCCAAAAAGATGATGAGATCACTAATTATAAACTGAGTGATAGTGGATACTCAAAGATTTGTACGATGTATTGCTGATAATGAAGATAATGTATTTCCACCCTACTTACGTTCTTGGAATACTACAATTTTTGGCTTCAATTTTGTCTGGCTGGTACACTGATAATAAACGAATTGTAGCACCCAGTCAACAAAATTTGACAAAGTAAAGCTTTTTGAAAGGGGAAAATAATTCTAAGATAAATGAAATATTTTTGCCATTCATGAGCAACTAGCATGGTCATGGATTATATGTAAAAATATAATGAGTGTAAATGTATTTCTGTCCTTTAATTTTTGGATTTTATTAATGATTTTGAAGTATACTGATTGCTCGGAATTACATATTTGATTCAAATATTCAGTAATCAATCAACCCCAAAATATGACTGACTTGGTTTAGAAGCGTTGGATGTATTATAAAATTTATATTTCGTAGTCACAATATTTGTAGAGTGTACTGCGAGAGTCGGAAAGTAGGTTTTAATTGGTATGCAAACAGGCGTTGTCTGTACATACTCATAAATTATGTAAGCATATAATTTCACGTTGTCTACACTGGCTGTATGACATGACAGTCAGACATCTATGAGTCTTCAAATGTTCTGTACCACACACAGGCTATGCGAAGACAATGGCCAACGTGACATGTCATGAAAATGATCAATTATAAAATAAAAATTTATTAACCACAATATTTGAATTATAGGTCGTTTGATGTAAGAACTCATATATTATTCGTAAAAGTTTTTTGTCATGTGTGATAGTCCTAAGTTCCGAAAAATTGTTTGTACCCGGACTCGACCCAAGACCTGGTATTTTATCTTTTATATTTAGTTACATTTATAAAGAAAACCAGGGATAATGAAGTTAGCAATGCTTCTAGTAGTGTTCATTTTCAATGTTCTTGAATGAATGAGCGGACAGTGCCTTTGACTCTTCCCACTGTTCATATTTTGAATAACATATTTAGTATGAATAAATTTCCAAAAGTCATTGATGATCAATTGCGATAAACATATGCATTCACTTTACAGTGTCTTTTTTTGGCTCCCAAAAAATCAACCTATTTAAAATTTCTTGATTTTTTATTGACCATTTCGAATCATATATTCCATTCCATAGTAACCTCCTACATAAAAGAGAAATCTGTATTCATTATTAGTTTAGTAGAAATCACTAGAGGGTGCATGAGAGCAACTAGAACACAAAGCTGAAAAATATAACATATTTTTTTGTTTCCAAATTTTGGGGGTTGTGGATTTCCCCAAATATTTTTAATGTATAAAATTTAAGTAATATGAAACTTCATGAAACTTTCTATTAACATAGTCTAGTACCTTTTTTGGTTGTTTCTGATATTTTATATGCTTTATTATAAGAAGTCTTTTTCGAAATGTATCATCTTCAATGATTTTGTAAAACTTCTATAAATAAGATGACAGTGTTATTGACTCTTCCCACTGTTCATTTTAGAACCACTCCTGCATATTGACTGTGAATAAGTAAATTTCTGACTTTTTAAAATCCATGTTGTTATCACAATTTTCAATTTCTTGATTTTGATTGGTCAGTTTGATTTACGTTATATGTATGCTCAAGTGTGATGGATGTATGCCTTCACTAAGTCATGTACTTTTTTCTCCCTCTAAAAATCAACCAATGATTGATAGACAGTGGTTAAGGAAGATAGATATAATAACATTGTTGTCATGACAACTTCGGAATTTCCTCATTTTTGATTGGTAATTTCAAAATATACACTCTATTCATAATAAAGGGAGCTGACCTCATTGTGAGGTTAGTACAGGGGTCGGGAACCTATGGCTCGCGAGCCATATATGGCTCTTTTGGTGACGGCATATGGCTCCCAGAAAAATCTAATATTCTAAGACTAAGCTTACTATTGTTACGAGATCCCAAACTCTTTTATAGCCGAATTTAGCAGGAAATTCCCAATACGTTTCAGAACACGCGCCCAGCACATGTCTATGTTATGTAAGATATTTACTAGACAGGCATTGTGACAAACAATGGGATTCTGGAACATATATTGTGACATCACAAAGCGATATAGTTTTAAAAACACTACGGAGATGCCTAAACGAAAAAAGGTGATGAGTATCGTGGATTGCTGCATGTGAGCAACCGTTCAAGGCCCGCAGCGCCTACATGCAGCATCAGAAATCACATTAAATGTATATTGACATTGTACGTGTTGACATTTGAGGAACATATCAGGCCTGATTAAGTGAAGAAATGTTATATGGCTCGCACGAAAATGCAATTGAAAATATGTATATTTTATGGCTCTCTTGACCAAAAAGGTTCCCGACCCCTGGGTTAGTAGAAATCACTAGAGGCTGCTTGTGAGCAAGTAAAGTACAGATTATTGAGTATTGATTATTGAGGTACTTATTAGTAGAGCTCGACCGATATCACTTTTTGACGTCGATACCGATATCGATATACGGCCAACTAGTGGCTGATACCAATATGCCGATATTAATATAAATCATATTTTGAGCCACAAAATGGGCTTTTATGATGTACCTCGTTTGTCTGTAGTTTCATTTTGATATTTATTATCATTGCAGTGACACTGTTATTAAACTAACTCCAGTTAATGCTTGAACAAATGTTATTCTGTAACTTTCCCTGTGACTTCAATATCAGTCTAGCCTTTATCTATTCGTGTCAACATAGTGTATGAAATACCTCTGTTGTTTACAGAATATTGTTGTACTCTGATTCGACTGGGCATTGACTCAGCTGACCTGAGTGACCTGACTAGAAATTTAGACAAATCAAAATTTACAAGCACAACTCAGAATGATATATCAAGTTTGCTTTATGCATAGCATGTTAGATGGTATGCAATGATATAGGTTCATAATTTTTACACATAACTGTATTTCGGAATGCATGAAAGTTGTTTCAATTGCTCTGCAAACATTTGTTGCCGATGAGTGGTCAAAATACAAGAATAGAACTCCACGTTGTCTACGCTAGGTATTTGACATGACAGATATTTCACAAGTCTTTGAGCATTCTTCGCCACACAGACAATGGTCTGCATGTCATGAAAGTGATAAATTATACAGGGTGATCAGACCAAGTGTAGACAAATGTTAATTAAAATATCTACAATATAAATGTAAGCAAGAAAGAAAATATTTTGCAGAAAATAGCAGTATAAAGATAAATAATAGAATTGTTGTCATTTTTCGATATATCCTCCTTTTGCCTTCACTACACGCCTCAATCTAATTGGAACTTGACTGCACGAGGCACGTATGGTTTCTTTGTCCCAACAAGTCATCAATCTATGCTTTAGAGCAGTGGTTCTAAAACATTTTTAGTCCCAGAGCCGCATTTCAAACCTCAGAGTTATGAAGAGCCGTACGCAAACAACGCAAGGTAAAATAGCAACAAACCTTAAGTGCGTATTTAAAATATCAAGTCATCGTAACAACAACACACGTAACAACTAAGGCTTAGCAAAATATTCGTATAACGAATCGAATAATAAAATATTCGAATGGCATTTTACTATTCGAATATCCGGTACCACATGACCTGCGTGGTACGAACTGAATCGTGAATTGTGGAAAATTTCCCAACCGCGCTCGCTATAAGAAAAAAAAAACAAATTTGAAAAATTGTTGTCTTTGGTCTTGTCTTCTTTATGGTGTTATATGCTTATCTTTGCACCCAATGTATTGTTTCAATTTCATATTTTGCAAAAAAACGTACCGACCGTTTCGTAAATTTAGGAACGTCAATCCAGATTAGGTATTTGAAATAAATTTCCCAGATTACCGAACATAAAGTTGAATAAAATTAAATGTTAAAATAACTTTTCGGCGTTTCATTGTGAAAAAGGCAATTTTAGGTCGTTAGAAAACTCTAGTTATATAAATAGCATGGATTTAAAAATGACCAAAATTTTTCCAGAAACTGGAATGAGTTATTTGTATGAAAAACACTCATTAAGTTGTGACCAGATAAGAAATGTCATGTCCTACTCCCTTTAAAGCACTTTGTATTAGCTCTTTAGTGATCCCTCCCATCCTTGGCTAAGTAATGTTTCGAATATGTAAACATTTCACTCGACCATGCATGGCCGTTGAGGCAAGAGTAGAACCTAAAATCAATCGTGAATTTTTTTGTATAAATGCACACTGACTTGTTCATGAATTGTTGCGTCTATTGTCGTCGAAAATGATGACAATTGTTAAATTTTGAAGCATTTTGCAAAATTTGCTGAATTTGCAAATTCCGTAAAGAAAATTGAGCTTTACTGAGTAAAAATTTTAGCTATAATAACCATCGGGTGTTGTTTTGTTGAAAAAAAAACGTTAAAACTTGAAGGAATTAGTTATAATTAGCGTCTGACCATCTATTAGGCACAAAGGCCTGGAAATGTATTTATTTTGCCCTGTTATGTATAAAAATACTCTTTATTCGACTATTCGTTAAAAATATTCAAATTATTCGATTCGAAAAAAGAATCGATTTTGCCCACCCTAGACTAACAGCCATTTAATTTGGCTTTGATGTCTAATAAGTTTGTCAAAGCGTGTCATAATCGTGGAGGATGCAAGGTGCAGTAGCTGCTTGAGATGATCGCCAGATATTTCGGGACTACATTCGATTACTGGAACAAAATTAAAATGCTCTAGAAATTAAAATAATCATTGAGTTATTTGATTTATACATAATATTCGGAAATGCAACAAAAATTCAAAATCCACGAAAGTAAACCAATGATTACAGCCATTTCTAGAATCTTTCCAAGTGAAAAGTGTCCGAGTGACTGCGAAAACGCTTACTGTTGCGTCACTATTGCATCTTGTAGATTAGTCAACGCTACGCAAATAAACACGGGGGAATCCATTCGACCATCAAATAAAAAAAAATTGTGGCACACCTGTAAAAAATAAAAATTGCTTTGAACAAATTCATTCTGCAAATGTTAATACAATGCGTGTGCCTGTTTTGATGAAAATTAAGCTTTAAAGCAAAGTTTCGTCGCTGCTAACCGCAACCACATTCCTTTGTCAATTACAAGAAGTCGCTACTTTTTTGCTTTAAATCTGTGTCCACAAAGCCATAAAGATTCAAATAGCAAGACTATTTTGATGGCCTTTCTACTGATAAATGAATAGGATTTGTAAGCAGATAGCCAACACTAGTCAAACTAAGCGTGCAAGTCAACATTGTGGAAGGTGGAAGTCCACAAATACATTATAGCATAACAATCCAATACCATTTTAACGTGACGATCCCTCTCACCATACCAACAAGGCAAATGCAATACAAATTATCTAAATGGATACTGCGGGCCAAACAAGTCTCACAAGCTTGCCCGTTGTCTGCCTGACAATGTGTAATACAAATTGCTCGTTATCTAAAATTTCAAAAAGCTCAGCGGTAGAGCTCGACCGATATCACTTTTTGGCACCGATACCGATAACGATATATCGGCCAACTAGTGACCGATAACCGATATCGACATACCGATATCTACAACCTGAACCCGCAGTAAATACAAATAGAAAGAAACATTCAGTCAATCAAAAGTTTATGTTGAAAAATAAAGCAGTCCTACACAGTGCTTGCATCATTAATAAAAGTTTCACAGCAAATGATAAGAACACACATTAATGCACAAAAGAAAAAAAGGCAGACAGTAGAAAGCTTATAGAAGTCCATTTTGATCCATACAGTAGTAGGTGGGAGTAGGCTTGCACGTATTTTACGGAATTATTTCGAGTTACGGAAAGGAAGTTACAAATTACGTAAAGTCGTAATTATTGGTCTAGCGCTTTCGCGTTTGAAACGTGCTCCTTCCAAGCAGTCAATTCCGTCGATTGTAAAAAATGAAAGTTTAACAAGTAGAAGAAGTTAGAGTTCCGGTATTCGCAGCCGTTTTGAGCCGGCATGACGCGGTGCCACCCCGTTTGAGCGTTTGGTTTCATGGTCAAAACGGTATTATTATAAGCGTTATCACCATAACGCAATTAACACCGACAGACTTTTTTATCTTCACGATTTGGTATCTTTTTTATTCGGCGCTGATAATGATAAATAAGAATGTGTGATAGTTGATTGTAATTCCGGAAGGCGTATTTTTCTTTCTCTCCGTGAAACAGACATGAAACGAATTTTACCGCCGCTATAATCGCTCAAAAGGAGAGAAAGCTAGGCTACTTTCTTTTCCCGACTCAATCACTTTTATTAATACAAATCACAGCGCATTAAAAAACAAAATAGAATTTATTAGCATTAATTTACAACGAGTTACGGGTAAGAATTTATCGCCGGCTAAATAATTAATATTTAATCTAAATTTATCGCAAATAATGTTATAACATTTAGGCCGCGAAATGATTTGATATAAAATGAAGCTTGGTAATCGGAATATCGTCAATAATTCAGCATCAATAATTATTATAAAATGCTAACTAGGTAGCAAAGTCGGATAATGTAAAAGACGGAGCAATAACAAGTCTTCGTCGCGAGGCAAGCGCAGGTATAATCAAACGAGAGAATACGCTTGTCGTTGATTAAGAACTTAGAAACCCGAAATTTTTATTCAATACGAAAGTCGATTTAAAAAAAGGGAACTATCGTTTCATAAATATCCGTATACCAGTGTCGGTAATGATAAAATTGATCGCATAAAATTGGGACGGTTAATTTGCGAAGGTGATAAAGGAAAATCAAAGCTAACACAATAAAACAAGATACAAATCAGAATAAATTTAATTTGAATTCACTCCTTGGTATTTGTCTTTAATAATCTGTCGCCGGCGTGTAGTACTGTCGGTAATATGAAAACCAAACTTCGATGTCCCCATTCGAAAAAGAAGTGGATTCAAATGGTTTTTATGATAGGTTTAAACGTGTGAAAAAATATTGCAATTACCGGGTCATTACGTCATCAATTTTTCCGTAATTACGGAATTGATTTTTGTCGATTACGTGCAAGCCTAGTGGGGACGCAAAATATTCGAAGGCGAGGATTTTGCACCGCACGAAGAGATAAAAAAGAGAGAGAAATTTAGAAGAGAACTCTCTGTTCATTGAAAGGCAAAATGAGAGAAGCGAAAAAAGAAAACGCTCGGCCGCAGATATTTCCCAGGAAAAAATACTCATTTTTTAGAACGTGGAAAAGCGGCTAACGCTGATATATATCGATCAGATATATCGGCCGGTTGGACCGATATGATATATCGGCAAACACGCAATATCGGCCCGATATATCGGTTGGCCGATATATCGGTCGAGCTCTACTCAGCGGCACACCTAAGAATCTCTCACGACACACTAGTGTGCCGCGGCACACAGTTTGAGAAACACTGGACTAACCAATAGACTTCCGCATTTTAATTTCAAGTCAATGATTAGTTTTCAATGAGAAATTTTCCGTGGAAGCAAGTAATTTTCAAAGCATTAACAAGAGCCGCAGGAAAGGTTGTTATGCATTCCCTTGAAAAAGAGAATTGATTACCTCACTCTTGCCATTTTTTCTCCACCCACCCACTGTGCACCCACCCACTGTGGCCATCGCTACCACTCCAACTCTTTGTAGTATACTATTTGTTTTTATTTTTATTCAAAAGGATTTTCAAGAGTTGGCAGTGTGAAACACAGTGCTAAGTGTCAGGAATACACCTGCCATGGTACCTGATTATTCTGCATGGGTTCGCAGGTTTGAATCTCGTGGGGGAATTTTGTGCGAGAGGTTACATAATCGCTGGTTGGTTATGACTTCATCCACCATCAGGTCCAAGCATCTGAAATAAATAACCAGGCTAAATGTGTAAATCCTCTCTTATTTTATTTCACGAAAAAACATGAATATAAACTTCATACCAGTGAAATTCCTCACAAGCTGACTACGACAGTCTGGATATGATATTTTCTGTCACCCAGTGAATATATAATATGATATCTACCATATGTTCAGTACTTAATCTTAATTCAGGATCTTTTCTACAGGGCCCCCTAAAAAAATTGGCAGTGCTCAAAATAATAAAACTATTATTATCCAGTTAGGGTTAGAAATTTAGACTGTAAAGTGCTGTAAATTCAAATTTTCAAATCAATTTTAACTCTATAATTTGTTGTTTTAAAATTTGGTTGGAGTGCTCAAAATCACATTTTTTCATTAGTGGCAAAATTAATTTCTGACCATACTGAAAGCGCACTTGATTTAAAAATTGCAAAAAATGATTGAAAAGCATAATATCCTCAATTTCTTCATTCTCATGTTATTTGAAAGTATGGGTATGGGAATCACTAGCAGAAACTTGCCCTGGGCAGCTCCCGGTCACAAGTCACGAATATGTTGGTAAATATTTTTCCACTGCGGGATGAGTTTTTCAGTATGTTCACGACCAAGAAACCAATGTCACCATGGTCAAGTTATCACCGAACCTAAAATTGATATCACTTACTTCCATAAGTTCATGATGTGCTATTCCACCGACCCAATGAGGTCTGGAGCACTGCACAGTAAGAATTCCTGTGATTCGTCTGGCGCAATGATGTGCGTGGCATCTATCGTTCCCCTGAACAGCCTCTGTTCTTACTTTATCTTAAACTGTCTTCCACATCCCCACTCACTGGAAACATTTACAATTCATTAGCTAGGTGCTATTGAAGTATCCCATCTCTCATTCAGCATAATATTTCTAAGATGAAAAATTTGAGCAAAAAGTTAGTCTCATACGTACTGGAAAAAAATTATTGTGCATTTTAAACTATGTTTATGCAATTGTGCTGAAACGTATTGTATTGTTGACAACATATTGTTCATATTTTCTATATTTCTCTAAGTCCTAGTCCTCTGATATTTGTTTTCTGTTTGTTGTGGCATAGTTGTGATGACCAAATATGAAATATTTGCAACATGTAAATTTCTTTCTTTTTCAATATTAGCTTCTACATCATCTTCAGAGAGCGCAGATCGAAGCAGTGTTGACCTACAAGTTAGAAATCAAGAATTGCTTGTGGCAGGTGGGTGTATTGATAGTTAATATTCTTTGTAATATTTCTTTATCATTATAAAAAATTAAATGACTTTCTTGATCAGGTGCGTTGTTCATAGTCACAAGATATGATCTGCTTTTTTACTATCATAATATTTTAAGTTACGAGATTATCAATCTTCAATTCAGGTTCTGCAGTATTATTTCAAGCAGAAAAAAATATGAAGGCTGATATTGCTTCATCAAATGTTAACATGGTCGCAGGTAAGCACTTTATAATTGCATTGTTTGTAAATTGTTGAAATGTTTAATCTACATATTCGTTTCAAATCACTTTAATTATTTTTGTTTACACAATGTCATGACCATCAAAGTCTACCTTATATTTAATTTTAAATTATACTTAGAGACTCTCCGTGTAATTTTTTCAGCTGAAGCAGCGATAGTTAAAGGGCGAGGAGCAATTGCAAATTTTTATGGCAACGTCAACATCAACATAGATCATACAGGTAATCAAATTTAATCAAACTTGACCAAAAAAATAAACTACTCAAGCCCTTAGCCTGCTGAATTTGATTACAAAGTGTTAGATCTTGACTGGGGATTGACTCCAATTTGATAGATTGAAATATTGTGACACAGATTTTGTTAAGCTGTTCTTTTGTTACTAGCTGACTACTACTAACATAGCCCAAACTGGTTTAGTCAAAAACTGTATTTTGACAATTCTAACTATATGGTGAGATGTTTCAACTTTTGTCAACAAATATTTCATTTCTCTGAAGATGCAGCCCCTTCACATCCTTCCACACCATCAGTCCCAACTGGAACACCGGTTCAACCATTGCCAGAAACGGGCCCAGCAATTGCTTCTGTGTATAAAGGGAATCCACCAGGTTTGTTTTGGCCAAAATGTCCAATCTTGCTAGGAGCAACAAACCTTTTACTAACCACTCTTTAATTGGGTCTACAAGATCAAGATAAACTAACAAGTGTAACATATAGCTGTTAAAATATTTATGCGTCATATTCTATTAATTTATTTGTTTTTCACTTCAATTCAACTTTTGCATAACGAGAATATTTATCTCAACTCAAACGCAACTCTTCTATATAACCGTCTCACAATCTTATGAAAGTTGAAATTTCAATGGTTAGAACAAGTAACATTCATTTATACACCATCTTCACATGGCTTGGATCTAAAAAAGTCAATACTAAACAAATTTTCATAGTTTTGCCTCTACAAACTATTGTAAATCTATCATTACACTGACGTCCGACATATGCTTTTTTTCAGGCTTCTTCAAGCAAGTTACTAAGAAATTATTTGGAGGTGAACACCTTTAATTTAATATAAAAATCATTATTAAACAAAAAAGACGCTCCAGAAGTATGTGTACCAATTTGGTTGCAACTAATTTTGTTTGCTCAATTTGCATCAAATTGTATAAATGGACTGAAACCTATGGGGGTATATTCACTTGGCTAACACAGACAGTTCAGAACTCGTAATAGAACTTAAATAAGGAAAATCAGAATAAAATTACACATCCTTTGAAAGTAGCTTATCCAAAAAATAGTATTTCTTATAAACAAGCCGGAGGATTAACCCAACTGCTGGGTGATTACTATTCCACCACTAAGTCCATGCATCTAAAACAAATAACGTGTCCATTATTTCCATTCCTGACATGGACTGGAAACCGAACGCGGGGCTATTTTTCGTAATTTGACAAAGCTTTGAAACTTTTGTATTTCAATGGATGTTTCCCGACCTTTAACCCTAGAAAGCTCTCCTTTTACTTTCACATCAAAAAATGTCTGACGCCCATTTTGAGTGTTTTTGCTCGTTGACGATTGCAAAATTGGTTTACGTGTTTCATGAATCTGAAATCTGAGATAATTAACCTTTTTCTTATCAAGAGCACTGGCTCTTATTCAAGTATATCACAGCTATTTTGGACTAATTTTGAATTACTGTGACTAAACTAAAACTATTAGCTGTAGGGTGGTTCATGTGACCACGGGTCGGTTGTGGCTTCCTCCACCATCAAGTCCATGCATCCAAAAACAAATACCCGGCTATCTAAATTCATACCCGATATTGACTGGTAACCAGACGAGATGCTGTGGTTCGCCATATGGATAAGCTGCCCTATCGATTTTCCCTCCTCCACCCCCCCCCCATCAGCATAAATGTGTAAAACCTATCCTATATGTAAATACTATCCTTTTAATATCTAACCTAAAGTCTCTTTTTAATCAAAATCTTGATAGAAATCTTCTGTTCAGGTGTGAAAAGCTTCATTGATTATTTCAATTGGAGAACATGGAAGCAAACAACAGTCAATGTTACAGAAAGCTACAAAGATCAAAACTTGGAAGAACCTGAATTTGAGGTCAATCCCAAGTTAAACAAAGTGACTGGTTTTTACAGAGGCCAGATGGCACCTGATGTCACAGAGTACAGGAAGGAACAAGAATTCGCTGTCACAAAAGCGAATGAAAATATTGTCGAAGTGATCTCACCAATAGAACTAATCCAACAGCTGTGTGAGGAAGGTTGCCGATGCGTAGGACTAGTGGGTCAAGCTGGAGGAGGCAAGACCACAATGATGAAGCGTACTGCACGAGGCGTTCTCGTCGCTAATGAACTGGATAACGAATCTAAAGCAAAAATGGGATTGTTTGCTCGGTTGTTCAGGAAACAGAAAAATGGATTCAAATTTGTTCATCACTTGAATTTCAGAGACCTCCTTGTTTCCTATGGTTTAACTCCAGAAGAAGCTTTAACTCCATGTACTCTGCTTTTCGGACACTTTGCACCCAATCTATCAGATCAAACTTTAAAAAAGGGATATAAATGGCTTCAGCAACACCAATCAGAAGCAATTTTCTTCATTGATGGCCTGGATCAGGCTACATGGAATCTAGAGGGAAATTACAATAAAATGACATATACTGATAGATCTAGTACAGCCACAATCATGTTTAATATCTTATCAGGCAACTTATTCCCCCATGTAACATTAGTTATTTCTTCACGCGAACACAGGATGGCATCCCTTCCCCTAGAGCTACGACCTCCATTAATTATTGCTCTTGCTGGCCTTGAACGTGATGACACCAGAAACTATTTACTGCTGTTGTAGGTGAAACAGGGGAAGAATCCTGGAATAAGATGACGTTTCAGTCACCTGCACTCGTGCCATTGTCTTCTGTCCCTTTATTCTTGATTTTCAATGCAATCGTTCATAAATCCAACCCAGAGAATCTGCCTAATACAATGACTGATGTAATGACAAAAGTACTTCATATTTTCATGCGTTCCTCACACACTCAGGAGAAAAAATTGATTGAAATAATTCTTCACAATTTGATGGAAATGTCATTTGAAGCCACTCGAGAACAGCGAGTTATTTTCAACAATACCGATCTAAAAAACGCAGGACTTACAAAAGAAATGGTACGTGATCTCATCATAGAAGTACCTGGAGGCAGCTCACTACTCAATCAACATCTTTTGGAAGGTGATACTCTGATGTTCTTCAGTCATCAAATCCTTCAAGAAATGTTAGCTGCTCTGTACATCGCCAACATGGATCTCGCAACTTTTCAAGCATTCGTCACTAACGAGATTCACAAGGATCACTGGTCCGTTGTTCTACGGCTCCTGTGTGGAACTGTTTTCGATCAAAAAATTAAAGCTCAATTCATCAGAGATCTTACAACTGGTAAGTGCAATCAGGACGTTACAATTATTGAATAAATCAAATATTATCGTATTGCGCCAAGAGCTAGGAATAATTTTGCCATAGCTACTCTAATTACCCTACCGCATTCGAGATGGCTAAGTGGTCAATGCAACATCTACCACAAGTAGAAAGTAACTATTTAATATAACCGTTGTATTGGTAACAGAATGGGGTGCCGGAGAGTGTAAACCCTGCTTCTAAATATTTTGAATTTTTTTTTTGTCAGAGACTGGACTAGAAAAGCAAAATTGTCTCAAACATGCACTCACAACTAAGATAAATCAATGTACGAAATCCTATCAGAAGTTGGAGTTGTTTGGTGCGTTATATGAAGCCAATGATGCCGAGCTCATTAGATCCCATGTTCAAGAAATCAACTTCGAAAACGAGTCTTTCACTGCAGCAGGAATGTGTGCAATGTCATGTGTCATGCGACGATGTGGTCATCTAGAACAAGTTCGCCTCGTCAAATGTGAGCTCAATGCAGAATTATTGAAAAACTTCGAGTTCAACTTGAAAGGCTCTATAGTGAAGGCAAGTGTTTAGTAAAAAAACTAATTTACATATTATCGTTGACGAAAATAATACAAAGAATACACTTAATTCCACATCATGAGATAAAAAATGTATCTCCCATCTGTCAAACTAATGTATATTTAGTCGATTACCTTAAAATGTTAGAATTATCACAGTTATACGAACATATCTTAACTTTATTTTATACTTCTGATATTAATTTGTATTGCATCCTAACAGGTGTCAGAATTTGATATCAGCTTAAATCCGATGTCCGTTGAAGCTTTTGATATCTTTGGTTCAGTTTTAACAAACATTGAAGTGGAAAAACTCGTTATGCGTGGCTGCTCACTTACAGAAGAAAAGTTTCGTGTGCTTGGAAGACATTCCCATTTACAGGTCGAAATATAAATTTTAAGATGGTTCATTATTCCAATTACTTAATTCTTGGTTTTTATTTTATTAGTAAGTTTGCTCTGTTTTTTTATTTAAATTTGTTAAATTATACAAACTCTATTAACATTTTAATATTCGCTAGAAAAGATCTTCCAAATTATATTTAATTGGTCTAGTTACTATGAGGAATTAGATTTTTATCAACCTAACAGAGGTATTATATATTTCAGATCCACATTCTGGATGTTCGAAATATCACCAACATGACGTTTGACTTGTATCTTGCGATTGTCAAGTTTGCATCTGAACATGATGTCAAAGAACTTTTGATGGATCCGTGGGATTGCTTCAACGCAAGCAACAAGCAGCTGTTGGAACTGAGCAAAATGGAAAGTTTGTGGAAAGGTAATTAAAATCTGAAGCATTTAAAATGCCTCATATACACTCAACTCACTAATAAATCCTAGTGATGTTTATCGCCCAAATATGGCTCACCTGAAAAGAGAACCCACCATGCAAACTTTGACTGTATATCTTTTGACCGGCAACAAAAGCAGGCCATTGTAAAAACATTATGGCGCACATGTAGTACCAATGTCTTGTTGGCAATTATTATTTTTGAATATTATTTTTTTCATACAACGCTATTTCATGGCTTTCATCGTTAACGAGGCTATGTATAAGCAACCACTGATATGAAGGAAGCTACGTTTTTAGAAAAACCGCAGTCTTCCCTCTTCAGCATTATCTACTCCATTGGTTTGCACCACGATTGCAATGGTGATTGTATATGTGTGTTTATTGGTTTGCGATTCAGAGTATTTATGGGAAGGCTATCTTTGTCAATTCTCAAGTCAAGCTTTGCTGGTCTAGTTATCATGAAGTATTGTATTTTTATCAACCTAATAAGCATATTTTATCTATCTCAGATATCCATTCTGGATGTTCGAAATATTACAAACATGACGTTCGGTCTGTATCTCGCAATTGTCAAGTTTGCATCTAAACATGATGTCAAACAACTTTTGATGGATCCGTGGTATTGCTTCAAGGCAAGCAAAGAGCAGTTGCTGGAACTGAGTAAATGGAAAGTTTGTGGAAAGGTGAAATAAATTTGAAACGTTCAGGATGCTTTATAGTTATCTGATCTGATATTAATCATTGCTTGAAATTAAATGCTAATGGTAAATTATTGTAAATTAACAAAATCAATTATTAGTTTACTGATACATCGGTATTGGTAACATCGGCCACTTTAGGGAATCTTCATTGGTATTGCCTAAAATATGGCCGGCATTTCCGATATACCATGTAACTCATTGCAAGATTGGTGTTCATGGTATATTTAGTAATTGCATCTGAACTAATTTGACATATATATCCATACTTCAACTTGTCCCAATTTCCACTAATTTTCTTTGCAGACACCTGCGTAAATGCACGCACCTGCACTTGTCTCTACCTTTATCCTAATTAATATACGACCTAGACTAGCTAATATATATTTTGATCGTGGTATACATTAACAGCAAACCAGACATTTGGGCAAACACTTACAAGCAGTTATATTATTTTAAGCATGACCCAAATATGAATTTTTTCATTACATTTTTGATAACATGATGAAATAATTTAGTCTGCAAATATGGTACTTCTATCTAGTTGGCAATTTCATTCCATACATTGCTAATTCAGGGTTTTAATCACTAACAAGGTTGTATATAAGTGCCCACTGGTATATAAGAAGCTAAAGTCTTTGAGATTCTGCCTTGGCTACTTAGTTTGTTTGTACTGAGTTTATGGTGATGGTTGTAGGCAATTAATCATATACAGGGTGTCCAAAAAGTTCCGCCCGATTTTATAGTTTTAACACTTGCAAGTTTGAAATTAATTTTATTTATTTATAAATGGGAACTGTTATATAAAATCGGGCGAAATTTTTTGGACACGCTGATATATAGGCTTAGTGGTCTGAATATTAAAATCTTCACGAGCATACTGTCTTATATAGATGTGGGTATTCAGATTTGCTGTTGTTTAATGCATTTTAATTTACCTAATAGAGATATTTAAACTATCTCAGATCCGAGTTCTGGATGTTCGAAATATCACAAACATGACGTTTGACCTGTATCTTGCAATTGTCAAGTTTGCATCTGAACATGATGTCAAAGAACTTTTGATGAATCCATGGGATTGCTTCGTGGCAAACAAAGAGCAACTGCTAGAACTGAGTAAATGGAAAATCTGTGGAAAGGTAAATTATATCTGAGGCATTCGGAATGATATTCATAACTAATTAACCTTACATTAAAATTTAAATTGATGTTGAAGACTAATGGAAAAAACTGAACAATTTCCTTTGCTACTATTCGAGATGTAATAATATATGTATATAGGTATCGTCCATTTTACCAATATTGATATTTGTATCGACTAAAGTTGGCCGACATTTCTAATCTACCTTGTTATTCACTGCATAGTCGGTGCTAACGGTATAATATAGATGGAGGTTAATATAGTTGGCGTCTCAATGTTTCCTGAAACATACATATACTAGTCAGGGGCGAACTTTGGATTGTCAACCAAGTGTTGCGCATTGTTACGTCATAACATCCTTTCAATTTTGTCATTTTCTCAAAATTTTAGAACGTCACTTTAATATTTTAGTATCTGGTATCGCAGGACTTGCGCTGCTTTGCTTGGAAATGGTAATCACTTGTCACTAAATGGACATTTTGAATTCTGGGAAAATTTCGGTTCTTGCTAACATACCGAAATGACAGATTTGATCATATTTTCATTTCAACTCGAAATATCATGACAGCTTTGCGGAGTTTATATCCAATGCGAAAATAACACAGATACATTAGAAAAGTGAACTATAAGTCAATTATCGTCTTCATAAATATCCGCGTACCGGTGTCAGTGAAGATAATATTGTTCGTTTGAAATTTGAACGGTTAATTCACAAACGGTGATGATGAATATCGAAGGCGACAAAAAAATATAAAAATCATAATAAACTAAAATATTAATCCTAAATTCACTTCTCAATAGTTGTCTTTAACATACAGCACCGATGTGATCGCATAGTTCTGCCATATGTATAAAATCAAACTTCGACATCGGCCGTTTTGAAAGAATTGATAAATTGAAAAAAGGAACAGGTGGAAATATAAATTACAAGCATTAGGATGGCTAGCGTTCTGAACTCCTGTTATTTTATTAAAAATATTCTGTGTTCAATGAAATATTTGAATTATTTGGGTCGATGAAAATATTTAATTATACTAACCCTTAGTTGTTTGTAATCACGCTAATTTTCCGGAGAAACGTGTGGTCAACGTAAATACCACTGCCAATGTAACTTAATAAGAACCTCATTGAATTAAGAAAATTGCACTCCATCAAACTCATGGTGGAGTTGGCGATTATTTCATGTCTCAAATTTTTTCGGTCGTTACGAGGTATGAAAATCTCATTCTAATGAGTGTTTGACTTCATTCGTAAAAGGCAATGTTAAATATAGTAAAGGTAATGTGAAAGAAACGCCAAGCAGTGAAAAGTGTTTATAACTACAGCAAACCTAATTAGTTCGTTCCAGAGATAATATTTAATTGTTGTATGAAATACACTTTCTTCGCCCTCTTTCAGCAATAACTTTATTGAATGCTTTTTAAAACTAGACCAAATACCACGGGAATCACTTGGCTAGTCCCCGAACTCGTGATAGAACTAAAATAAGGAAAATTGGAATAAAATTATGGCCCAAACCTGACCTGGTACACATACTACGTTCTGGTTTCTGCCATCTTGGTTCACATACTTCGGGAGCGCCCATTATTTTACGAAGGCGGTTATTATATAAAACCTTTTATTCATTTGTTCCCGCTGCGAGTTTGCAACTATCGCACGTTTTGAACCACGAGGATAATTTTTGTAAGTCGGTAACAACATGTGCTTAGATTATAGACAAATAATTGAGGTAGTGTCCAATCGGTATAGGCAAAAATGTGATATCGATACATCTCCAACCTACATCCATTTTTAGATTTATAGTTCTTCATTTAATACAATATTTTCAGATCAATGTTTTGGATGTCCGATCCATCACACGAATGCCATGTGATCTATGTCTTACAATAACTGAGTTTGCAAGTCGAAGTGAAGTCAAAACAATTCTGATGGACTCGTTGGATTTTTCGAAAGCAAATAAAGAGCAAATAAAGGAATTAAGCGAATACAAATCTTGCGGGAAGGTTTGTTTATATCATAAAATTGACTTTAATGAAGATAGTCCACCACCCCTACATATTTCCACCACCTTTCACACATTTTCTCCAATATATGCAACCAAACCTATCACCTCTAATTGTGTTGGGCATCCTTGCTTATTTTGCAATATTCCTTACTTGTGGTATCTCACAAATGGTAAAAAGAGGCGTTAGCGAGATCACAGACATTTTCTGCGTTATTACCCATATTGATAGTTACTGATAGTTTTGTTTTTGCAACATTTATATAGATGGAGCGTAACTGTTTCTTAGCATTCACGGTATTTCTTAATGTTTTTCGACCCTTCAAAGCGTAATGTTGATATAGACTGGAAAACAAATTTTGTTCGTACTTCAGAATTTCAAATTTGCATGAATAGCAATAAATTTGATACATTATCTTTCTGGTTCCAGATATCCATCATTGATATCAGTCAAAATTCTATGGACGAAGAAGATTTTTATGCTCTCGGCAATCTTTTATCAAACTATGAAGTTGGCCAACTCATTGCAATAAATTGCCAACTAACAAAAGCAAAACTTGATGCTCTTGGTAGCCATTCTGGATTGAAAGTATGACTAAATTATAATAGTATATTATACCGGGGTGGTTCAAAGTTGCTAGATTAAAGGGCCGCAAAAAAATTTTGAGAAAGATTTGCGGGCGCAATCGGAAAATACCCAAAGTGATTGAAATACTAAGTGTTTAGTTAGTTTAAATATATCAAAGAATAAGAGTGCCGTTCTAACCAGCCTATTGTTATGTTGCATGGGTGGCGCTTTTCATTTTAGGAGATATATACAGCACATACAAAACAATTTATTGTTTCTTGCTTTTGGTTCCCGTTTCAGATCTGGGTTTCGTCACTGCTGTCTCATGACTCACGCTAGAATAGGTGGTTTCTCTAAAACAAGGCACAAAACGGCGGATTTGAGTG